>OX439394.1:7302244-7778244 GCA_949319315.1 Zelleria hepariella
TGACCCGACATGTGGGGTCTATCACAGAGTAAATTAGTGCTTATAAAAGAGAAAAGTCTTCTTCACTTCATTGCTCTGTGACTTCATCTTTCAACGTCGTAGACGTCATTCCATTTTGGTGCATGAAAAAGTGCACGACTTTGTTATTGTTCTTGTATGAGTGAATGGCAGAGCCGGAAACACAAATTTTGCTCCACCACTAATACCTA
The DNA here is from genome assembly GCA_949319315.1 of Zelleria hepariella. Taxonomy (NCBI): domain Eukaryota; kingdom Metazoa; phylum Arthropoda; class Insecta; order Lepidoptera; family Yponomeutidae; genus Zelleria; species Zelleria hepariella. Next base: position 7,302,454 of record OX439394.1, read on the forward strand.
AATATGTTTTGACGTATCTGCGAAGGCCAACGAGTTCAAACTGGCATTAAAAAAAGAACATGTCTTGCCAGCGACATCTAGTTTCAAATTTGGAACTACAACTTATGAGCTGTCAGAAAATCTCTTATTAATTAGCATACATAAAAAAAATCTAAACAGCCCACATTTCCATACAGATATTTATTTTCTTTGCGTTGTTTTAAAACGACGGTAGCATCAAGTGGGTTAACGGTGTGTGAATTCTCTCCAGATGTGGTCCCCGTCCGGTTCAACTTATGGCTGATGCTGTTCACAAGCTGCTGGGTGGTCTACATGCTGCGAGTCAACATGAGCCTGAACCTCATCGCGATGGTGCCGCAAGAACCGAGGAATACTTCGTCCGTACTCTTCTTCACTAAAGGCTGAGGCTATACTAGACTACGCAAGCAAGCGAACAAAACTTTGTTATCAACATCATGATCATTGTCAGCCTATATTTGCCGACTTCTGGATATAGGTCTTTTCCCCTTCACGCCAACCTCCTCGGTCTCTCGTCGCACTCATCCACGGACCCCGGGTCTGAGCACCGGGTTCGTGGTCTGCATGCCTACTGACGATTTGTCCCTTTCTCGGCCTCCACTCCATTACCACCCTAGTCCACCTTCTATTCTCCCGCCTCGCAAGGTGCCCATCTTCACCTAAGCACCAATATCATCGAACAAATATGTTTCTACTTAGTACAAATTCACGTTTGCCGCTTAGACCGGTCGCCAAATATATAGCTAGACAAATATGATATTTTTTTGTACGTTTTTTTCGGTTCGCTGGCTTTTCCTGTCGCATCGCAAATCGCTATCTAGTGTAGCCACACACAGTCTACTTCTTACTATATTCGGCGCTAAAACCTTTTGTGTGTGTCTCCAGGGGCCTGAGTTTGCCTGAGGTTGTTCAATTACGATGTCTTTTTAATGTTTTTCTAGTACATCAAAGAATATTTTGATCCTAATTCTAAAGGATTAGCTGGCTGGTTGTAGGAGAAAAACGAGGAAAACCCGGTTTCGACCTTCTACCGGGAACCTAAAGACACCCCATTGCGTTACAGAACTAAGCCCCTGCACAGTAGTTTTCCATTTGTTTCTGGGCCTTGCCTGTCTTCGCCAGTAAAGTTGGTGTACATATTTGTCCATGTTTCTTACAAAAGGACTCCTTCAAAGCGTAACTTCAATTTCTTTGCCGTTTCTTTGACATACTGAGATAAGATTATCGAGCAGAAGAGTGTCCTCTGCATGCAAAGCTTGACAGCTATATCGAGCTAAATGGCGCTCAATATCGACATAGAGCGGTTCAGAAGGTGCATCGAACTGGGAACTTTGAAGCTCAGGTGCTTTGAAGGCTCCCAAGCTTTATCAATTTGGACCTTTATTGTCAACAAACTTTTTTGTCTCTTCCTAGGTCCCATTCGGAGTGTGGCGAAGGCACAGATGACCCAGTTACTAATGTGACTCTCAACCATGTGGATATCGCCGACGTCAGACAAGCTCCGCGACAGGTAATGGTTCAAAATTGCATTTTTTTTTTTAATTCTCTCTAGCTAAGCGCACAGATTCTACTAGAACAGTCCTCAGGTTACCTTCTGGGAAATGACCACCAGAGTCCATGGATTGTGTGTTGTGGCAATCGTGCCAAAAACTTAATTACTGCAAGAGCGATCAAAAGTAGGTAAAAGACATGTTAATCTCACGTCAAACTCATTTCAGCCAATCTTCGATTAATCACCTGTTACATTTGATTGCTCTTGCTGAAATCGGGCATTACTCTCGATAGCGGTAGAGCCATGCTGCTAACTTTACACCCAATCATTGACTATCAGAATCAACTGATATTGAGCGATTGACACCCTCCACCTGGGCAGACGTCGGAAAATGCATAACTTCTTTGAAGTGGAAGTGGGCAGGACACCTGGCTAGACGTACCGATGGCAGATGAACGAAGTCCATTGCGAAATAGCGACCCAAAGAGGGGAAGAGATCGGTTGGCAGACCACCAGCCAGATGATCCGACGACAAAGCCCAAGTAGCCGGAAAACAGTGGTTGCGCCTGGCACAGGATCGTGAGAGGTGGCGTGAGCATGAAGAGGCTTGCTCAGCAGTGGGTGTTAATAGGCTGATGATGATGATGATGTCCCTCCACCACTTACTGTCTAGTCTAGTATGTTCTAATTGGATGCGAATGTGTAGCATTTTAATGAAATAATTGCCGACACGTCCAATTTTATGCTATGTCACTTTTCGCGTGTATTATCGTCGGTTTGTCTTATTATGATGTTGTCGGTTAGAGGACGATGTCATTATTTTCTTTAGATAAAGGAAATGACTCTGCGGAGGGAAGTGGTTGAATTAGGCACCTCTTTCTAGTTGTAGCAGCGCGGTAAAAAATACCACTAATTATCAAGCATAATTAAGTAAAACACACTTATAAATAACGTATTTAATTTGTAATTTAACACGTTATTGCTGTATCAATTTCTAAGTAAGACCTTCGCAGTCCCAGTGCCAACCAGATCTTAGATAGGACAACATCCGGCATACCTAATTCTTGTTTTGTGGGGGATGCCTTTACGACGGCAAACTGATTCCTAATGACGATCTCACTGACCTTAACATCTGCATTAAAATGTTGACAATTAACTGCCTTATTACTGTTTACTTGTTCTTATTCAAAGCTATTTGGACTACGACATTTCCTCCTCCTTTAGCGGTCGGTCGAGTTGCGGAGTATACTTAGGTTGGGTTTTAAACTTCGCTAATAGCCGTTTTGTTTTTTTTACGTAAGTAGTCTCGGTGTACCTATATGTCCCACTGCTGGCTTTTCAGGCCAGGACCACTTCCGACCACTCCGACATGAATTTCTTGAGATCGTCCCACCACATAACCCTTGAGGCCTACCGCGGTCCATCAACAGGCACTTTGGAACCTATAGGTCCAAGACAGTAGACGCCAACTAAGGAGGCCCTATCGGTGCCTTGCTATTATTATCCACCGTTTTCCAGCCCCCTTTTTGATGTCATATACGCTTATTTTATCCAAATTGTTTCCCCATCCCTCAGATCACAGGCGGAGGCTCGTTCAACTGGACAGCAGAGCAGCAGGCCCTTATACTGGGGTCATACTTCTGGTGCTACCCCATCACCTCGCTGGTGGGGGGGATGGCTGCAGAGCGCTGGGGCCCACGATACGTGGTGCTCATCAGCTCAGCAGCCAGTGGCATCCTGACCGCGTTAAGTCCTGCCGCAGCCAGGCTGCACTTTGTGGCTTTGGTCATCAATAGGTTTTTGCTTGGATTCGCTGGGGTGAGCGTCTTTTAATGCTGCATAATTGAACGAGCGAGCGAAGCGAGCGAAGTTCTCCGAGTCTACTGGAACAATCCAGCGTTTGTATGTATGTATGTATGTATGTATGTATGTATGTATGTATGTATGTATGTATGTATGTATGTATGTATGTATGTATGTATGTATGTATGTATGAATGTTCGTTCGACGATAACTTGAGTAAATTTAGTCGGATCGTCATGAAATTTGGTAGACAGGTAAATGAGGCCAAGAGAATTTTTAAGTTCGAACATGAGCCAAATCGGTCGAGGGGTTGCTGAGATATGGGGTCGCGAGTTCATAGTTCGGGGCGAACCACTAGTTTAAATAAATTCGTTTTTCGGAAGTGATTCGGGAATCAAATACTTATGCCATTTGGTTTACGCGAATTATAACAAGGATGGTCAATTTTGGCGACCTGTAATTCTTTCAGATTAGTAATGCCCTGTCTAGATAACAGTATGGATAGGGTAATTTTATTACATAGCTACAGCACTACATCTTTTGTAGCACAGAGAGGTGAGAGCTACAAAATTCTATCCAGTTTCGTTCCATATTTTCTCTACATCATAGCATAAAACAAAGTCGCTTACCGCATCTGTCTGTCTCTCTGTACGCTTGGTACGCTTAGATATTTTAAACTACGCAATGGATCTTGATGCGGTTTTCACCGATAGTTAATTTCACGTTAATTTAATATTTTTTGCACTTTTTTATACACCCGTGCAAAGCCGGGGCGGGTCGCTAGTGGTTGGTCATACCATCAAGCCCCTAAAGCCTCTCTTTTCCCTACAGGGCTTCATCTACCCCGCCCTCCACGTGCTGGTAGCTCGCTGGGCGCCACCTGCTGAGAAGGGCAAGTTCGTGAGCGCCATGATGGGAGGGACCCTCGGCACCGTCGTCACCTGGTCCCTCACCGGCCCTCTGATCGAGAAGGTTGGTTTGGTTCTAATGTGAACTTCGAATTGAGGACTACTATGGAATAGAGAACTGTGCAAAGATCTGGCTGCAAAACCTCCAATGATTGCGAGGCAGTTCAAGAGGAAAAAACTTCGAATGTTAGAATGATATGTTTGTGTTTAGCATAAGTGTGGGAAAATGGTCATGTTCGCTCCGTTTTTTTCCGGCTGATAGTGATTTTGATCCCTATAAGAAACAAAATCGAAAAAATCCCCAATTTTCTTTCACCCTGTATATTTTTCATGCATAGAATATGTCACTTGAAATATTTTCGAAATTGATTGATTGTCTTCAAAGAAAGTTTTTCTGTAACGTTTTATGGTGCTGCCCTTGAGTCCCACCTCAAAACTCTACCACAGGGTAAACAGAGCGGGAATTCACCCAACAGCAGTGTTTTTTTTTAGAATGACAGTTTCTAACGGCATGAAACACAATGTTTGCTTGGCCGGCAAACAAAATATCAAAAGAAGATATCATCCTTTGAATTGTGGAGGCAAATAAACATCTTCTATTATATTTCAAGTGCGGCTGGGCCTCCGCGTTCTACGTGCCAGCCGCCCTGACCGCACTCTGGTGTGCTCTTTGGTGGTACCTGGTCCACGACACGCCTGCCGAGCATCCAAGGATCAGTGACGCGGAGCGAAAATATATCCTGGAAGCCCTAGGCGACAAGGTTCAGAAGACCAAGGTTCGTTTTTTTCCTTTAGTCTTTAAAGTTAATTAATGGATGCGTGATACACCATGATGATGGGCAAGATAGAAGGAAAAAGAAGACCAGAAAGAACAAAAATGACATGGCTGGGTCATATCGAAGAATGGACCGGTTTTAAAATGGTGGAAAATATATTCAGGACAGCCATGAAAAAGAACAATGCAAAGAAAGAGCTAACTGCCAACCTCCAGTAGTTGAGAATTCAAGTAATTGAGGTTCAAGAAGAAGATGGATGAGTGACCACTAGTGGCAATAATATCTGAGCACTTCCGTGCTACGGAACTCGGAAGGCATGGTCCCGGTTATTGTAATAGCTGCCTCATTGTCGCGAAATGAAGGAAGAGATCAGTCGGATGATGTAGTGCCTGGGACAATTGGGACATCTTTTTCTTTTAGATGGAATAGGCTAGTCCACTCCAACCAACACCCACCATACAATCCTTAAAAATATGAGGAAATACGCAACTTTTTTAGCTCTGCACTTAGGTTGCTTGATAAGCGAGGAATTTTCTCATTACTCTATCGATTCTGCATTTGTTTCATTGATTGTTTTTATGACGCGACGGCACGTTTTGCAATACTTAACAATCTTTCTTTGTTGTATTTTCGTTTCTCGTGCTAATATTATAATTAGTTTTCTTTAGTGTGCTTTATTTAATTCATTTTGTTTCTTTCCAGAGTCTTCCACCGTTCAAGAACATCTTCACGTCAATCCCATTCTTGGCTATGGTGGTCCTCCACTACGGAAATCTGTGGGGTCTCTACTTCATCATGACTGTTGGTCCCAAGTTCGTCTCCAGCGTTTTGGGTTTCGAACTATCCGCTGCGGGTGTTATATCGGCCCTTCCTTACTTAGCTAGACTCTTCTTCGCTACTATATTTGGGGTCATCGGAGACTGTATATTAGCAAAAAAACTAATGGCTACAACTACGATTAGGAAGTTCTTTACGATTTTCTCTCATATAATTCCTGGCGTGCTGTTGGTGCTCTTAGTCTACGCTGGATGCTCTACAGCATTGTCAGTGTCTCTCATAACGTTGTCGATGGGCTTCAACGGTGCTGCAACGTTGACCAACCTGCAGAACCATCAGGACTTGGCCCCCAACTATGCGGGCTCTCTCTACGGGATCGCAAACTTTGTCGGCAGTACTGCTGGATTCTTCACGCCTATGATCACCGCTTATTACACCAGTGAAGGAGTAAGTAAACATTTTTGTTTGTTGTATGTTGTTGATTATCATTAAAATAATAAAAAAACAAGACAGCATCGAATACAATCACCCATTGTAGACCTGATGTCCATCCAATTTTTTGAATCACGTTGAGATCGACTTCAACATATCGGAACACGCATACTTTTTACATTCTGTAGAAACCGAAACGAAACCATAGTGCCTATTCAATGATAATACAATTATTATGTTTATTATAATAGTTTATTATAGTTTCTTAAAAGTAGGTCTGTAAGCTTGACTCATTGGGACCAACCGAAGCAACGCACTCATTGAAACGAATTGGTGAATCGCATGTTTACACGATCAAGCTGTTGTTAAAGTGAAAGTGAAAAAGTGAAATAAAGTTTATTAATAATTTTTACATTAAATCATAAACATCGAAAATATGAGGAAACAGACAAATGATAAATGGGACGATGCTCAGCCAAATGCTGTGTGTGCATGCATCAACAAAGCGCTGATTTTCACCATTATAGGCAACTGAGTATTTATTTATATTGTGGGCCTTGAAAGGCCAAGATGAATAATTAAAAACTGTAACGATTGTTCTATTTACACTCATTTTATTTAGATATAAAGTCTAAATAAAATGAGATAGAACATTAGATACCACAGCTCGAGAACTGGATGTGGAATGAGTCAAAACCAAGAAAGCTAAGAGAGTTTGACGAATATTTTGAATTTAGAAGTTTATAAAGAACCGAAAATACTTAGGTAGGTACCTAAATAGAAAAAAAAAGATAAAATAAGGATAGATACAAAGGTACAACAACGGTAGCACCGTTACAATATTTTTTTTCTCCTTTACAGAACAGCTACGAGCAATGGCGTCCAGTATTCTTCATCGGCGCGTCGGTCTACATAGTTTCGGCGGTTTTCTTCATAATCTTTGGTACCGGACTCATCCAGGCCTGGAACTTCCCTTCAACTGACAAATCCGAAGAGGCTCAAGAGGAGAAGAGTAAGAATGGGGAACTCAAAGACGTGAAGGAGCAAACAGCTACTGTGGTCAAGAAGGTAGAGTCGTGAGCTTATAGTAATTATTTTAAGCCAATGTGTATGGCGTGAGAAATGATTTGACATTTTGACGTAGAGTTAAAATTTGTGCAAGATATGGGTAACCTAAGGACTTATTGTCTGTTTTAAAGTAACAGATGAAAAATAGATGATTTTATTTAGTTTGCTTTTTGGTTTTAATAATTATAATAATAATTATAGTCCACCTGCGCTCAAATAGATCTCAATGTGTAAGGTATTTACTCAGTCCACAGGACTTCTGGTATACAGGACACTAAAGAGCTAGAGATATTCCGGGATCACTGCTATGCTAGCTATCTCAGCGGCATAGATAGATTTGAAAGCTCGATCTGAGAATCTATTCTGTAAAAAAATTTAAAAACGGTTTTTTTTTCGAAATGAACTATCTTTTTTTGACATTTAAAAACGGGTTTATTTATGGTGTTTAATGTTAAAGAATACATCAGGTAGACCATGCTAGACGTGCAGGTTTCTCGATAGAAGGCTGCCTTATTGTATGCCTACAACCTATTATTACTATTATTATTACTACCTTTCAAAACATTCCATAGCTTTTTTTGATTCGATGTACACACGACAGCACATAGACCCTTACACGCTAGGACTCTACTCGATTACGTTACGGGCGACTTTACAACAAAAGTGTACAGTCTGACGTGCTGTCGTGCTACCTTTCACTGAGATTATTTATTTCTTTGACTAATAAGATAAGTTATTAATAAACCTTAACAGAAAGTTTTTCCAGCATTTATAGACATGCCATTGATAATATGGGTTTTTACCGTATTTTTCCGTGGGACATGAATCTTAACCGGTCTCTACACATTCCTCTCACTCTTTAGGGTAGGGTAAAGTATGAATTAAATTTCCATTATTTAAAAAAGACATATGAAAAAACGTTCCACTCTATATTAGCCATTCTGCAACCTCCAGGGGACTTGGAATTATGGGGAGTTGGGATAGTCCTAGCTGTTTACTAGTATGAATTTGACTGGGTATTTTTACGGTCAAGATTTTTTAAATAGGTACTTAGGTACCTACGTAAGTCGTGATAATCGAACTAGTACCTAAATGACCCATGGTGAAAATTATCGCCTGAGTAGGCACTTCAGGGTGCACTCTAAGTCGATAGCGGAACTTTAAGTAGGCTGTCTACTGATCACTACAAACAACTTTTACCAGGTGGCGAAAAAAATGGAGCGAAAAAAATATCAGCTGTTCCATACAAAAGGTCGACTCACTACTGTACTGCGCCAAATGTATGAAACAGCTGATATTTTTTTCGCTCCATTTTTTTCGCCACCTGGTAAAAGTTGTTTGTAGTGATCAGTAGACAGCCTACTTATAGTTCCGCTATCGACTTAGAGTGCACCCTGTTGATTCCGTTTGAAAACAAACTAAGGTTCCCCCCGAAGCTTCAAACATATCGCGTCAATCCCGTTCCCGTAGCATCGTGTATTTCAGATACCAAGACATAAGTAATCTTATTACTTAACCCATTTTATATCTAACTATCTCAGTTCCCTTTTGGTTGGAGTTTTTTAATAATACAATTAAGTATTATGAGAACCTGTATTTTTGTTTTAATCTATGAATCTCTGTGATGTATAACCAAACGTAATTATTAGATTTTTTAGATTCGATAAATATGTATAAAGTGTTGGTGACTTATTTGATTTAGAATATAGACTTTACGTTGTATAAATAATGTGCGATTCGAATATATTATTGGATTCAGATTATATTTACTTAAACGTCACGTGTTTGTGCCTTACGTCCATTATTATTATTTAAATGACCCAATGTTTGGCATTTTGTCACGCGACGACGATGATATTACCTAATTTTATTTTAATAATTTTAAGATAATTTATTGTGATTTTGGATTAGATGAAAGTATTAAACTATTAATGGATACAACTAACTGTTTTTTATTGAGGTAGTATTCATTCACCTAGTTTCAGGGAGGCTACGGATGTCTTTGCGGTGCGTCAGTGGAGTTTACTGAGCCTGTTACAAAGGCATGCGTGCTACATTTTTATTGAATTATGTTTCAAATTAAAATCAGAGTGGTAGTGAGTAGATTCAAACAATATGTTTAAGCATACATGCTAATTAGTGCACAGTCGTACATTAATTATATATATTTGTAAGGAAACGAATTATATTGTGACCTTACGTGAGCTCTACGTTTTGCAGATTGGTCTAATGATATTCCTAGGCTATTTCTTGATCTATGTCGTGCGATATAATTTGAGCGTACACATAATTGACATGGCTCAAATACAGAAAAGGCAATTACACATTGAAAACAAAGAAAACTCGCAAATTAAGTTGAAAACGGATTTGAGAGGGGTAAGCAATAGACCGAAATAGATACCTACTGATATTACTATGGTCAAAAATAATATTAATGTCCGTTACAACTCTCTGGTTGTATATTCTATTCTGAGCCGAATGTAACCACGCGGTTGGACTCTATGTTTTGTATTTCGTAAACGGTTAAACTTACTTTTATAATGTCGGTGTAGCCGACTAGTTTCGGTTCTCATTCGGAGACCTTAATCATGGAGACCTTAATCATTAAGGTCTCCGAATGAGAACCGAAACTAGTCGGCTACACCGACATTATAAAAGTAAGTTTAACCGTTTACGAAATACAAAATGTGCAGTGCTTACGAAAGTTTAAGTGTAAAAAAAGACTCTATGTTTGTTATAATTTACTAGATTTTCCCCGCGACTTCGTCCGCGCATACCTACCTTTTTTTCCAGTTATCACAATAAGTGTTAACGTAGCTTCACATTAGTAAAATAATTTCATAAGTAGTTTTGGAGATTACCCCTATATACATACATACTTACAACCTTTTCCTCTTCATAATATTAGTGTAGATATTGTAATTTCAGAGTTTCAACATTGATATATTCAACTGGGACGACATGAAGGTGGCGAGATTATTCTCGGCATATCACGTCGGTTTCTTCATTTGCTTTCCCATCTTTCACAACATTGGTGACAGGTGCGTGTTAGCTCATAGTAAGATCAAAAGCAGCGAATGAAAAAAATAATAAAAAACTATTTTTTTTAAACTCAATGGGATACTTTTGTGAAATGTAGCCTTTTGTGAAATTAATTTCTATTCTTCGTGGTTACACTGTGTACCTAGCTGTGTGCGTCGATAGTTTCTGAGTGAAACCCGTCACCCAACATCTTCCAGCTTCGGCCCCACCTGGGTGGTGGGCATAGCGGGCATTGCGTCAGGGATCCTCGATTGCCTGACCCCGTCGGCTGCCTTCATCGACTTCTGGCTACTGTTCCTCGTAAGGATCGCCAATGGATTCTGTGCGGTCAGTGGGTCCGAAATTGTAGATTCGAGTAGCGATCCATTTGTTTACTTTCCCACTTAATATCGATCTGTGGTCGATTGAACCACTGATTGTGAGAAGAATATACTACAGGGTGCACTCTAAGTCGATAGCGAAACTTTAAGTAGGCTATCTACTGATCAATATAAACAACTTGTACTAGGTGGCGAAAAAAATTGAGTGAAAAAAATATCAGCTGTTCCATACAAAAGGTCGACTAAGTACTGCGCCAAATGTATGAAACAGCTGATATTTTTTTCGCTCCATTTTTGTCGCCACCTAGTACAAGTTGTTTATATTGATCAGTAGACAGCCTACTTAAAGTTCCGCTATCGACTTAGAGTGCACCCTGTAGATAGGCTGTTGGGGATATTCGCTAAAAATCACTAAGTGTAAGTTACCAACCGAAGACCCCAGGGAAAATGACAAACTAGCCAAGCAACAGACATTTGGAGATATCGCATTTTGAAAGTTAGGAACCTCGTACTACGGAAACCGTTAGGTTCCACAAACTCCGAGACTTCGTTTTTGTTTCATTTGGTTTGGTTCATTACCGGAAATTCCCTACAAAACTGCATTCACAGAACAGGGGGTCTACCGGCTAAGATGAAGCCGATTACCATTGGCGAAAATCGAAGTTCGATTTTTGAAAAATGTACTGCCACCTACTGCCACCCCTGTTCATTTTTCATAAATCGAACTTCGATTTTCGCCAATGGTAATCGGCTTCATCTTAGTCGGTAGACCCCCTGTTTTGAAAAGTGGCAAGTTCGTCTTTATCTCGAGATCTTCGGAGTCTTCAACTGTCAAAAGAGGGTTGTCAGTTGCTTTCAAATATTTTCTAACAATAAAACGCCTTTCGACAGTTGATAACGGGATGGGGTTACTAACGAATAGCCCGGCTGACGTGTGACGAAAGTTTGAAACGAGCTTTGATAGCAATCCGACATCCGATACCATAGGAGACGGCACTATAAGAAGAAGATTAGCCCAGGAAGCGTAGCATAAGGCCGGGTTAGAGCGTACCTATCTATGTGTTTATAGCTGTATATGTATCTCACTCTTTTGTTTGACGAATTCAGGGTTATAATCCCATAGATACGCTCTAACCCAGTGCCAGGAGAGATGGAATATAATTATTTCGGGATTTGACAAGTAGGTCGTAGTAGGACGTGGTGACAACTGGGAATAGAAGAACATGACATCTGACCTCGATCAATGATCGGCCATACATTTTCCAGGGTGCAATGCAGCCAAGTATGGTGCAAGTGCTAAGGCACTGGGTGCCGCCTATAGAGCGGAATCATTTCATGTGGGCTTATTGTGGTAAGATTGTAATGATGTTTTTGTAGCATTAATACGTGAGATATTTTTAAGAAGGGCATAAACATTTAAAATGGATAGAGGACCCACCCGCGATTTTTATATTATTGATCCACTGGATATAGTCAGTTTGAGATAGATTACCTGGATAGAGAAAACACTCGTATAAAGTCCAAAATGCAAATGGCGGTATTATCGTTAAAAGAGATTTCTTCGATACAACCATTGGATCGGCAGGATTATAACTGACACGGTGGATGGCGTTAGTGAACGCGGTTTCTATCCAAAATATGCGGGTTCAAAACACAAAGAGTAAAAATAAGTCATATCTCTGTACCCTATTTTCACTAGCTTTTCTCACGGCTTCACTCGCATTTCTGGGAGTAATGTTCGGTTGTAATTTCCAACAGGCATCTTGGACTTGGACCCATAAGAGCCTGATGCAATAAATGATGTCGATCCGTTACGTACGACATACATAAATAAGGACAAACAAATCATTCAATACACGCCCTTTCGCATTTATAGTACTTACTTATTACGATTTACACTGACTGACCTCTTTAGAGGGCCAATTCCAATGGGGCATTCCATTTTCCATGAGGGCATTTCCCTGTAGTGTTGTAAGTAGGTACAGTCAGCGACACGTTACGTTACCCCTTAGTAGCTTTTACCGCGCACTGCATTAGTGCGTCAATCAAACAAAAATACAATATTTATAAATAAAAAAAACCGTTTCACTGGTGAAAGGGTAGGTACACTGGTTAAGAGTAATTTGCTGCTGTCGGTTGGGGAGTTCCGTTCTCCATCTCCGAACTTCTTCAAAAGATCTTCACTATTTTTTTATGGGATAGCATGGGAAGTATACCCTTTCAAACAAAAAACGTATCATCAAAATCGGTTCACGGAGAAAAACGTTCTGAAGGCACATAAAAAAATTATTTATTTTATTTATTTATTTATTTGATATTTAAGAAAACAAGTGACTATTACATTAACTTATAAGTTATAAAAAAACATACCTCCTCCTTTTTGAAGTCGACATCTTCGTATGTCGCTGACCCGTACGACTGACTATACCTATGGGCAAATGTCATTTGGCAATCATTGCATAAGGACCACCGATCACGCTATGTTTCCCATGTTTTATCCATCACGCCACTCGACGTACGGTCGGCCACAATCTCAGATACCCCATGGCAGCTCTTACCGCGCGCGGCATAAGGGCGCCAATCGAACAAAAAGGGGTATCTGAGACTGTGGCCGACTGTACCTAATCGTTATCGCTTTGAAACAGTCATTAGGGAAATATGCAGTTTAGAAAGTCAGTTTGAGTTATATCTTGGGAGTTTTCCTCGTTTCCGTGTAGGTAGTAAGCGACACAGCACGATTGAGTAAGTTGGTACCCATCTGGTACCCATAACTTTTGCTACTAGTTAAGTACGCCTGAGGCCATGAGACGGGGTCCATAACATAGACCAATATGTGGTCGCAGCATCCACTAGTGCATCAAGCTTTAGCCTCGAGCGCAAAGATGCTGTATAAATCATCTCTAATGGGAATAAGATCACTGGCCACAGAGGATTATAATGGAGTAAGGCCTTTTTAGTTGGACGGGCTTGCAAGGCTCGAGGTGACGATGAGGTAGATACACAAGACGTCGACCCTTACACGCTAGCACTCTACTCGGTTACGTTACGGGCGACTTTATAACAAAAGTCTACATTCTGACGTGCTGTCGTGTGTACTAAAACTCCTTTCTCAGGTATTACGATGGGGACCTTCTCCACTCTACTGTTCTGCGCGGCTGTGCAGCACTATTCCCGTTGGCCGGTGGGTTTCTACATCACTGGCGGCTGCCAGATCGCCTGGGCCGCCATCTGGGTCGTCGTGGTCACGGATAAGCCGCAGAAACACGCCTGTATCTCTAAAGAGGAGCTGGACTATCTGAACAATACTATCGGAGACGTGTTCACTATTCGGGTACTTTGGTTCAAACCTTTTTGTGGCTGTCTGTGAAGTGGTCATCTCTTTTGAATCATGAGTTTGAGTGCCAAAGCCAGCAGGGGTGCGATAGACTATAGGACTATTATAGGAATAGATAATATAATAAATATCTAACTATGCCGTATGCGAATAAAAATGTAGACAGATAGAGCAGGTACCGACGTAGGTGGTAGAGTAGAATACGAACCTGGTAGATTAGGTAATCGGAAGGTAGAGCGTATGGTTGACTCTATTGGTTACTCTACCAGTGTACGGTCGGCCACAATCTCAGATACCCCATGGCAGCTCTTATCGCGCGCGGCATAAGGGCGCCAATCGAACAAAAAGGGGTATCTGAGACTGTGGCCGACTGCACCTCAGGCTTACAATCGATTCGATACGATACGATCACAAGTTTGAACACTGTTCGACGTACAGAAAGGCCCCGCGGGTCATATGAATCCTTATTCCAAACGTTGAACTTACGATAGGGGCACAGACAGTTAACCCTTTAATTTCTTTCAGTTGATGAATTCGCGTGCTCCGTGGAAACAGATTTTGAGATCGTCTTCGTTTTGGGCGCTGTGCATCTTGAACTACGGCTATTCTTGGATGATCATGTCGTTGGGTCTTCATGGACCTCTTTACTACTCTATCGTCATCAACTACAGTATTTCAGTGGTGGGTAACTACCTACTTGGGGTACCTAATTAACTCTAGTTAGGTACCTAATACTCCTATGAACAGATTAGGACGGCGGTCAGTAGAAGGCAGTCCGGTGGTCGGATGACATCGTTGTGTCGCCATAGGGTCCATGGATGCGGATGGCCAGGGACTGTGAGAGGTGGCGCGAGGGGAAAAACGCCTATACCCAACAGTGGGCAGAGGTGGGCTGATAATGATGATGACCTCGGATAGGTCAGGTCAGTAACGGTGACATGAGTGTCGTTTTGCCCATTGCACGTCTAGTATGATGATCGATGAACCATGATTTTAGACCTCTCTTTCAGTCTACCTCAGGGATAAACAGCTTGACCGATCCACACATCGCTGTCTTCCCCCCCTCTGTAGATCGACGGTACGTTTCTCTACCACCCTGTATAGTGTTATTTGTTGCAGGCAGCATGCCTTACCGCGCTCGCGTTCATTCTACGATTCGTCCTCGGTACAGTCGCGATACAAGGCTACTACTGGTACACACACAAGTCCAAAATGAAGAGGATCAGGCACATCCGCAAATACTTCATCGTTATTTGTAAGATCTGGGCCCTTAGCCTGTAACACAATGGCGTATCAATGGCGTCCTAGGTAGAAGGACAAAAACGGGATTTTTTCGTTGTTCTCCTACAACCAGCGAACTAATCCTCTAGGATTAGACTCTTAATATTTGCTGTACTACAATAACATTAAAAGGACCGACACTGGACTGACATCTTCAATAAATCGTAATTAAAATCGTCAACCGGACGCCCATTTTGGCACCATTGTGTTACAGGCTAAGGGCCCTGATCCTTATGATATCCCCCTATAGGTATCCCCACATCCAGAGACGTATATGCAACCCTCAGAGAGAGAGAGAGAGAGAGAGAGAGAGAGAGAGAGAGAGAAAGAAAGAGAGAGAGAGAGAGAGAGAGAGAGAGAGAGAGTTGGAGTTTTCAGAGTTGGCCACGGAATAAAAGCTGGTTAAATAGACAACTCTCTGAGAGAAGGCCTTTGCCCAGCTAGTGGGACATGTACAATTGTACAGGCTACATCTTATTTTTTTTTTTAAATAGACAACCACCACAAGCATATGACTCAGGAGTTCAGGACCTTTTATTAACACCCATGTAAAAGCAAATAATCTGAGCGTCTCTTTCTAGCCCATGTGTTGCCAGGTCTTCTAGTTAGCAGCTGCTGGCTATTCCCGGTGGTCCCTGGCCCAATTTTCTTGACAATAGCAGTGGCTATGACGGCCGCTGGCATGGATTTGACCTATGATCTTTGTTACGTGAGTCCTAAGATCCAATGTGATTTGTACCAGCTAGCTAGAATTAACGGCCGCCGCGCCGCATCGAGGTTTATAGTTCGATATACAGAGTGATACAGAAAAATCCTGTCATACCGAAGAGATAATAAGAAGAGAGTCCTAAGATCCATACCAACTTCGAAATCTTGAAAAGAAGCAGCTCCATACCAGCAGCGGGTATCAAATTTTAGTATGGTACCTACAGCTGTTTTTTCTTTAGATTTCGAAGTTTGGATGCGTTTTTTTTAAATTTTAAGTAAGGTTTTTTTAAGGAAAGTGCTTATACTGCTTATAATTTTCAGGAACTAACGCCGAATTACGGCAATGCAATCAACACGGTGATAAAGATAATTGGCAATACACCGGGGATTTTTATGTCATATCTCGTTGGCTTTGTGACTCAAAACTGCGGTGTGAGTTATTCAGAATCGCCTGTAGGCTTCTAGAGTCCGCTATCAGGTACGGTCGGCCACAGTCACAGATACCCCATGTCAGCTCTAACCACGCGCGGCATAAGGGCGCCAATCGAACAAAAAGTGGCCGACTGTACCCACGATTTCTTTACTTTTCAGCAACAAAAAATGATTCGTAAGGTAGGTAATCAGGAGCCTGTAAAGCAATGGTGCCAAAATAAGCTCAGTTGACGGCGTCGGTCCTGTTTGTTTTTGTAGTACAGCAAAGAATATTCTGATTCTAGAGGATTAGTTCGCTGGTTGTAGAAGAAAAACGAGGAAACCCCGGTTTTGTTCTTCTACTGGCACGATAGGCATGTTTAAACAAATGTAGAGACTTCACTACAGGTAGAGTCTCAGAGGGATTTTTTTTCGAGTCACGAAACAAAACTAACTAGTAGTTCGCCCCGAACTGTGAGCTCGTGATTTGTGACTTTTTGCTAAGATAATAATGAAATTTACTTTTAAATCGGGACATAACTCATAACACATTTCCTCTTACACCACCTGCCCGGTCCTGAAAATCAGTTAGATACAGTCAACACTCAACAGCACATAAATTCGCCATTACATTTTCGTTGCAGTCACCAGTAACGGAACTAACGGAGTAGAGTGTACACACGACAGCAAGTCAGACTGTACACTTTTTTGTAAAGTCACCCGTAACGTAAGCTAGTAGAGTGCTAGCATGTAAGGGTCGACGTGCTGTCGTGTGTACATAAGCGTAAATACCCATTCAACGCTGTATAGTCACATCACAACACAATGTATTTCCTATGGGATTTCTACGGACCCTTAAAAAGTTGTGGGATTGTTATAGACAAGATTATAGGTATTTTTATTATACCCAGAATACACCAGCCGTATGGAAGCACGTGTGGTGCTTCCACGCTCTGCTGCTCTGCCTCAGCGGGCTAATCTTCTTCGTGTGGGGGGAAACGCACGTGCAGCCTTGGAATTCCATGAACTACAGGTAAAATGTTGCTCCTCGCACGTTTACTAGGTTACCTACTTGAATATAAAGATTCGATAGTAGTAGACACACGATAGCATGTCAGACTGTTGTAAAGTCACCCGTAACGTAACCGAATAGAGTGCTAGCGTGTAAGGGTCGACGTGCTGTCAAATAAGGTTGTGGTCACAGCCACCCGAAAATCGGCCAAGTGCGAGTCGGATTCAGACGACGGACTCGCTCCTACGTTATTGCATTTGCATTCCTATTTCTTGTCACCCTAAATTCTTATTGTTGAAACATAGGTAGATACTCGTAGGTGCAGTGTAGGTTCTACTAATCCTAATTTACTACGTACCACGACAGCACTTCAGACTGTACAATTTTGTTGTAAAGTCGCCCGTAACGTAACCGAGTAGAGTGCAGGCGTGTAAGAGTCGTCGTGCTGTCGTGTGTACCTACTTACGTGGAGATTCTAATAAGGTTGTGGGCATGCCCATCGTATCGTGCCCACAACGTTACGGTGGATCCGCGCCTGAGTATCTACTACCTACATATTATTATGTAACAAATGCTGAGGTACTTAATTATCAGTAGCACTGAACACAATAGGGTAACTAACTACCTACCTATTCAAACAAAGAAACCCGAAGAGTCCAATTGGACTCTTCGGACTTAAGTCTTGGACTTAAATTTAAATTGTACTTAAAGACTTAACGTAAAGACTTAATATTAAAGTAAAGACTTAAACTTAAAATAAAGACTTAAATTGGACTTAAGTCCCTAGTGACTCTACATATTTTCAATAGCTAAGGGGCCTGGGTACCTCACATAAAGAACTAAGTAAGTAGCTAGATAGTTAAGTAACAGGTAGGAACCTAGCACACCCAACATATCTACACTCGCACCCATTTCCTTGAAAGGGTATGTCAACTCTTTGATTTGAGGGAGCCCACGCAGTTAACGTTTGGCTTGGTGTTTATTCCAAAAGAGGGGTTTTATAAGTTTGACCGCTTTGTTTGTGAGGGTGTGTCTGTCTGTCTGTGGCACCGTAGTAGGTAGTAGCTCATAAACGGGAGAACCTATTTGAATGCGGTTTCTTTAATTTGAAAGCAGGTTTTCTTGCGAGTGTTCTTAGACATGTTTTATCAAAATCGGTTCAGCTGTTTATGAGATATGCTAATTTGAAGCTAAAAGTTCGATTTTTTTTATTTTATTTTATAAACCAAGGTAGGTATGAACGCTTTTCATCTGCTTAGAGTGAGATAGACAAAGATGTAGGTCGATATGTCCCTTCATGCTCAAAGAGTTTGATGTTTTGTTCTAAGGCCGCGAAAACCTCCCCGGGCGATGCCAAGACCTTCATTAATGTCCAATATCACAGAAATAGATGATGAAGAGATCGCGTAAGTTTTATTGAGGCATACGGCTTATAAACCTAGCTGCACAATTTGATACAGGTACAGTTGGCCACAAGCTAGGATACCCCTTTTTGTTCGATTGGCGCCCTTATGCCGCGCGCGGTAAGAGCTGCCATGGGGTATCTGTGACTGTGGCCGACCGTACATACCTACTGAAAGAAAAAAAAAAATTGACTGTTTACTGTTTCAGGAGTCGTGCGTCGATGGCTCCACATAAATCTAAAATTAGCCTCGGGTTTAGAATCCTACCTCTAGGAAAATCTAATTTTACATCAAAATAACTATGAACAAAAGTGCATTTTCGCCTGAGCCATTTTCAAAGGACAAAACGGCTGAAAACGGTTCCTTACAGCATTCTTCGCAAACGCTTAGGTTTATGTCAATTTAAAAGTTGCCAGTTGAAGAAACATTTCCCAGCAAGAAGGGAATGTAATATCTATTCGATGTACTAAACATAACAACCGAATTTACATAATAATGATGAAGAAATAAAAATAAAACACAATTAGTAACATAGGTAGTTTTAATTTTTAGCTGACAGAAATTACGAGCTAATAATTTATTCAGCTGTATATTTTCGCCGGTGGAAAACTAGTTATACCCCTTTCGGGAACCAACTTTTTTTGATAAGCAATGTTTTAGCTTTCTGTGCGATTTTTGTAAGTAAAGGAAAAACGATAACGAAAAGAAGTTTATCGTATATAATTTGATCGGCAAAAACTTTGGGCGGTGATGTGGTAACCCTAATTTTGACAGATGGCGAAAAGCTTTGTTTTGGCGTTTCGTCAATTTTGTAATTCATGATTTTTATTAGAATATTGCTGTGGATAAGATGAGTTCTAATAATTTGATGAGTATCGTTGAATACCAGGGAGTTCACGGCAATTACAAGTGTGGTTACTGTAAGACTTCAGACTCAAATTACAGCCATGGTAAGGTTGCAAAAAATTCGATTATTCTTTATCATTTCTTAGCGGCTTTACGTTTTGTTTGTAGATTAAACGCAATTAAATTCTTTTGTCCTAAAAATTCAAGACAAACTATTGCGATAAATTCACAACAAACACCTTTATCTTCATTGTTTACATAATAATGAAGATTGCTTCTCGCATGCCTTCGTGCTAATAATATCGACTGGACGTTGTAGGATTGTGGGCTCATTCGATAACGGTGTCGGATTACCAAGACCTGATCGACAGAGGATGGCGGAGATCCGGCCATTATTGTTACAAACCCACCATGGATGCTATGTGCTGCCCAGCGTACACTATACGGTAAAATCCTCTACAATTAACTTATCTTGAACAAAAACTAGTTGGCTGTGGTTATAAGTCGGTTTATTAACCAATTGGTAAAAAAGACTCCGGTGGTTAAAGTGTCAACACGTACTCGAACAACCTCCGCGAAAATAATTAAGAAACAGTGCAAAATAGTGAAAACTTCTTACTGTTAAGTGCGATTCCAACAAAGCTAAATCCAACAAACGTACAGAAGTAGTGATCACAGTGCGGGTGATGAATTTCACGAGAAAAAACTAAATTATTTGCCGTCATCATAACCTAAAAAAAAAGTCAACAGCCATTTTCATAGACAATAAAAAAAAAAATAAAAAAAAAAACTCGTCAATAGTGCCAACTTCAAGAAGCCATCTGTCAAATCGGTGTTGCCAGCAACAGAAAGTGAAAATTTCTACTAAGTGAAGCAAAGTGTTGCCACATCAAAACCAGAATTCTACCAAAATATTTAGCCGCCATGGATAAAAATATGGAATTACTCCTGCAGAAGCTGGATGAGAAACTAGACAGGCAAGCTGATCTGATAACGCAGTCGGTGACTAGGAACGTCATGGAGGCGATAGACGATAAAATGAATACAATAATTGAAGAAAACAAAAACCTCAAAAACAAAGTATCAGAACTTGAGATGAAAATTAAAGCAATGGATAGAGCAAATCGAAAGAACAACCTGGTTTTCTTCGGAGTAGAAGAGGAAGGAAAAACAGAGACTGAACTGGTAGACTACATTAAAGAAACCGTGGAAGGTGCAGGCGTACAAATGAACAGCCAAGAGATTAGTAACGTTTATAGAATCGGAAGAAAGACGGAAAACAAAAACCGACCGGTCGTAGTCTCACTAACAACAATCTGGAAAAAACATCTTATTCTCAAAAACAAGCCAAACTTCCCACCCAACATCTACGTAAAGGAGGATTTCTCTAAGGAAACCCTAGAGAAACGAAGAGAACTCCAATCCCAAGTAGAGGAAGAAAGGAAGAAGGGAAACATTGCCTACTTAAAACAGGACAAACTTATAGTGATCAAACCGAAAGACAGCAACAGGGAAAAGAGGAAGAGAGAAACCTCCGGGTCTCCCAACCAATTCACACAGAAGAAAGCTAGCATAAACAACTCTCCGAAAAATACAACCCAGTCTCTAACTAAAGCCCACAGGAAAGAAATCATTAAACCAAACATATTGAACTATGTAGAGAAAACTAGATCTGATCCCCAGCTAAATAATCTAAAAAACTAATCAGAGCCCCGGAAAACCGGAAACAAAAACCAACAAAATCTGCTACAACCAATACTTACAAACAAAAACAACAAACAAACCGTCTCCCACCACGGCTGGTCCCCGCGGGAGCACTAGACCGAAACCCTTCAGCAAAAAGAAGTGAATCATTCAACATTGCAACACTTAACACGAGAACCCTGAGAAAACAAGAAAGTCTATTGGAATTGGAGGAGGCGCTACAGCACGTAAAATACGACATCTTAGGCATAAGCGAAATGAGAAGATTAGACGAAAAAATTGTGGAACACAACGATTACATATTATACCAAAAAGGAGAAACAGCAGGCCATAGAGGAGTGGGCTTCTTAATCAAAAGAACATTGAAAAACTATATACAGGAGCTGATAGGAATTTCAGAAAGAATAGCAATACTCAACATCACTTTGCCAAGTTACAAAAAACAATGGACAATCATACAAGTATATGCACCTACAGAGTCAGCACCCGAATGCGAAAGCGAAGGCTTCTACTCCATTCTATCAGATACTATAAAAAAATACCACAATAACTACCTCATAGTCATGGGCGACTTTAATGCGCAGGTCGGCTGTAGAGAAGCTGGAGAGGAACTAATAATGGGAAAACATGGGTATGGAAAGAGGAGCGATAACGGTCATAGAATAATTGAACTTCTACTACAAAACAACCTAACACTACTCAATTCTGTCTTCAAAAAAAACCCCAAAACGAAATGGACCTGGCTATCACCTGATGGAAATTATAAAAACGAAATCGACTACATATTAACCAACCAAGCAAAGTTTTTCAATGATACACACGTAATACAGAATTTAAATTTCAATACGGACCACCGTATGGTACGCTGCTGCTTAAAAAAGTTCCCAATTCAAAGAGGTAGAAACAAAATCAATAATAAACGGTTGTCACCAGAACAGTATGAAAACATGGATCCCTCGTTTACCAAGTCATTGAAAGAAGTAGTAAACTCTGACAGAAGTGTCACAGAAAAATACGACCATTTGGACAAACAGTTATCACAAATAAGAACAGTAAAGACAACGACTAAAACAAATATTAGCGAGAGGACGTTAGAGCTCCTAGAAGAAAGAAAAGCATTAATGATCGACAAATCAAAAAGAAGAGAAAACCGTAACACAATATCAAAACTGAGTAAGCAGATTCGAGAAAATATAAGAAGCGATAGAAAAATAAGGCGAACGAAAAAACTTGAAACCGAAATCTCAAAAACAGGGGGAACAAGAAAAGCTTTTAAAGAATTAAGGGAGCATGGAATGGAATGGATACCTAAATTAAAAAGCAACAGGTCCAAACAAGTAACAAACCGAACAGAAATCAAGAAACTGGCTACAGACTACTATAGAACGCTTTACTCCTCTAATAACGTCGAACAAGATAACAACACTTACAAGAATCCAGCCACGAGTTATAAAGATGTTCCACCAATACTAGTGCAAGAAGTTCAGAAAGCCATCATGTCACAAAAGCTAGAAAAAGCTCCAGGACCTGACAGTATAACAAACGAGCTGATGAGAGGCACCGTAGAAGAAATAAGCCCAATTCTAACCAAGCTATTCAATGATATTTTAACAACAGACACCATCCCAAAACAATGGAGCGAATCTCACATCATTCTCCTCCATAAGAAAGGAGATAAAGATAACATCGGCAACTACAGACCAATAAGCCTCATTTCAAATGTGTACAAAGTCTTTGCAAAAGTAATTATGGAAAGAATAACGAGGGTCCTAGACGAAAACCAACCAATTGAACAGGCGGGATTCAGAAAGAACTTCAGCACAATAGACCACATCCATACAATCAAACAAGTCTTGGAAAAATACAACGAATACCAGAAGTCCATATATATCTGCTTCATAGACTACTCGAAAGCTTTTGACAGCCTAAACCATAAATCTATCCGGCTGAGTCTAGAAGAACAAGGAGTGGATGAGGTCTATATACAAATAATTAAATCGATCTACAAAAAATGTAAAAGCTGCATCAAATTAGAAACAAAAGGAGACCCATTTCCAATAAACAGAGGCGTGAGACAAGGAGATCCGCTCTCTCCCAAGCTGTTTAATGCTGTGCTGGAATACATATTTAGAAGATTGGATTGGGAAAACTACGGTATCAACATCAACGGTAGCCGCCTAAACCATTTGAGATTCGCTGATGATATTGTCCTGCTTGAAGAAGACCCTGAAAAATTAGGACACATGGTAAAAGACCTAGCGGAAAAAAGCAGAGACGTAGGATTGGAAATGAACGCAGGCAAAACGAAACTGATGACCAACTCCACAGAAGTCAGCATAGATGTTAACGGAAACAGGCTAGAATATGTGAAAGAATATGTATACCTGGGACAAATAATATCTACCGAAGACTCTATGTCCAAGGAAATAAATAAAAGAATAGCCAGCGGATGGAAAAAATACTGGTCCCTAAAGGAAATAATGAAGAACAAAGATCTAAGCATGTATATTAAGAGAAAGACCTTCAACACCTGCATCCTCCCGTGCATGACATACGGCTGTGAATCATGGGCGTTAACAGACAAACAAAGAGAAAGACTAGCTAGTACACAAAGGGCAATGGAAAGGAGCATGATGGGAATCAGACTTAGTGATAAAACCAGAAATTCCGAAATACGAAAGAAAACTAAAGTAGCAGACGTAATTACCCGTATAGAACATTTAAAGTGGGGTTGGACAGGACATATGCTACGTTGCAAGATGAATAAATGGAGCAAACAAGTGACTCTATGGTACCCAAGAGAGGACACTAGAAGGAAGGGGCGTCCGAAAACAAGATGGAAGGACGATATCCGCCTAACCTTGGGACCCTACTGGACCAGAGTAGCAGAGGATAGAGCTCAGTGGAGAGAGCTGGAGGAGGCCTATGCCAAGAGGCACGCCAATTTGCGAGACATACTATAAATAGAAATAACTTGAAACATGTACTTATTACCAAAATTGTAGCAAATTCGGAATAAAAGGGCTTTATTATTATTATTATTATATTACTTCGGCTCATAGACGCCCTGAGGGTACTGGATTTTTTTTTACGCCAATCAAGCTAATACCTAAAAGAAAGTAAAAAAATCTGTTAACCACCAACAAAGTAAGATTGAATATTGCTTAAACACTCAGTTAAACAACAAGAAAAAATATTATACCGGGCATTGAAATTTCAAGCTTATGTTCCTAGATAGAATAGAGTTCATAGTAAAGAATAGAGTTCATAGTAAAAACCACCAACTGATCTCAACTTCTTGCCATCAAAATTCCAGTTGCAGAGTGTTAGAGTTCAAACCGTCCAAGTCGCAGAAGAAGGTGCTAAAACGGTTCAACCGTCTCCTAGCTGGCCCTGAAGTATTAGAATGTCAAGCGGGAGATGCCCGGAAGATGTCAACCTGTAGCAGCGAGGGATCTGCACCTGACGTGGAGTGTTCCGATGTGGGGGAGCAGTTCGTGGAGCCCGCTAAGGACCATCAGGACATTAACGTCAGTGACGTGCAGAGGATAGTTGATGAACAGGAAATGAAGGGTGATGATGTTAAAACTACAGGTTTGTTATAAAAATCTTTAATCTAGGTATTAGGTAGAGAGTTATTTCTTACTGAGAAATTCTTAGTGTATAAAAAGCAAAAAGTTGTATTCAGTTTCTGGTATATGAAAGCTTGTAAATATTGCAATGAATTTTTGTAAATTACTCTAATTAAATATTCTTGTTTTTTTCAGCAGTGGCAGTGGCACAACCTGTCATTGAAGTCCAAAAGGAGAAATCTGAATCCTATAAGCAAAAGGAAATAAAGAAAGGTAACGTTTGCCCAGCTTCATGTACTAATTTTTTTCTAGACTTTCTTCATTTTAAGGGTGGAGTCCTTTCTGGATACTGTTAAAGTTAGGCCGACTCTGAAAATTAGGGTCAGTCAGTTCTTGCATAACTACTACATTAAACATTTTAAATACCTCCGACATTTTAGTTTCAATTTAGCTTATCTCATAAACGACTGAACCGATTTTGATAAAATATATCTAAACTTGCTAGAATACCATCTTTCAAATAATAAAAAAACCGCATCCAAATCAGTTCCCCTGCTTAATAGCTACGGTGCCACAGACATACGTCTATCTTTCTGTGGCACATAGCGGTGAACCTTATAACACCCATCTTTTTATCTTATACAGGGCGTCCCACGGCTATGCCACATGGAGGGAAAGTACCTTAAATATTGTAGATGGAACATTTTACTGAAAGAAGACATTATTTTAATTTAAAAAACAATTTAAACTGCATTCATAGATATTGAAATAATTACATGGTTGAACCGGGAATCGAACCCGTTACATGAGAAAAAATTATTACCCTGTAGTTTTATCATACCGATCGAAGGCCTTCATGATAAGGATAATTTTTTGCTAAATAACATAATGTCGGAAATAAAAGGAAGACCATGAATTTTAACATTTACCTGGTAGTATGCAACAAATCGAGCCGTATCCTGAGCCGAAAGACGCGTAAAATTTTGTCCATCGCAATGCGGCTGGCTGATTATAAAGAAATAATTCAAAAATGTGTTTCATTTTCACACTTTTAATCTTTTGTTACTGTGATTTTCATTGCTAAATTGATTAATGTCGTACTAAAAATGTTAAAATTCATGGTCTTCCTTTTATTTCTGACACTATGTTATTTAGCAAAAAATTATCCTTATGATGAAGCCTTTCGATCGGTATGATAAAACTACAGGGTAATATTTTTTCTCATGTAACGGGTTCTATTCCCGGTTCAACCATGTAATTATTTCAATATCTATGAATGCAGTTTAAATTGTTTTTGAAATTAAAATAATGTCTTCTTTCAGTAAAATGTTCCATCTACAATATTCAAGGTACTTTCCCTCCATGTGGCATAGCCGTGGGACGCCCTGTATATATAAAAATGAATCGCCGTGCATTAGTCTCGCTAAAACTAAGAAACGGCTTGACCGATTTGCATATTTACTGTTTTGTTTAGTTCACCATAGTTCAGGGTAGGTTTAAAAGCAAAGAAATATGGGAAAAGTTAAAGGATTAGCTGAAAAACGGAAGAAATAAAAATTGGTCATTTTGTATTGGAATCGCCATTTTTGACGCGGAGAGTCAAACTATTTCAGGTGATACGAAGTTCACCGGGTCAGCTAGTACTGAATAAATAAACCAAAATAAAATACCCACTAAAGAGGTCTTTATCAGGCCCGAATAAACAATTCATTCCCTAATAGCTTATTTGGAAAGAAAAATGTTGCCTCCATTGCAGGTTCCGGTGCTGATCCCGAAAAGGCCCCGTGCAAGAAGGCAAAACAACTCCGCAAGGAAAGGAAGCTAGAGAAGTTAAAAGAAAAGGGCGTTGACCTCGACTCTATCTCGATGAAGAGTAATAAAAACAGGGAGAAACAAGTGGAGGACTTTATCAATGAGCTGCCTGAAGAATTGAAAAATAAGTTAGAGGTGGGTACTTGAGTTGGTGACCTGCTACAAACTTTTTGTCTACTGACGTACCATCCCACCTCTGCCCACTGGTGGCCTTTTTCCCCTCGCGCCATCTCTCACGGTCCCTCGCCATCCGCATTCATGGACCCTCCGCCGTAATGTAGATGTCGTCCTACCATCGCTCTGCTGGCCCCTAATTCTCGGGAATCTCGTATTCGACACATCTCGAAGGAAAAATCTCATGTCATTTCGATCTCGACTGCTCCCGACCACGCGAGTCATGTCGAGCGAAAAAGGCAAACATCTCACCGATATCTCGTGCCCTATGTCGAGGATGACTTCGTGAGAATAGGAGATGTTACATTTGCCGCAAAATGAGATTTTTCCTTCGAGATGTGTCAAATGCGAGATTCCTGGTCTTCCCAT
This sequence comes from Zelleria hepariella, assembly GCA_949319315.1. Lineage (NCBI taxonomy): Eukaryota > Metazoa > Arthropoda > Insecta > Lepidoptera > Yponomeutidae > Zelleria > Zelleria hepariella. The sequence goes on from OX439394.1 coordinate 7,329,716, forward strand.
TGATCTCGGCTGGAATAACGTTAAAACGCAAAATCGCGACGGCATGACATAGACGCAAAAACGCGAAATTATTGCGCTTTGGGGCCTTACGCTAACACGCGAATCTGACGCTATAACGCGACAACGTGAGGGCTGCCGTAGACTCGGCTTTTGTCTACATTTTCATTCAATATCTCTACAGCAAGCGAATGGTTGTCATGTTAGGGCCTCTGGGAGAACCTGTAAAAAAAACCTTAAACCATTTATATTTTTCGCAGATAAAACTAGTGCGAACGAGCCCACCGAGCCAAGAGTACTTAGCGACCGCCGCGGAGACCTTTGAGGTGTACGCCAAGTACCAGACCATAGTACACAACGACGGGCCTGAGCGGTACTCGCAGTTCAAGAACTTCCTAGTCAAAAGTCCGCTTTTAGTGAGTTAATAAAATTAAGTTTTTTTTTAGTTAGTCTTGATTTTTGTGTCGGGCAAAGGCCTCCCCTCTTGACTTTCATCAGTGTTGCCGTTTTAGCCACTTTTTGGCTAGATCTAGCGGATTTTCAACGGGTTTAGCTACAAAATAAACTGTTTTAGCCACTCAATGTTATCTAGCCACATCTGGCTACTTCTGGAGTTTTCTTGATCGCAAAGGTATAAACGAACCTCCATTATGCTGAATTCAACTAAAATGATCAGAAACCAGCTCAAAATAAGAAAAAAAAGTTGTGTTATCGCCTTTAGTTCTAGCAAAAGTTACAAAATCAGATAAATCAATTGTTTCTGTAACACCAAGCTCATCATCAGACGTCGATGAATAAATTGTGGATGACATCGTGAAATACATTATTTTTAAATTATGTAAATTCCACAGTGTATTTTTTGTGGTATACCTAAATCTTTGAATTCAGCAGTATAATGAAAAGTATTAAAATATAATATCCATGTTTATTTTCTATTTTCATCCAAGCCTCAGTTGCAATAATTTTTAGCCACTTCGGAATTTTGAAATCGAATTTACCTATTACAAATCTAGCAACATTTCCCTCTGACATAGCCACAAACTAGATTGCCCTTTCATACATCTCTCCAGTCCCCGTAGCATGACTTTTATCGAGGCGGATTTATCCAACAAAATGGCGGTTTATCAGCATTTTTGACGTCTATAGTGGGTTATATATCGCTTTCGAGGCTATATAACCCACTATAAACGTCAAAAATGCTGATAGACCGCCATTTTGTTGGATAAATCCGCCTCGATAAAAGTCATGCTCCCCCCGCTGGGCCACCTTTGGCAATCCGGCCAAAATAGTATTTAGGTCATCTCGCCAACGTCGCCTAGGCCTGCCACGCCGCCGTTGTCCATCATATGGGAGTGGGACCCAGTCGGTATCGATCTTTATCCACATGTCTCACGCGTCAGAACGCACCAGCTCAGTTCTATGTGCCCCCCCCCCCCCCCCCCCCCTCACGCCACCTCTCACGGTCCCTCACCATCCGCATACATGGACCCTCTGCACAACGATATCGAAATATAATAATATTTGCTTCTCGAGTGTCTACTATCATATTAAATTTCTGTCAACAGGAAGAGCATTCGCCTACCGGTCCCCCTTGCGGCTACGGCTCGTTCCACCAGCAGTATTGGCTCGGCGGCAAGATTATAGCTGTCGGCGTAATAGACATCCTGCCCAAATGTGTCTCGTCCGTCTACTTCTTCTACAACCCGCAGTATATGCACCTAACGCTGGGAACTTACGGCGCTCTCAGGTGAGAATCAATCTTATGCAGCTGGGCATAAATATTTTATTGGCTCGGCGGCAAGATTATAGCGGTCGGCGTGATAAACATCCTGCCCAAATTTGTCTCGTCCGTCTATTTATTCAACAACTCGCAGTATATGCACCTAAAACTGGGAACTTACGGCGCTCTCAGGTGAGAATCAATCTTATGCAGCTGGGAATTAAGATTTTATTGGCTCGGCTGTAAGCTTATAGCGTTCTGCGTAATAGACATCCTGCCCAAATGTGTCTCGTCCGTCTATTTATTCAACAACTCGCAGAATATGCACCTAACACTGGGAACTTACGGCGCTCTCAGGTGAGAATCAATCTTATGCAGCTGGGAATTAAGATTTTATTGGCTCGGCTGTAAGCTTATAGCGGTCGGCGTAATAGACATCCTGCCCAAATGTGTCTCGTCCGTCTACTTCTTCTACAACCCGCAGTATATGCACCTAACGCTGGGAACTTACGCGCTCTCAGGTGAGAATCAATCTTATGCAGCTGGGAATTAAGATTTTATTGGCTCGGCTGTAAGCTTATAAGCGTTCGGCGTAATAGACATCCTGCCCAAATGTGTCTCTTCCGTCTATTTATTCAACAACTCGCAGTATATGCACCTAACACTGGGAACTTACGCCACTCTCAGGTCAGAATCAATCTTATAGAACTGGGAATTAGGGTTGTTATTGACCCGGCGGCAAGATTACAGCGGTCGGTGTAATTGATATCTTGCCCAAATGTGTCTCGTCCGTCTTTTTCTTCTACAACACACAGTATATGCACCTAACACTAGGAATATACTGCGCTCTCAGGTGAGATTTAAATCTCACTTGGAATTAAGGTTGTTATTTGCGTGCCTATTGGTAACAAAATTGCGTAATCTGAAATACTTCGAAGTTCTTTGGGAAAATCAAAATGGCCGATAAAACCGAACTGTCCCAAAATGTAAACGCAGAAGTGAGTTACAGTCCACTTAACGTATTTTATTGATTTAGTACCTCTATCCAAATCAGTGATGGATGAACCAATTTATTACATTTATATCGTAACTTCAGTTTTCAATTTTAAAACATCCCATCTATACGGTTCGTCATCGCCTAAAGTTATATTTTCTTCTTCTACAGAGAGATAGTGTTCACAAGGCAGCTACAAACCGTGGCGCCGGAACTCAAGTATTACTACCTCGGCTTCTTCATCTGCTCGTGTCCCAAGATGCGTTACAAAGGGAACTTCGCCCCTTCAGACCTCCTCTGTCCAGAGACCTACAAGTGGTTCCCTATAACCGACTGTATACCTAAGTTAGAAGCCTCACCCTACGCAAGGTTTGACCCCGACATCGATAGCATAGATGAAAGTATGCCCAATCAGGGCGATATTAGAAACATACCAGTGTTGTTTAATGGTGCCGTAATGAGGTATAAGACGTATAAAGAAAGGTTCTCGAATGGACAGCCGGATGACGATGAAGTGGCCGCTTATGCGAGTTTTGTCGGCGCTAAATGTGTGAAGAAACTTATTTTAGTTAAATAAACGAGTGCTTTAGATGCTGTGCAATATTTTTCTAAGTTACTTATGTGTTTCTTTCTATGTCAATTGTAAATAATAATATAAAGTATTATAGATTTAGGTTTTCGTGGAGTTTGCTGTGTAATTAATTACTTATACTTATTATGTTATTGCCACGTGTTCGTTTAAGTATAACCTACACAATGCTTATTTAGTCTTCTCCATGATTATGCATCTATCCAGTCATAAAATACTACCTATAATTATTTTCTTAATGCTTAGAAAAGAAATACAACTGTTTTTCGAAATAGACAATAAACAAAACTGTATTACCCACACACTTATTGTATTTTCTTCAAATCAATAAATTAAGTAAAACAATAATTTGTTTCTAATCAACCACGATATCCAATCAGACAACAGGTTGTCATCATCTTACACAATATTAATAAACCTAAACCTACGCTCGAGTTTTCCGTATTTTGCTCGAGGAGGAATCGAGAAAGGAATAAACAGAGTTCGGTTATTTAGCTAGGACCTACGCACAGGGGCGTTTATTTTATGACCAGCAAACGTAGCATAAGGCTGGGTTAGGGCGTATCTATGGGTTTATAACTCTGTCTATCCCTCTCTACATCAAACAAAAGAGTGAGATACAAAATATAGTTACAAACCCATAGACACGCCCTAACCCAGCCTTATGCTACGCATGATGTTGAGACGTTTAATTTTCCTTGTAATAATCTGTAATACTTACTAGATTTTGTATTTGGTAAAAGGTTTTTACTGATGTCGGGATAGCCGACCAGTTTCGATTGTTTATTCTTGCGTCCAAGTTGACAAAACGAGCGTCGTTTGCGCGTAAAATAAATACTGTAGATACATACACGGGCCCTTATTGAATTCATTCTTAAATACGGGCCCTAACCTAATGTTTTAAGGTTACGAATAAGGGACATTCTACGAGTAGGTGAGGAATTTAAATGCTTCTGTAATGGCTTACCTTGGCTATTACTGGTACTGTTAGCACGTAAGAATCCTAGGCCGAGCTCTGATAAAGCGTGTGCAATCGGTCGTTACGAATATCAGAAACTACATACGTGACGCTATCACGGCAGGTCTTATCGCGCTCGATATAAGTGCGAGAATGGAACAAAATGTTACCCCGGCTTTCTTTTTCCTGGTATCCCTGAATGTATTTTCATGAGACGTAAAGTACGTCATTTGTACAAATGATTTGATCGATTTGTTGCGAGTTATACCTACTTACCTAGCGGTGGTGGTCTAGTGGGTAGAACAGTGGACTCTGAAGCAAGAGGTACCCGGTTCGATTCCCAGTGCGGGCATGTATCTATGACTTTGTTTAATTTCAAAGTTACGTACATTTGTGAATTTGTAGTAGCAATACCACTCGCTAACGGTGAAGGAAAACATCGTGAGGAAACCCGCGGCTCAGTTGGCTCCACACGTATTGACCTGTCTTTCCTGTGGGCTAGGTCGACTAAGCTGTCAGGATGGTATAGGTGCTGGGCAAGCCTACTCCATCTAAAACAATGTCCCAGGCACTGCAGCGCCGAGTGGTCTCTTCACCCATCTAGTGTGAGTGAAGGTGCCACTGGACGCTGTATAAATCATCTCATTACGTAGATGCAAAAGGCCTTAGTTTATACCTACTTATACTACAGCCTCTTACAGAAAGGTTCTGTGATAGGCGGCCGTTCTATTCTACATATAAAACAATTTTAACCTCCGACCAAAAAACAGTGGTGTTATAAGTTAGACCGCTACTTATTTGTGTCAAGATGTCTGTGTGTGTGTGTCTGGCTGTGGCGCCGTAGCCGTAGCTCTTAGACGGGTGAACCAATTTGGATGAGCTTTTTTTTCATTGAAAGCAGGTTTTCTAGCGAGTGTTCTTAGATAGATTTTATGAAAACCTGTCCAGCCGTTTATGAGATATGCTCAGCTTATTTGAAGCTAAAATGTCGGCGGTACCTATTTTAATTTAGTACCTAATAATTATTACTTAGGTACAGTCGGCCACAGTCTCAGATACCCCTTTTTGTTCGATTGGCGCCCTTATGCCGCGCGCGATAAGAGCTGCCATGGGGTATCTGAGATTGTGGCCGACGGTACCTATATAAAAATATTTAAGCAGCTGCTGTTCCATCCATAACTAATTTCTTGTATTTGTGGTAGCAAGAGCCTCTCACGTAGCTATGGCAGTACTTTTCGTCACATCCTGTATTGTTTAGCAAGTGAAGATTATGCGGTAGTTTTTTTCTTTTATCATACTTATGGCTTATACGGCTGCAAGGTTGTTAGATATGGCATGTTATTATTTCCCAGTTACAGAACTTACAGATTCCAAGGGTGCGCTTAAAATGTTTATATGGCACCGGTTTTTATTGGTCCAATATTAATTTGTTTATATCCGGCAAATGCAAAAATAACGATATGAAAATGTTCAGATAAAGTTACCTTCTACTGCTTTAAAATAACCAACGACCGACGACGACGGTATGCGCTTATGCACAAAGATTGCCTGTTTTCATGTCTCCAAGTTTTATTTTTAGCAAAACGAAGAATTTGAGACCACTAACGAACCGGATCGTCGACTAAGTAACTACCACATAAATTGCTAGTTTGCTACCATGTAGGTACGGGCGATACCTACCCAATAAGACTACGACAAAATAAAAGGACTACTTATTTGGAACCAAATCAACCCAATGTATAATTGAACATTCAGTTAAGTAGGTCGCAGGTACCCTTAGGTAAATGTAATTTATTTTTTGAGCTTGTATTTTTGAACCATCCTATATAACAGGCTGCTTGAGTCCGTCCATGCAGGATGATAGCAACGTGGCGGGAAAATCAAAATTTTCACAGTTTTTTACATTTTGTAGCTAAACTGAGCTATTTTTGTTCAGCTATTTTTCGTTCGCGGTAATAAAACAGTATTATTTTCATTATTGTAAACAACAGAACAACAACAATTCAGCCGATTATGTGTTCTGGTCTACGACAAGTTTTTTGGGCAGTGCCACCGCTTCCAGAACACATAATCGGCTGAATTGTTGTTGTTCTGTTGTTTACAATAATGAAAATAATACTGTTTTATTACCGCGAACGAAAAATAGCTGAACAAAAATAGCTCAGTTTAGCTACAAAATGTAAAAAACTGTGAAAATTTTGATTTTTCCGCCACATTGCTATCGTCTACCCTTAAGCGCTAACTTTTTTCTAGCAAAACAAATAATTACTAGTAGTTCGCCCCGAACTATTAACTCGCGACCCCATATCACAGTAACCCCTCGACCGATTTGGCTCCACGGACGTTATAAGTCTGTGTTTGGCTCATGTTCGAACTTCACGAACGAACTTATAAAATCTCTTGGCCTCATAAGTACCTGCCTACCAAATTTCGTGACGATCCGACTAAATTTACTCAAGTTATCGTCGAACGAACATTCATACAAACATACAAACGCCGGATTGTTCCAATTTGATACTTACATCATATTTGTTATTTGCGCTTTCATCAAATAGAACAAAATAATTTGACGTAAAGAAAATCTAGAAGTAACGTGTTTCAGGAATTTAAAATATTTAAAATTGCCCTGTATATTTTGACAAGATTACTTTGGTACTAAATAGCTCTAGATGTAATTGTTTCTCTGAAGAATATTGTTTAAAAACAAATCAACTGAAAGCATGATAAAGATCTTAAAGGATTTCCCGTGGCTTACTTTACATCTTATTTTCTGTGTAATAATGCTGATAGTCGTGTTTTTCCTTCCAACACTAAGTAGAGATTATTTAGTAGGGAGATATTATGAAACTCGCTACTGTTAGTTGCATCATCAATATCGTGTCATTTTCATTCAATAGGCATTAGAAAAAAACGATAACTAGCACAGACCAAACATTAATCACAAGGTCTCTAGAGTAATTATGTAAACTAAGACCTCATTTAGGTACACTACGACTTAATAGCTTATTGAGGCATTAAAGTCTCAAAATCAATTTACTTTGTCCATGCCATTTGCCATCGCGATCGGAGTACTACGCGCACATTTTCTCCTTATACAGGGTGGCGTTTTGAGATACGTCGGTGGGAAGTCCGAAAGTAGGTACCTATAAAAGATCGGAAAATATGAATGTTCTTTGAAGATGAAATCTTAAAAATCGATAGCATGATTCCTAAGATCGACGACTTGGTTCTGTAGAACATATTTTCCTATCTCTTATAGTTTCGGAGTTTCCCATTTCAACGCGCCTCTCCGTATACTTTACTCTCAAGTAGAGCATGGATACCGGTTTTCGGTAATACCGAAAAACCGGGATCCCGGACTAAATATCTACATTTGAAAAACCGGTATTGTATTATCTTAATACCGGAATTTCGGTATTTTCGGTATTACAGATAAAACTCTGAAACAAGTGTGGAATATCAAAATTTCGCGCGCATGCGATGCGTGCGAGTGCGCCGTGCGGAATAGTGATGTGAACCGGTTTTAGAATCCTACAAAAAAATACGTTTTTTGTAAAAACCTATAAGTATAAACGCCGGTTTTTGTTTATTAATTAAAACCGATTACTTTCTTATTTTGGACTGCAGTCTAGGGGCCTTAGCCTGTAACGCAATGGTGCCAAAATAGGCTCCCAGTTGACGGCTTCAATGGGGGATTTTCTGACAGCTTTAAAAAATAAAAAATAGTTATAAAAGCTGTGATAGATGGCGTTGATCCGACATCACAAAGTAAATTCGTGCTTACTACAGCGAAAATACTTTTTCACTTCATTGCTCTGTGACTTCATCTTTCACCTCATTCCATTTTGGTACATGAAAAAGTGCACGACTTTGTTATTGTTCTTGTATGAGTGAATGGTAGAACCGGAAACACTACATTTTGCTCCATCACCAATACCTAAATATTGTTTTGGGCGTATCTACGAAGCCCAACGAGCGCAAACTGGCTTATAAAAAACATATCTCGTCAGCGACATCCAGTTACAAATTTTGAACTAAAACTCATGAGCTGTCAGAAAATTGCCCATTACGATTTATTAATGCGGATCGCGGAGGGTCCTTTTAATGTATTTGTAGTACAGCAAAGAATATTCTGATTCTGCAACTTTTTCTCCGAGTGCGCGGACAGTGTGAGTGAGTGAGTGTGTGTATTGTTTTCACGCTAGAACTGCAGGAAGAATTTGCCTGAAGGAATGGAGATAGCTTAGAAACCTTTAAATTACGAACTAAATTCGTCTGGTAATGTCGATAACGGAAAAAAAAGTCTACGCGGACGAAGTCGCAGGCAAAAGCTAGTATAGTTTAATATTATCGTTCAATTAAATATACTCACTTATTTTACATTTTCTATTTGTCTATTTTATAACAATTCAATATTTTTTAATATAACAAAAATTTAATACCGAAAAATACCGAAAAACCGGTATCCCGGTATTTAAAATCTTGATACCGAATGAATACCGGTATTGGGAAAAGGCTCCGGTATTCCATGCTCTACTCTCAAGGATACCTACCTGCCTAGCATGGTCGCCAACTCGCCACATCTATCTCTCTCCCAGTCGAATAATAACTAGTGGTTCGCCCCGAACTATGAACTCGCGACCCCATATCTCAGCAACCCCTCGACCGATTTGGCTCATGTTCGAAGTTAAAAATTCTCTTGGCCTCATTTACCTGCCCACCAAATTTCATGACGATCCGACTAAATTTACTCAAGTTATCGTCGGACGAACATTCATACATACATACATACAAACGCCGGATTGTTCCAGTAGACTCGGAGAACTTCGCTCGCTTCGCTCGCTCGTTCAATAATTCACTCAAAAAAGCTCGTAATGTGGTCATTAATTCGACAACCTTCTTTGAGCAAAATGGCAAAGGCGATGACCGAAGACCTATAGCAGTTAACAATATGCAACTTAGCCTAAGTTACTTAGGTGTGGTGTGGATCGCAAAAAGTCTATAATTCGGAAGGCAAAGTTTTTTGTTCGAAAGTCCGTTATTGACTTAAACTTATCTTTAGACAATATTGAGAAACTAATTTAAATATTTTTTATTTTGGTCCAGTAGTTTTGTTTTTATGCGCTAAAATGTTTTGTTCCTATGACCGCCAACAGTATGCAGACCGTCGCGTGACGTCATAAAACCGTATCTTTGAAACGTTGTAAAATCCAAACTACTGAACCAAAATAAAAAATATTGAAATTAGTTTCTCAATATTGTCTAAAGATAAGATTAAGCCAATAACGGACTTTCGAACAAAAAACTTTGCCTTCCGAATTATAACGGCAGTCTGTTTCGTGTCGCGAATCGTTGCCTTAGGTCTCTGGTTTCAATCCCAGACTTCGAGACAGGTTTCCAGACAGGTGAACGGCCGAGTGTCATTCGTCATTTGCGACACTGCTCTAGCCACTGAATTCAAATCACAAATACTTTAACTAATTAGGTTAATTCATTAATTACTTACCTCATCATATTTTAATCACTCTGTAGGTAACTAAGTAGGTACTCTCATACTAAGTATTGTCTCTAGGGTCTCATTTCTAGACATAGACAGGCCCGATGATTTTGCCTTTGTCTAGTTTGTTGTAGAGATAGGTCTGAAAATTAAGACTAAAATGCCGACAAAAGCAGAATCTACGGCTGCCACGTAGATTTTGCCACAAGCCCGGACTGAAAGCGCAGTAATATCCACTCTCCGTGTAGTAGTCACCTCTAGTCTTTATCTGTATTGTGCCTGTAGCGCCAATGACACCCGACGATGGTAGATCGGCGCGGCTGCAGCAATGCTAGGCTGAGCTAGCGCAGGCGATCGACCGCGGAGGCGGAGGCTTCGATCGATAGCGGCAGTCCGCGACCAAACGCGCACGCATACACTCTTGCGCACAAACTGTGACTTTTTACTTCAGTGACGGCAGTGTGTTGTAAACAGTGACAATAGTTTGGTGTTTGTTTTCACTCTGACGCGCGTGCTGTGTATTTTTTTGTCTAGTTCTAGATACTTACCCTTTGTTTTGGATAGTTTTTTTCAGTGAATTTTGTTTGTAGTGCGAACGTGTAGGGAGGAATACGTTCAAGATGAAGTTCCACATAAAAGCGTTTGGTAAGTTGGCGTTTCAGGATTTCAACTGAAGGTTTTTGTCTATCCAAGTTTCAGGGCTTCATGTTTTTGACTGGCCAGGCTACGCAATGGCAGGGATGTTTTAATGGACAGAGGAAACTAAATATCTATTTTCAAACGAAATATCTGGGTAGGTATTTATAACGCAATCAAAATACTTTCTTTTAACACCAGTTTATTACAAATCAATTAGCTGATATTATAAAACAATAAACCAAGCAAAGCGTTGGTTTTTTAGTTTTGCCATCTAGGTAGGTAATTAGAAAAAAATAATTAGCGGTAAATCCTTGAATGGACCTCATTCAACGACGATAATCGCCTCAGCGGTTTCTGCTGTAAATTATTTAATAGCTTCAACAATTTACAATATTGAGTAATTATTCAATATTACTCTTCATAGTACTTAAAATTTTACCAATGGCAGAATGTGAAATGCTCTATCGACTGACTGGCGTTCTCCCACGACTTCGCCTCCATGAAAATTCCTAATACAAACTTGCAGACCTCATTTCACTTCCTTACAGACAGTGTCCAGATTTACAGGAATTTTTGTGTCCTTTTTCATCGCAAAAGAAAATATATTTATTTACTAGATATTACCTCTAAGTAGATACACACGACATCAAGTCAGAGTGTACACTTTTGTTGTAAAGTCGCCCGTAACGTAACTGAGTAAATGCTAGCGTGTCAGGGTCGACGTGCTGTCGTGTGTACGTCTAGATCTCATAGGCATCTTTAAGTAGATAGGTACGTATTTCTGAATTAATTATGGAGAACATAATTAATTCAGGATCCTGAAACAAAGAGAGGATATACTCAATATTCATGAAGATAAGTTATGTCAACAAACATAACAGCGTTCACATTTGCATTTCAAGAAGCTTGTTATAAAACCATGATGCCATGCTTATTTGTAGCTATTGAAGGCTTTTCGTTTACAGACTAAACTACATTGGCAACCAAACGATCTGAAAACGATCAATTTGGAGCAGTACAACAGGCGACAGTTACCTAGGTACTTCGACCTTACACGCGTGCACTCTGTTCAGTTATGTTACGAGCGATTTTGCAACGTGATGTTGAATGTACCTGTCACTGTAGTGTAGAGCCATAGTGTAACTAAACGATGTTTGAGAATACTACCATCCATCTGCAAAACCATTACGAATTGACTGTAAGCTGAAAACTGAGATGTTTTCGACATGATCGCCAAGTGCCACACATAAAATTACGCATAATTCTATGGAATGATATAAATATGCTCATGGCTGATTATATTCTACTTTAATGCACCCAAGAAATAAAAAAAAAACTTGATAATAGAGGTATAGTTATGAAAGATTATAAGTACAGTGTACTGGTAGATGGGTCATTATTAGCACTTGCCTAATTTCGGTGGATTTTTCCATGTATGGAATCCAGATACAGTCAAGCAAAGCACTTATTATATTAGCTGTTCAGCTGGGCATAAGTATGCGCATGCCCACATGGCGAACCTATTTCAGGAGAAATCTCCTTCAGTCAAATAATAAGTATTAATAAAAAAATATGTATGTGATAGAAATCGACTCTACATTGAACCCTTCTTATGAGGAAACGAAGGTTTTATTGTTGATGACAATCAGTGTTGTAGGAGGAAACAGGGGAATACGAACTCTTGATTCCATTTAGTACCTTTGAACAATCTCAAACCATATCCGTCTAGAAGTTCTAGCTAGAGCGTCCTTCAATGTGGGCCAGGTACTGTCACTCAAAGCTCTAGATTTAATAGATCTCGTTCATCAGATCCCGTTAGGCTTGAATGGCGGGAGGTACGTAGGTAATTTGTTCGCCTTGTTCTAATGAGTCGTTTGGAACTCACTTGTATCAAAAGATCAGCGCCTCTATTCCCTAAAACAAACCTCAACCGTAGAGTGCAAAGCACTCGAAAATAGCCTTATTGTACCTTTTTTTGACATTAAAAAACGGTTATTTTAACGGTGGATATTTAAGAGAATACAGGGGCTGATCAATATCAATAAGTAGAAGCCATAACATACGACTGCCGTAGAGTCTCCGCTTTCTGTGAAGATAAAGTTTGAAAATGTAGAGATAATTGCCATGTAAGCCCGGCAAAAAACTGTTCCATTTTTATGACCGTATCGCGTGGGATATCTTTTGAAAGGGCTTCATTAGCACAAGCTAAACAGATTTTTAATTATTTTAACTGATACTTTTAGTATCCTCTAGGTTTTAGGTACTCGATGTTTCTGCAACCAATACGCAACTCCTCAAGTTGTTTATAACTTTGTAACAAAACGAATGTAGTGATCATCCCAATGTAATAATTATTATTTTACCACTCATGTTTTGACGGTTTTGAAAGGTGATTTAACCTCATAAAACTAACTGTACATTGTCCGATTAGTGTATGTGTTGACTGTGTCAGCTCTTGCATGTTTTGTAAGTATTATATCAATAAAGAACTTTAAAAATCAAAATCAAAAATCAAAAAATATTTTAACAATGTTTAGTTTGTGTCAAAAATATACGATTTCCGCGTTACAAGTTTGTACGGAACCCTCGGTGGGCGAGTAAAACTCGAATATACCCGGTTTAAAAAAAATCTTATAGATTTTCTCTAATCTGTCAAACATTTAAATCTCCCGATCACTTTTCCCGAGTGAGTAGAGGCTTCATAGTTTAGGGTTAGAGCCACAGCCTTCAGGGATAAATAAGACTGTGGATAGAGCCCATAGTACAGCCCACAGATATATTGTAAAGCCTCACGAATGTGACATCTGTATTATGATCATGACATGAGACATAAAACCGCAACCTCATTTGCAATACAATGAAAGTACCTCCGGGGTACTGTATGTAACACACTATACCGTACCAACCAGTTTAAGCAAGCCATCACCCACGAGATGGTCCGTACACCAGTTTAGTTCGAGGGGATCACAACAACAAGGCCATACCTACTGTTGACAGCGAGCTTATATTTTGTTTAGGCAGGAATTGGAACTGTAAAGAACACACCGTGATCTTCGGATTATTAAAGACACTGTTACAAACCTCTTACCAACCTAGCTAAAATCTATCTATCCAGCTTGCTGATTCTAGCCTCCTAGCATGTAATGCCCGCGAAAGGCTTTAGGTGTGTGTGGTCGACGACGAAGAGTAATTTTCTAGAGTTGGGTTAAAAATGTTCACGACGACGATGCGAGTACCTCAAGAAGAATCTTTCTCGATATTTCTCAAGCATTCGTGGTAACCAAATCAAAAATGGTACCAAATCAAAAATCTCAGAGCTCAGACACTTTATCTTCAAGAATATTGGCGCACTGCGGGATCGGGCGTTGCCCCGGTTTAATGAAATGTATCACCAGTATGCTTAGCATGGTCATTTTGACACTCTCTCGAACTCGAGTGACATACGTGCCATGTCTATTGTGCGAGCATGGCAGGCGGGACTCGAGATGGCAATAGATTAGGGTCATGTCGAGCAGAAAGTAGATATTGCCATTTTTAATAAAAATGTTGTATTTTTGTCTCCATCGCCATGTTGGCGTGTCCAACTCGAGCCCGACCGACAAGTTGACAGTTTTGCATAGAGAAGGGCCTATCTCGGGCTTACCATGCTGCACGTACAGCCCTTGCTGTAAAATACTAAGGACATGATTTAGTGCCAAGTGAGAAAGGCTTTTTTTAGCACGTTCATGTGGGATTAACGGAGCCGCAGGCGCCACCGCCGCCGCCCCGACGGCGACATCCGCCGGTGCACTCGGCAATCTGCATTCTTGTACTTTCACCGGCACGCACGTAAACAGTTTAACTTCTAATTACTTGCTGTTGAGGGCGAGATTCCCTTGGCGTGATTAGCGACGCTATCTTTGCGATTCCAGAAGCCTTCGTTCGTGCCAGGGGCGGATTGAGGATTTAAATTTGTTTATCCTCAATCCTAATTTTGAATTTAGTATCATACAATTCCCTTAAATTATATTTATCCACTAATGCTGAACAAAAAATTCTTGGGGAAGGCCTTTGCCCAGCAGCGAAAAAAAAAACATAGGCTACGCATAAATAAAATTTTCTTTATGCGTAGACAGTGAATTATTTAAGATGCTTGGGCTGGGAAAGGATGCGAATGAGGTAGCATTTCATTTCAAAATCTTGTAGTTTTTTAAAACATTAAATAAATTACCTACTCTCATAATGCATTGACGCAATAATAAATAGAATGGCAGATTCAGGTTGCCACTGCCATCACCCACCATTATCAAGAACGTCGAATCCACAACTATAATAAAAAGCTTCCTATTTCCTTCGACATTTGCATTTTTTACGGTTTCATACCTGAAGGGTGCCAAACGGGACCCTATTACTAAGGCTCCGCTGTCCGTCTGTCTGTTTTTCTGTCATAAACCGTGATAGTTAGACAGTTGAAATTTTCTCAGATAATGTATTTCTATTGCTGCTATAACAACAAATACAAAAAAATATAATAAAATGAATAGGGGTATTTAAGGGGGTTCCCATACAACAAACGTGATTTTTTTGCTCGTTTTTGCTCGATATTTATAATGGCAACAGGTAGACGCTTGAAATATTCACAAAATATTAATTAATATATAACTTTTAAAATAAATAATCAATTAAAATAAAACAAATTTACATTTAAGGGGGCTCCCACCCAACAAACGTGATATTTTTTGCTCGTCTTTGCTCTACATTGATAACGGCAACAGATAGACGCTTGATATATTCACAGAATATTGAGTTATATTATTCACTTTAAAAATTAATAATCAAATTAAAATAAAATTAATATTTAAGGGGGGCCATACTAGAAACATTTTTTTTGCCGTTTTTGTAGACCGCACTTGGCCGGTTTTTACATTCCCGAGAATTCGGAAGGCTAAGTTTTTTGTTCGAAAGTCCGTTATTGGCTTAATCTTATCTTTAGACAATATTGAGAAACTAATTTCAATATTTTTTATTTTGGTTCAGTAGTTTGGATTTTACAACGTTTCAAAGATACGGTTTTATGACGTCACGCGACGGTCTGCATGCTGTTGGCGGTCATAGGAACAAAACATTTTAGCGCATAAAAACAAAAATACTGGACCAAAATAAAAAATATTTAAATTAGTTTCTCAATATTGTCTAAAGATAAGATTAAGCCAATAACGGAATTTCGAACAAAAAACTTTGTCTTCCGAATTGTCTCCCTGATTCCGCCCCAATCTCTCACCGTTACGCAAATGTTTCTCCGCCATGTCTCATTAAAGTCAGCAGGGCCTGATTAAGAGATGCTTGTCGTGTTTAGCTTATGCGTCGACTGCTTCTCGCTCAAGAGATGTGACAGTGACAGCTAGATTGGTTAATACGGTAATCAGAGTCTGAATTGACTAGGGCCGCAAACTTCGTGTTTCATCTTAAAATGTGACAATCACTGATTGAGAGTACGAGCATAACTTATCGAGTACGCTCTCGATAAGTTATGCTCGTCCTTAATATGCAACCTTAGTTACTTTCAAAACGACGGCTTTTTAAACCTAAAAAGATTGTAACGTATGGTAAATAACAGATATGGTGCGAAATAAACGTTTTACTAGCTTACTTGTAGAGAACTTTGCTCCATCGACCCATAATATCAAAAATGTAACAAACGCAAATATAGAAGGGAACCTTGAAGAAAATAAACGAGAAAACAGCCACCCGCAACTTGACCGGTGAAGTTCATACAGCGACCAAACGACGACAAACAAATAAAAATTTATTATCAAGGTTTAGTTTTCCTGTAGCTCTAAAATACATTAGTTGAGTTTTATGCGATGACATGTATGACTTCGTAGAAACGACCTCTCTCATGTAATTTACAATGGACGGATATGTACACAGTTTAATGTAATGGCCTATTGTCAAATTAGCATAGATTTGGCAGTCGGCACGGATTTTAGTGTTTCAGGAACTGCCCATGACGAAGAGTTTCGCGTAGCCGGTAGCTTAGGCCTTCTGAGTTGAGAATTTTACTAAGCACATACTTACGTATCGCTCTGTAACGCTCTTTTGTAAGAAATCTGCAGGGACAGGACGATACTTACCCATTTGCTTAGCAAAATTCTCAACTCAGAAACCGGGCCTTAGCCTTATTAGCACCAACTTGCACATTGTATGTAGAAAAAATATAAAAGATTTATGGTTGATGAGTGTATGGAATATGTTAGGGAAACCCGTAGATAAGGTATGCTTTATATGCATTGGGTTTATTATTTTGTTTAGCATCGCATGAGAACATAAATTGCTGGGATTTTCCAAAATTGAGCAACAGGCTGATGTTAGTTTAAGTGCCCAAAAAAAATACTAAGTACCCAGGTACGAGTAGTAGGTATAGTATAGTCAGGTGTGTTATTTGAAACTGGAAAGAGGAAAAAACTAAAAGTGGAATGTTAACGGAAAAAGAAAAGCGGAAAAACCACATTCTTCACTGCATAACCTTTTTTTGTGACGCGCACCTTGCAAACTGTCCCTCTTTGAATTTCAGAGATAGAACAGGATATCGGGATCTGTTTCGAATGGCAGTCATCATGGGATACATAATATTCGGTTACCTTCGTAGTATGACTGTGCACGGTTATATAGTCCAGCCGTATTTTTATAGAGTCTGTTCTGTAACTTATTTTTTATCTTTTCGGTGACATTGTTTGCATACTTGAGTAGGCGACATCTCGGACAAAATAATTTCGGACACTTTGTCCGAAATGTCGCTTTGTATTTTTATTATTTTTGAGGCGACATCTCGGACACTCTCAAAATAATGAACCTGTATCGTACAGTCAGATACTAAAGTATTTAAATATAATGCACAGAGAAAGAGCGTTACCACAGCTGCCTATTTTAGGATAGCTAAAGCGACGTAAATGAGACGTTTTCCTTGACAGTTAAAGCCTGAATTTAAGCAGTCAGATCGCGTTCGGCTCATTTTTCTGCTCATTCATTAAAAGTACTAGGCTTACATAAGGTGCTAGGAGGATCATCACCTCAGTTCTCACATCATTTTGTTCCTAACTAACCCCGCGTAATGATGTGAGAACTGAGATGGTGATCCTCCTACCTTATGTAAGCCTAGTACTTTTTCATCAAAAATGATTTGATTTAACGCTTCCCTATGCTACGTCTTGATAGTGGGTCTTTTTTATATGTATTTTTATATTTATCTTTGGGACTTATTGGCTGTGCTGAGCCTGACACGCGGGGCAGATTGCCAAACGTTGGTACAGTCGGCCACAGTCTCAGATACCCCTTTTTGTTCGATTGGCGCCCTTATGCCGCGCGCGATAAGAGCTGCCATGGGATATCTGAGATTGTGGCCGACCGTACATGAGACAAAACATTCAAATATTTTAGTCTCCTCATAAATAAGATCGTAGGGAGTTTTTTATCCGACTGTACAAAACAGTTTTATTTGTTAGTGTCCGAGATGTCGCCTCAAAAATAAAAATAATAAAGCGACATTTCGGACAAAGTGTCCGAAAATATTTTGTCCGAGATGTCGCCTACTCGCATACGGAGTAGTATTAGGTAAGGTAGAGAATTCAAACGAATCATAAAAATTGTACCTGCATGACATGGTTTGTTGTTGTTGGTTTAATAAACTTTTCTTTATCAAGCTCATGTTTGATTTTAGTTTGTTGCGTGAAAACAGCTGGCCTAAACACTACATCTACATGGACATACGATATTATACTGCATAGAAAAGAATAAACATGCAACGGCTGGACACTACTGTTTCTAGAATGGAAGTATGAAATATCTGCTAGAAAAAAAAAACAAGTATGACGGAAAGGTTAGCATAACTTTGTTGTAAATAATCCCAGAGAGAGAGAAACTCTATTTTTACTCGAGACATAAGCTTCAGAATTAAACTGGAGGTATACATTCTCGTGTCAGTGACTGTAACTACCTGGAACAATTATAGGTACCGACGTAGGATGCAAAATTATGTGCCTGCCTGCCCTGCAATTACTTCAATTGTGTATGACGTATTTAATTCACCATCTGATAGTGGAAGACGCAGCATTGTTTTGTTTCTCTGCCTACCTAAGGTTCAGCTGCCTACCAGAGTACAGCCTTTAGAATGATTACCAGGTAGTTGACATTGGTCTGTCTCTATTTAAGCATCAATTTTATTGTTTACTCGACTTTTAAATCGCGCAAAATTGTAGAGTAGACTGGTGTTGCTGATAGTACATCTTCTCTGTGGCAATCTACATCATAGGACATCATACCTTTAGGTGTTCATAAGTACTATAGGTATTACTAAAGGTACAATATTTTATTATGGGTATTATGAAAGTATTTATTATGCGTTTAATAAAGACTAAATTAAAAATTTAAAATGCTCCCGACATTTTAGCTTCAAATGAAACCGAATCCCAATCGGTTCATTCGTTTAAGAGCTACGGTGCCACAGAGAGACCCATAGACTGACACACACACATATCTGTCAAACTTATAACACACCTTTTTTGGTCGAGTGTTAATTAAAATGGAACCGTCGGACGACTTTTTTTTAATTTGTAAAAATGAGTTTTCAACGATAATACGAAGCTGGATCGAATTTGTTATCCGTAAAGATTCCTAGAGTAGGTAAAACAATTTAATGAATGGCAAAGCAATAACCTCGCAAAAACGTGTTCGGAAGTATACAATTCTAATCAAAGCCTCAAATAGAGCCATTTGAGGCCATGGTCCTTCGACCCAGTCACTGCAACGCGGGTGAACGTCGATGCGATCAAAAATGATCATTTTCTGCGTCGTAGGTAGTTGTCGACGGATGCTTTATATATTTTGACTGATGATTAAGTTACCTGCGTTTGTGTAATTGCCTTGCTATTACATGAACAAAATAAAAAGTGTAAACTGTTATTCTAATTATCATTAGTGATTCATGCACATTCTTAAGTTTGAGTCAATAATCTAGTTTGGAATAGTGTCACGCACGTTCAATCTACAGGGTGCACAGTAAGTCGATGGCGGAAATTTAAGTAGGCTGTCTACTGATCACTACAAACAACTTAGACCAGGTGGCGAAAAAAATAAAAAAAATTCTGCTGTTCCATACAAAAGGTCGACTCAGTACTGCGCCAAATGTATGAATCAGCTGATATTTTTTTCGCTCAATTTTTTTCGCCACCTAGTACAAGTTGTTTGTATTGATCAGTAGATAGCCTCCTCAAAATTCTGCTATCGACTTAGAGTGCACCCTGTAGTATTTTCTGTGTATTCGTTGGGCCTTTCCTTTAGAAAAGTGCGTTTCACGAAAGAGTTCCCGTGATGAAACTCTTATTACAATGTAATAGGGGCTTTTTTGTTTAACCAAAGGGAATTATTTCGTGAAACGCACTTGTACCAGAGATGGGCGGTGGGTATATACCCAATCTACCCATTCGGGTATTTACCGGGTACATTGGGTATATACCCGGTAAATACCCGTATGCACCCATTTGCTGGGTATATACAATTTGTGACTTAAAATTAAGAACAAAGTATGCCAATCAGTTCTAAACCATGTTTCCTACGCAAAGTACGTCTTAGTGATTTTTCGTTGAACGCATATTTACAAAGTTATGCATGTTTTTGTGATTTCTTTGTATGAAAACGAATATTCATAAGAACATTTGTCTTATATTTTTATAGAATTAACAACCGGTATGTTTAAAAAGTACTTTGTCATACTTTGTATGTCTATTATAATAGTTTTTAATATGAATTTAACAACAATTATTATTGATTAGGAACCAAGTGTCAAAAATTGATACTTACATTGAAACGTTAGACAATACACTGATGAAGTCAAGTCATTTCGGTCTAATTAAAATGCGAACACAGGTTAAGTGTTGCAAATAACAAAAATTTATAATCATAAAGTATGGTTTTATGGTTGTTCTCCCCGAATAAAGAATAACTAAAACTTAGGAATTCGTTTATTGTATTTTGCAAATGGCATTGTGCTCAAAATGCTATACGGTGAAATGTAAGCCGTCCAGCCACCTCATTACGTCCGAGTCGGTCTCATCTACACCGCCGCCTTGGATGGCGAACAGCAGGTAGTCTTAGTTGATGTGGAACATCGTCTGAACCCGCCCGCACTCGCAACTCGGGTTTGACCCACAGTTACATTTTGTGTATTTAGCTCCGCACACCTTCCCCGTAAGACCCGGAATCTATTTATTTGAGTCCAGTGCTTTCTGGGAAGATGGAAACCTGGCACACGGATATCTGGCTTGGACTCGAGATGCTTGTTAGGCAAGTCCACAGATGTCCACCGATCCCGCCATTTCTCCATCAGCGTTCTGTCGTCCTGCAAGAGTTCATGGGCCTGCATGGCATGGCAAAATATCTCTCTGATGGTAGCCGAAGATCACTACGGGTTACCTGAAGATAACGTACTAGTGACAGGTGCGGCATATAGTTGATCTTATCATACTCCATTCTGATCATTAATTATCTCCACAGACGTGACGGGAATATGTAGGAAATGACGGGAAGCCAATTGGTGTTTGTGGGTCTGACGGTTCCAGATATGTTCCTAATGGCGCTGTTCAGTTCAACGTCAACCAGGTCAGTATGATGGCCGGCCTACACTAGCTCGGGCCGTACTATGGACAAGGGCTAGTGTTGATATGCGCAATGTTTCCGCTTTGCAGCCCCATGTTATGGCCCCAACTGTGAGCTGCTCCTTTTACCTCAACAATAGGCAAGCTAGTCAGTGAAGGTGTTAAACGCAGTTTCTGAAATGAAGCACGACCCTAACCCAGGCTATCTTGGTGTTACTCTAGACAGAACTTCCACTTTTAAAGCCCCCTCAAGAAAGTAAAGAAAATGGTATCAAAAAGCTGCAACCTGATACGGAAACTGGCAGCGATAACATGGGGATGCAAAGCGGATACACTGCGCATATCAACACTGGCCCTTGTCCATAGTACGGCCCGAGCTAGTGTAGGCTGGCCATCATACTGACCTGGTTGACGTTGAACTGAACAGCGCCATTAGGAACATATCTGGAACCGTCAGACCCACAAACACCAATTGGCTTCCCGCCATTTCCTACATATTCCCGTCACGTCTGTGGAGATGATTAATGATCAGAATGGATATGATAAGATCAACAATATGCCGCACCTGTCACTAGTACCTTATCTTCAGGTAACCCTTAGTGATCTTCGCCTACCATCAGAGAGATATTTTGCCATGCCATGCAGGCCCATGAACTCTTGCAGGACGACAGAACGCTGATGGAGAAATGGCGGGATCGGTGGACATCTGTGGACCTGCCTAACAAGCATCTCGAGTCCGAGCCAGATATCCGTGTGCCAGGTTTCCATCTTCCCAGAAAGCACTGGACTCAAATAAATAGATTCCGGGTCTTACGGGGAAGGTGTGCGGAGCTAAATACACAAAATGTAACTGTGGGTCGGACCCGAGTTGCGTGTGCGGGCGGGTTCAGACGATGTTCCACATCAACTAAGACTACCTGCTGTTCGCCATCCAAGGCGGCGGTGTAGATGAGGCCGACTCGGACGTAATGAGGTGGCTGGACGGCTTACATTTCACCGTATAGCATTTTGAGCACAATGCCATTTGCAAAATAAAATAAACGAATTTAATAAGTTTTAGTTATTCTTTGTTCGGGG
Source organism: Zelleria hepariella (assembly GCA_949319315.1). NCBI lineage: Eukaryota > Metazoa > Arthropoda > Insecta > Lepidoptera > Yponomeutidae > Zelleria > Zelleria hepariella. The sequence goes on from OX439394.1 coordinate 7,351,815, forward strand.
AGAACAAACATAAAACCATACTTTATGATTATAAATTTTTGTTATTTGCAACACTTAACCTGTGTTCGCATTTTAATTAGACCGAAATGACCTGACTTCATCAGTGTATTGTCTAACGTTTCAATGTAAGTATCAATTTTTGACACTTGGTTCCTAATCAATAATAACTATTGTTAAATTCATATTAAAAACTATTATATTAGTCATACAAAGTATGACAAAGTACTTTTTAAACATACCGGTTGTTAATTCTATAAAAATATAAGACAAATGTTCTTATGAATATTCGATTTCATACAAAGAAATTACAAAAACATGCATAACTTTGTAAATATGCGTTCAACGAAAAATCACTAAGACGTACTTTGCGTAGGGAACATGGTTTAGAACTGATTGGCATACTTGGTTTTTCATTTTTATAATTTTCATTAGACTTGAAATCACAAATTGAATGTACCCAGCAAATGGGTGCATACGGGTATTTACCGGGTACATATCGGGTAAATACCCACAGGTGGGTATATACCCGGGTACGTGCCCATCTCTGACTTGTACCTATGCCTGCCTGTCATCAGTAGGTAAATATTTTTTCAATCAATCACTGATGTTCTTTATTTTGCGATTATTTTCAAGACGATTTCTCCTTTATTCAAGAAGTCTCTATATTTCTGCTCTCCTTGCTATCACGGAGACTGTAATTTTACACGTTTTATACCTTTTCTCTCGTTATATCACAAACAATCTGGGTGTACCTAATAATTTTAATTTTTTTAAAGAATACAAACTTGTTGTTCGGTACTGCAACCTCATTACCTCACTGCATGGCCGACACCATATCGAATTTGAAAATAATATAAATCCAATAAGAACTTCATAAGTTAGTGTCGAATTGTAAAAATTCATCCGGACTAACGAAATAACTATAATATTAGAGTCTCTCGAAGTCTTGTCTTTTAGTAGGAGTAGAGTAGAAGGCTCAACGTTAGACTGACAGCTCGATATTGACATTGTGTTGGAAAGTTACCTTCCGCGTGCGCCTCGGCACTTTCAGGTTCCTCGCGAGGCCGACCACTTGACGCGATGTTAAATAAACTTTGACATTGAATGCGCTTGCGCAGTGGCATTCCAATTTGGCAGTCTACGGTGACAGATAAAATATTCATCTTTATCTCAAAGCCTCACCTTAAAATCCACCTAGTGATTCGGCAAGCGAGAAAAGACAACAAAATTTCGATATCGAGACTTTCTTGAACATATCAAGACTTTTGCTTGGTCTCCATCTTGAAAGGCAAGCGAAAATCTTGTCTCGATCTTGTTTTTATGACATCTCGATTTCGAGTTTCTCGATTGTTCAGGTCATCCATATCAATAAAAAACGGCTGGCCAAAAAGGTTTGTTTATACAGGGCAATTATTAAATAGCTTTTTCATCTCCCATGCTCGGAAAGTACGCTGTTACTTTAAACATGCGATCGTAGAAGATCCTTTTTTAAACCGCTTTGTATTTTTGTGCGCTTCGAAATTTGAACTCGACGCCCCAATAAAAAAAATATAAGGAACTCCTTCAACTTGTAGCATTGCCTAGCAACGGGTTGTTGATTTTATGACACTTCAAGAAGACATGATTTGTAATCAACAACCCGTTGCTAGGCAATGCCACAAACTCCTTTGTGAAGAAGCAAAAAAGAAGGAAACTCATTTGACTAACCTCTATGGTAGGTACCTAACTACCTATGTCTATTGTTTGTCACGCTTGGCTAACAAAATCATTTCCTCGCTTCTGTGAGATGAAAAGTTTTGTGTTTCGCACGAATGCAATATTATTTGCGTTTCGTGCTTCTGAATACCTCGCTACGCTCAGGTTTCTTTTTTTGAACCACTCGCTACGCTCGTGGCTCAATTTTAGAAACCTTCGCTAGCTCGGTATTCAATACAAGCACTCGCCGCAAACAATAATTTTGCATTCTTGCATAACAAATAACTATTAATCTCAGACCCCAACTTCTAAATGTGATGTTACAACTTTTGTTCTACGGCTTTGGTGAAAGTGCAATTTTTTTCTCCTTTTAAAATAAATAGAGTGCGCGCCACGAATCAAGTCTTACGGAAACTCGGCCTATTACGCCTAACACTTCAGTGGTGGGTGGCGCGGACTCTATTTCGAGATTCTCGCTCGATCTGACTCGTATAAAACGATCGAGACAATACCAAGAAACAAAACAAAAATTCTAGAAAGATTGGCCAAGATGCTTGAAAGTCTCGTCTTGAACCGAATCACTAAACCACCACCACATTGTTTTTTTATGCTTTTAGGAGTGAGGCGCAGGGTTATTGTTATGGGGTGGGTGAAGTGGAAGATATGTTTCAGTAGGCCTAATTAGATTTTTGTGTTTGAGAAGAAGAGTTCATATCTATCTATACTTGAGCCTTTGAAAGATAGCTAGGTAAGTGTTTATATTTTAGTATTATTTTCGAGACAGTATTTTAATATCGTTAGAGCCTCGTTGATGTGATAACACAAGTTGTACCTTATGGATGTTACAAAGCATGTAGTTTCTTCGCGCAATCGTCTTAGAACAAAAAGTTGTTATTACTGCAAAATCGAGCTAGCTCATCTGGCCTTAATAAACTCTGTTTTTTAACCTGTAGTTTAGCCCGTTTTGTACCAGGTACAATTGGCTTCCCACGAGCAAGCATTCAGCATGTTTCACATAATAAATGCATAATAACGATACCCTCGCCGATTCAAGGTGCTTTTGGCACCGCGGCCGCTCAAAGTTGCGTACGAAATACTATAAATCTTGCAAACACGGGTCTTCATCTAGAAGGCAAAATTACGAAATGGCAGCTATGTTCCTCCGCTCTACCATCGACTGTAGTATACAAAAAGGTCCTGTCATATTGAATGGGGTTGTTGAACTCATCAATACACGCAACTTTTATTACAGAGCCAATTTTAAAATCCCACCCAAAATGTACGTACGTACTGCACTAAAAGTATGGAACAGCTGATATATTGTACCTTTCTGTAACACCCCGTTTAAGTAGGTAGAGAGTTGGCGCCGTGCATAGTGAATGGCCCAAGCGCAAAGACAAAAGCACAAAATCGATTCCTGACCGAAACACAAAACTGGCTGTTTTAGATAGCTCTCACCTAATTCTAGGGTTTGATAGCTAAAATTATTCGTTTTTTTTTGTGTATTTGATACAGGAATCGATTTTGTGCATTTTTCTTTGCGCGCGGGCTAATTCACTATGACCAGCGCCTTAATGGATATGTGACTCGTGTGATAAGTACCTATTAGGTAATCACGACGCTCTTTGGTGTTGGTCTACCTAAAAACAAGCCACAGATCCGCGAAAGTTATAGGTAATAATATTTTTGAATGTTTATTAGCGGTTCTACATTATAAGTGAAAGGCAATAATTTACAATACTTAGGTACTTAAAATGAAGAAGTTTTCCTCATGGATTGATAACAAACCTCTTAGTAAGTTTATGCCAAAGTACAAAGTCAGAGATTTTCTCCTGAAGATTGGCAGATATCGAGATGCGATCGAAAAGAATAATATAGCGATTTGGCCATTAACGGCATTAAAATAATCGTCCGTTCTATTCCTTGGTGATAGGCCGAATTCTGAAACGCAACTTATTGGGAAATATTCTGTTTGTTTTCCTCGACATTCGAAGGCGTCATGTTTTTTTCTATATGTATAATTAAGTTGAACAATCTCAGCAGCAAAAATGAGATTTTTCCATAAGTATTAGATACAACGTGTTACAAAACATCCTAACTCTTTTTACAGGGTGTAACCTAGCGGTCAACAAGATGTCAAATCTGTAAAAAATTTTTGAAAAAAACAAATTTTATTTGATGCCTTCAAAATAAAAAAAAAATCATAACTTTTTTGTTTTGGTATTAGCTGAAATTTTAAAATATGTTTGTGTGTTTAGGTGCATTAACATAGCTTTGAGTTGTTAAAACATTGTGAAAGTCAATGAAAACAATATTAAAAAAATACTTTTCTCCCGCCACAGCGTTCACATTTTATTAATTTTAAAATCAATTGAACTTCATAGAGCAAAAAAAATATTTAGGTTGTGATCCCTATCACCGGGTGCTATTACCCTGTAAAAAGAGTTAGGTACTTTTGTAACACCTTGTATACAAGATAATCGATGTAGAATTATTTGTAGCGCTGCTAACAATCAATTAATGTATAGTAGGTAATAAGTAGGTAGTTCCTACTCAATAATTCGAGCACCGTGTACGGAGTGCCCAATGAGTAGGTAAGATACAGTTAGCCAGCCACATGACATTGACAGCCGATTTACTAGTTTATTCGAAAGTGAACATAAAACGTCTCTGGAGTTTCACGATCTCATACAGCAATAGTTCGTTACGTGACACATTTACTACAATGAACGTCACTTTATGAACTGTACTAGTTATACTAACTTGTATAGTATATTCATATTAGTAATGGGACAACCAGTAATTTGAATTACTTCCTAAATAAATAAATACCAGGTTATAGGCCACCTAGTTCTCTATACACATACATAACATAAACTCTCGTAATATGGACATAGGATAGGTGGGCAAGAATCGCCACGGAATGGGTGCCAGTAGATGGACATCGAAGTCGAGGTAGGCCGCGAAGACGCTGGCGGGACGATCTCGTCAAATACATGCCGGAGTGGTCTGAGGTGGCCCAGGACCGAAAAGTCTGGACTAAAGTGGGGGAGGCCTTTGCCCAGCAGTGGGACACTAACACCGAGGCTATGTAAAATATGGACACATTATTTTGACAACCTTCTTTTAGCAAAGTTCGGTTGTGTCGTATAAAATTTTAGCTGATATTTCCTTTGAAAGTTCCGTTGTTGTCGAGTTTTGTTTCAAACAGTAGTCTGGCGCAAAAAGTAGGTATGGTCCGCAATGACCAAGAAAGGGCTAAGATGGCAGCCCTAGACTCTGATTTTATATTTATTTTTATTTTCACTATCTCTACAACGAGCGTATTACATACCGCGCAGAGTCCGGTTGTTATGTTAGGGCTTCTGAAAATTTAAACAGATTCTAATGTTCTATCCATCCTGATAGCTCATTCAGCCAGGACACAGGAAAAACATAAGTCATTTCGTATGGAGGCAACCATTCGCGGGTGCTGGGCACTCTGGGCGGTCTGTTCGGGTCTTGCCCCCTTTCTGCTTTTGCCCCCTTAGTGTGATTCATTTGTAGAGATTTGCCCCCTTTTTTTAACAACCCTTTTTTTTATTCGAACTTTGCCCACTAATTGCTACCGCTTATCTATTTTTCTTGTTTTGCCCCATTTATGTAATGTTCGTACAAGATATTTGCCCTCTTTTGTACAATGAGAAAGAAAAATCATTTGTAAAAAAATACCATCTAAACGACACTGCAGCGTCCGAGTGGTCACTTGACCCATCTATACATCTAGTGCACAGAGTTGATTGTATTTCTGTGACTGAAGGTGCCACTGGACACTGTATACATCATCTCATTCAACGGTCTAGGTTTGATCTTATGTCCAAGGAGACGAAATTGTGGGGAAGGTGATTGATGCAAAGTTTTTAAGGTTCCGTACCTACCTCAAAAGGGTAAAACGGAACCATTATAGGATCACTCGTGCGACTGTCTGTCCGTCTGCCATAGCCAATTTTCTCCTAAACTACTACACCGAGTGTAAGTCTGTGACCCAAACACGGACGTGTAACTTAAATCAATGTATTTGAAACGTGGGGACCACATTATTATTATTTTTTTTTTTACTATTTTTTAAATATTTTTTTTCTCAAATATTTATTTCTTCATTCCAGATTTGGTCCCGGCGCGGTTCAACGTGGCCCTGATGTTGTTCTTCGCCTGCTGGGTGAGCTACATGATGCGTGTCAACATGAGTGTGAACATCATCGCCATGGTGCCCGACTACACCGCCAGCGCCAAGTTAGTACAAAAGTTGTTCAGATTCACCGGTAGAGTCTACCATTTTTAACCTCGACCAATAGGAGACCTTCCTGATGAGAAGGTCTGTCGAACAGCGCGAAATGTCTTATGATCAGTAAGTTTAATTAGCAAATTGTCCATGTAGCAAAACGTTCAACTATCAGATGGTCTGTATAGCAGAACATCCAAAGGGGTGGCGCGCGGGCGCATCGTCAACAAGCCCGCAGTGAGCGGATGAACGCCAAGACGAACGGGTCGTCCATCCCTCCTCCATGACTAAGACTTCCGGACGAGGTCGAAACATGTCGGCTATTCCGACAAAATAAAAGTAAGTAAAACCGTTAAATCGATATAAAAATCCAAAGGGGTGTTATAGTTTATTGCTACACAAATTAACAAATGCAAGTAAGTAACAAAACAAGACATGTCACTGGCATAAGTCGGTTTCCGAGAGTTATTGCTCTACTCAAAATAATCCTCACAATCAGCACCACTTTGATTTACATTGCAGTTTTTACGAGTTTTTCTAACATCATTTGATGATGAACAAAAATACAATGGCCTATTATGTTTTTACTGTCGTCAATTCATCACGGCAAACTTCCGAGAAGTTTAAGGTGGGTTTAACATTATTAGAATAGTTTGTTGAATAATTAAGCTGGTTTCATATTATGTAAATAGTTGAATGCGAAGCCAAATAGAAAAAAAACATCGTTCTACATCCACGAGTTTGTACAAATCGATGTTAAATAAACGAAATCTAAACGAACATATTTTTTAATGGCTCGTACGCCTTATATCTAAAAAAAAAAAAAACTAAGGCCTTTGCATCTACGTAATGAGATGATTTATACAGCGTCCAGTGGCACCTTCACTCACACTAGATGGGTGAAGAGACCACTCGGCGCTGCAGTGCCTGGGACATTGTTTTAGATGGAGTAGGCTTGCCCAGCACCTATACCATCCTGAAGTTACGTACATTTGTGAATTTGTAGTAGCAATACCACTCGCTAACGGTGAAGGAAAACATCGTGAGGAAACCCGCGGCTCAGTTGGCTCCACACGTATTGACCTGTCTTTCCTGTGGGCTAGGTCGGCTAAGCCTTATATCTACAAATACGTTATTACAATACGTGCTCGGGATGCTTCACCAACTGCCTGCAACAATGGTGTGATAAAATGTACCTAGGCATTGGCAATGTGTAAGGTCACAAGAAGTTATCACAATCGTAAAAATGAAGGTAACATCTGTACCTGTAGTTGTGAATTTAAAATATAATTAAAGTAAAAAAACTGCATTGCACAGCGTTTTATTTTTCCACACAATAATAAAAGGTACCTATTAAGTGCCTACTTTATGCTCAAACCTCAAACGCCTGAAAAGGTTTCGACGCGAGTGGCGACTTCTGTATGCTGTATGTGCTGTACTTCTAGTTAGGGAGGCGAATAGGGGAATTTTCGGCAATACTCGAGCGTGGCAGTTTAAGATATGAGAGATACCTTAGACCTAATAGAACAACCTTGTAAAGTATTTAGCTCTATATGTAGTGACGCGCGCCTAGGATAGACGATCAGATTAGTAAAAAAAAATGGATAGTCTGAAATACTCGAGCGCGTCAGATTAAGATATTGGGGGTTGATTTTAGTGTTTAAAGACTAAATTTAACTAATCTGACGATAAGTCCTTGACGCCGCCGAGTTATAGGGTCGCGAACTTGTAAAAAAAAAACGTTAATCCGGCATTCTCGAGCGCGATTTATTTATTTTTTATTTTGAAGAATATAATCTAAAACTTACTAAAAATACAAAATCTGCCGGTTTCCGCATGACCGGAAGTGTGGAGGAGCCATTTCGTCTTCCTAAGAACGCGTTACGGCATATAAGTCGCGAACGATACATTTTACAAAAAAAAAGTTTAAATAAACAAAAAAGGTAATTTTATTTTACACAAAAAAAGGTCTCTTTACATATTTGTCCAAAGTTAAAACGTTTTGACTTGAAGCATCATAAAAACTCAAACTTTTTCGGTCAGATTAAGAGAACCCACCAACATTTTTGTCAGATTAAAAAAATATGCTTTCAGGATACCGAGATAAACCTCCCCTATGAAAATCTGACGCGCTCGAGTATTTCAAAAAAACTTTTTTTTTTTGCATTTTCAAAAATTCATTGTAACTTATCGTCACGCCGAAATCGTCAGTTTTTTTAAAGGGAGCTTCCTTGGGGCCTACTTAACACCCCTTCCGAAAATCTGACGCGCTCGAGTAAATTTTTTTTTTTTGCATTTTTGACTACTTTATATGCCTACCCCCACCACGCAAACCGGCAGATTAGTATACCGTTGTTATCAGAGGCACTCGGGGCATACGTAGTATGAATATCTGACGCCCTCGAGAATGCCCAAGTAACTGTTTTTTTTTACATTTTTGAAAAACCGTACACGCCAAACCCACCGCTAAAATGGTTTTTGCCATACGATCTTTTCTTTTCGAAATTATTTTATCTTTCGATTTTGATAGGTCTCGACGGCGCCGTTGAATTACGCCATTTAGCTACCTCGCCTCCCTAACTATTCTGTAGGTAATGCTGTATGTACGGTCGGCCACAATCTCAGATACCCCATGGCAGCTCTTACCGCGCGCGGCATAAGGGCGCCAATCGAACAAAAAGGGGTATCTGAGACTGTGGCCGACTGTACGTGTGCCACCGAATAGGGATCAAATTATCCCATTAGAACTGAAACGTAATTACAAGATTACATCCGACTTGATTTATGGTTACGGATTACGTAGCATAAAGTATGATAAAACTGTGTGCCTCCGGTTCCGGAAAGGGACCCATAGCAAGGCTCTATTCTGTACAATACGATTTCATTCAAGTCATATAAGTCAGAGTCTGGAGGTCCCAAACTTATTGCGCCGCCGAAATTATTGAGGTTTAAAATGTTTAGGTATAATGGACGGATCAATGAGACGAAAATTGTTTTCAACTTTATCTTTGCTGACTTGTGGCCCTGTGCATGCATTAGCTTTACGCATGAATTGAAAATGTTACCGTTCCGTATCACACTTCACCGCTTCCATGGCAAATCAGAAACTGTGACCAATGGGCATCGTCATTTTTTATTTTTTATTCTATAAATCAAAAATATAGACGAATATAAGAAACTAATTTTAATATTTTTTTATGTAAATATTTTTTTATTAATTATTTAAAATTTCTAAAAGTTTTGTGTATGACGTCACCACTGGCATTATGTACTGAGTTTATTGCCTTCATTCATGCTTTTAAAAAATAAAAATAAGTTGACGTTTGAAAAATGTCAGTGTCAAGTCAACAAGAAGGTTATAAAGGGCGATTCTGTTTAAAACTATACTAATCTGACAGCACTAAAGTGACAGATAATGTACTAAAGTGACAGATAGCTGTCATCTTTAGTACATTATCTGTCACTTTAGTGCTGTCAGATTAGTATAGTTTTAGACAGAATCGCCCTTATTTTCTCAGTTATTTGACACTTTTGACAGTTGTTTTTTTAAATATTTGTAGGCAATGGAACTACCCAATGACATTCCAATACAAATGGACAAACTGTTCCGTACAATAACTAAGTCGAAACATGGCACACGCTAATTTCACCCTATTATTCTTCGACTGACTTTTTGTTTCTACATTGCTGCTGTCACTTCAAGCCACCGAACTAAATCCTTGATCGAAGCTTCAAGCCCTCAAAATGTATTGTGTCACTAAGCGGAAATGTAAATCAATCACGCAGTTTGAAGCTACGTAAGTTGATTTTTGAAGTTTATTGGAATAAAGATAGCAGTGGAGTAGCAATAGCCTATTTTAGTTTTTTGTTATGGAGAAAAAAAATCTGTTCCATGTTGCGGATATTATTTTAAACAGTTTATATTCAAAACTATGAAAAATAGGCAGGTAAGTATAATTTGTAAATAGCTTTTTTCCTGAAACATGTCAACCCCTAAATGTGATTTCCATAAAAAGGTTGTTCTATGACTTTTCGAATAGCTCGATAGCTTCTAGGAAAATAATAACAGCGAAGTTTAAAAAACCAGGTGATACAAATCTACTTATTTATCCAGCCCATAAATAAAGCCCACTGCTGGGCATAGGCCTCTTCCTTTTCACGCCAACCCCCTCGGTCTAATGCCAATCTCGTCCATTGTCCTTCCGCTGTTTTGACAATGTCATCGAGCTTTCAGTCTATACACCGATCCTCGACCCATTCTAGGCCACCATTCCGTGACGCCCTAGTCCACCGTTGGTACTCCCGCTTAGCCAGATAATTATCTTCTGCCGAATGAAGAGGGTGAAGTATTCGTATAACAGTATGGCAGGGCCTGGGGCCTGAGTCTGTAACGCAACTGTGCCAAAAAGGGCTCCCAGTTGACAGCATCAATTACGATTCGTTCATGCTGTGTCGGTCCTTTTTTTTTGTTATAAGTACAAGAAATATTATTCTGATTCTAATTCTAGAGGATTAGTTCGCTGGTTGAAGGAGAAAAACGAGGAAACCCCTGTTTTGTCTTTCTACTTATACTGGGACGCCATTGACACGCCATTGTGTTACAGACTTAAGCCCCTGGTAGTTATATTATTTTAACTAAAGCCTATCCCATCATCTTACTCAGTAAACTGCCAGGTCGAACTTTCATGTTAGTGAAAATGCCTGCACCTTTTCAACTGACTACGGATAGAGCAAGAACTGTGCGAAAAATGTTAGTCCTTAGAATTTTTACTTTACAAAAAGAGTCTCCATTGTTTTCTTTTCTGACTATGTTCTTGATGCATCATTTTGTCTATCTCTTTCTGACCCGCGGGAGAGAAAGAAACAGGAAAATTTGTTTACAGTCAATGGTTTTTATTGAAAATTTAATAGATTCCTCTTAATATTTGTACCTTTTCTCCTGTTATCATATGTAAATAATATCAATTAACCGATGGTAGGTCACACCATCTTTATTTCGCATCGTCAAGGTGTTATTTCGGCACTTTTTTGTACCACATTTTGGCATGTTGTCAGCTGCGTAGTCATCAAACGTCTAATGAAAATATTGTGCTTACACTGAATTTAAGCACAATTTTGCAGTTACGTTTTTCGAGCGCCTATGAGTTGTCCATTTGTATTAGAATGTCATTGGAACTACCGCATTAGAGGCTATGATAACGTCATCGAAAGAAAATTGAAGTAAAAATTTTTGGCGATAAATATTAATAATCCGTTTTAATTTTACTTATTTAAACCCCTAATAGTAATCAGTAACCCTATTCCTCGAAATGGTTTTCAATTTACGGCAATCGATGCCTCACTGATCAATGCCCATTGACATATTGTTGATTTTGCATTAGAGAAATGAGAATAGGGTCACTAGCAAGGATTGTGTTTGTAAGTGCGTTGGAATAAATAGAAGAATTCAGATCTTACCAATAAACTGCATGTGGGGTCAACTAAGCCAATTTCACCGATTGAGATAGACGATTAAACGACTGAGATTCCGGATCTCAAGCGTCAAACTTAGACGTGTTTGATAGGTGGAATCGGAGTTTGATCGCCATAAAATCGTCATCGATCGTTTTCACTTCTATTCAGTTAATATTGTATTTCTGATTTATTTTCAGGGTCCAAAGCGAGTGCGAAGCCATCGTGACAAACAGCACCCTGTTTGATGAGAGCAGCAACTCGACTGTGACCAAACGACAGCTTCGGCAGGTATGATACACCTTTACATTTTGGTTGCAAAATCGACCCTAACCAGATATATCCTGTAGATTGCATTATTTGTGAGTATCTTCGAGGCATCATGCCAAAAAAAATGTAGAGTCAGCTAAAATACGAAACAAAAAGTTTTATTTCGTGTAGGGATCAAAATACTCTAAGGAGCCGACTGAGGTTTGAGTAGGTACTAGAAATGACAGAAATCGCCAAAAACTTTCCCATAACTTTCGTATAACCCGTGTCATTAAAGAAAACATTTAGGATGAACTTCAAAACACTCGCCCTCTCGCTCTAATTAATACAGTCAAAGCGAGACAACGCTAGGTTTTTAACTTCGTCCTAAATGTTTTCTTTAATGACACGGGTTTTATAGTAAATTTCTGTCATCTCTAGCACTCGCACCTCAGTTAGAGAGTACAGTAAAGGTCAACTGCCCTTAGGTACTGCCCCGTTTATAATAATTAGGAAAGAATAATAATTTGGTATGCAAGAATGCAAAATTATTGTTTGCGGCGAGTGCTTGTATTGAATACCGAGCTAGCGAAGGTTTCTAAAATAGAGGTTAGTAAATGAGTTTTCTTCTTATTTGCTTCTTCACAAAGGAGTAAAGGAGTGGCGTTGCCTAGCAACGGGTTTTTGAATAACAAATGGTGCCTTCTTGAAGTGTCATAAAATCAACAACCCGTTGCTAGGCAACGCTACAAGTTAAAGGAGTTCCTTATATTTCCATAAATTAGGGCGCCGAGTACAAATTTCGAATCGCACAAAAATGCAAACGTATTTTAAGAGCTTGCGAGATGAAAAAAAAAAAAATCATATTGGAGAAGTTAGCGGAGTCGGTGGCTGGTTGAAATTAAGTTTTTTCGCCTTCCCTGAGCAACACATTTTTTATGAAGCCCAATATGCACAGTCTTGCAACGGTATTGTTGACGACCTACCTGAATAGACTAGCTGGCAGTACCCACAACATACCATTGAGAACGATTATACAATCGGCGGTGTGGTGACACAACAATGGTGCCTATTCAATACCGCACGTCTATTAAGCTGTTACACCATGCAATGAGGTCAATTTCGTGGAATTCCCACCTGGTCTAATAGATGTATTTGCTTGGACAATTTGCATGGGCCCAAAAAGAGGCAGGCAATGTCTTGTACCTAAGGGTACTTTTGGATATCTAAGTAGACGTAGACGATTATCTTAATTTTTCGTGATCGTTAATGCACCAGATTTTTATGACAAAAGAAGTCTTTGAGAACCACCGTAATGAAAAGTATGTTCCAAATTCAAGACATCTGATAAACTTAAACCACTCCACCAAGAAACCATGTTGTAGACAGTCTGCTTCTAATCAGAATTCATCGATCGCAATCTCGTAGATATGTCGTACACACGACAGCACGTCAAACTGTACACTTTTGTTGCAAAGTCACCCGTAACGTAAGTGAATAGAGTGCACGCGTGTAAGGGTCGACGTGCTGTCGTGTGTACCAACAAGAAGATATCTAATTCTAATAGGCGTAAACCTGGCGTTACTTCTAAATTCATCACTCTTTAACCATGCTCAAGGTGCACAGGATGATTTGTTAGATGGTCCCAGAAACTCTTATTAATTTTCTTAGTGGTACACACGACAGCACATCGACGCTTACACGCTAGCACTATACTCGGTTACATTAGGGGCGACTTTACAACAATACAGTCTGATGTGCCGTCGTGTGTAAATTATCTGTTCGTGATTGTATTTTAGTTTTTTTTACCTGTTTCATGGATTTGACTGATTTCTCCACCAACAGCCAGACGGCGTGGTGACGTTCGACTGGACAGCCCAGCAGCAGGCCTACGTGCTCTCTGGGTACTTCTGGGGCTACGCCATCACGTGCCTGGTGGGCGGAACGGCGGCGGAGCGCTGGGGCCCGCGCCGTGTGGTCTTTGTCACCATGCTGCTGAGCTCCGTCATGACTGTGTTGGCTCCTCAAGCCTCCAGGATCCACTACGCGGTGCTGGTTGGACTGAGGTTCATCACCGGTCTGGCATCGGTGAGTCCTCCATGCTTCTATTGGGTTTTAACATTTCTGGAGCTATCATCATACCTACTACTGAGCTCGGTGATGACGGTTCAGGCTCCCCAGTTTATAATTCTACGGCTACACTAATAAATTCGTTGCCAGTCGTTGCCAGTAGTCCTAATTGGGAAATATGCTTTTAAAGGTAGTTAAGGTAATTCACACTCGAGTGAAGTTACGCTTTATGTAATCGCAAATTCTTTTTCAATTAATTCGTGGCAGGCAGCCGTGGCATTTTAGTTGGCGGTCGAGGCACGTATGCTGAAATTGGCCTTCGTAATCACAATGTTTTCAGGTTCAAGCGTGTTTTTTCTGTTGTAGATAATTAGCTTCGGTCATTGTGATGATAGTAAGGCATGAGTTTGAAACATTTCCACAATATTTTGTGTGAATAGCCCTGATTATTCCTGATTTGTACAAAGTAAAGTGTTAGGTACTAAACTTACCCAATTTGTTCACTTCAAGTTAAATGAACGCTCGACTGCATCCCGGTGACATTCTTTATCCTATGGCACTCGCAGCGGCAAGACCAATCTAATGGCACCTCACTTTTTCAAGGCATTTAATCTATAAATGGGAACCATTACGAACGGACATACATACTCACATACATACTAGATGGTGAAAAACGTAACGGGCAGTCGGATAAAAATAACATCTCCCTTTCTTCTTCCAGGGTTTCCTCTTCCCCGCCCTGCACGTGCTGGTGGCGCACTGGGCGCCGCCCACGGAGAAGGGCAAGTTCGTGTCCGCCCTGCTGGGCGGCGCCATCGGGACCGTGGTCACGTGGTCTCTCACCGGACCGCTCATCGAGAACTTCGGCTGGGACTACGCCTTCTACGTTCCGGGTAACAAACATTTCTTTAATATAGAGTATTACAGACAGTCCTCTATGCAGAGCATGCGTGGAGGCAGACGAGACAGCCGCCCACGTGCTGATGGAGTGCAAGGGGGTGGCCCTCGGAACTCTCCTCGGAAGCCCAGGGATACTGAGGGAGGCCTGCAGCAACATCCGAAGTCTGCTGAACTTTCTCGAGGAACTGGAAGCATGACTTTATTTCTATTCCATCTTTCGCTTTCGAACTAAGCTTTCACGCAAAATAGGCTCAACATCAGTCAAGTTGCGGAAAACGTCAAGGTTACGAATATGAATTGTGTCCGCCCTGCTGGGCGGGGCCATCGGGACCGTGGTCACGTGGTCACGTGGTCGCTCACCGGACGCTCATCGAGAACTTCGGCTGGGACTACGCCTTCTACGTGCCGGGTAAAACGACAATGCTTGTTGAAAAATAAACACAACCAAACGAAATCATTCTAACAAACCGCCCCAAGGCAACAATGCTAGCAGAATTACCCTGCAGCAGAGCGAGGTAGATTAAATAATCGCAATCGCGATTCGACCCGTTTCGAATACAATAATGTTTAAATATCGCGAATCATTAAAAGTGAATGTAGATTAAATATGATCAAGAAACCAGGGTTCCTAGTGGTAATGATATTATTGAGTGTTTTTTCATGACTGGAAATAAAGTTTTTCTTTGATTGAGAAGCAGAGCGTAGATTACGCAAAACTCTATATTTTTAGTAGGTGGCTGTTGGGTATAGGTTTTTCGAAAGTAGTTTTGATTATGTAATTTTATTTGGTTTTGTTAATCTTTTTCAGGAGCTATATCACTGTTGTGGTGTTCAGTGTGGTGGTATTTGGTGTACGACTCCCCGAACCAGCACCCACGCATTTCTGATGAAGAAAAGAAGTACATCCTGGAAGCCATCGGCGACAAAGTGCATCAAGCTTCTGAGGAAACGAAGGTTTGTAACTTGCTTCTATGGACGTAATTCCAATCATGCGTTACATAATGTTACCCTTATGCTCATGGCAACCATCGTAAAATTGGGTCACATTGAAGATCTGGATAAGGATTAAATCCGTAACAAAAACATTATTGTCACAAACATAAGGAGCTTGAAAGAAAAGAAGGGCACATAATAAACAGGAACAGTGCACAGGTGAAACCAGAAATTTCAAATCAAACTCTTGCGAAGCTCGTGAGTAAGACCCGATATTAAGAACATTTAGTTCATTTGGTCCACACTATCTACCTCACTTTTTATATCGTTTTCATCTATTCATTGTGATTTAAAATCTCGATCATAATCACACATGATACCTTTATAAGGATCGTGATAGACTACTATATACTTCCCTTGTCTCTATTGTAGGTGGTCCCACCGTTCAAGAGCATACTGACGTCGCTCCCTTTCCTGGCGATGGTGATCCTCCACTACGGAAGCAGCTGGGGTCTCTACTTCATCATGACAGCGGCACCGAAGTTCGTTTCCAGCGCCCTTGGCTTCGATCTGACCTCCACCGGAACCCTTGCTTCTCTGCCTTATTTGGCTAGAATGATCTTCTCACTAATCTTTGGCGCTATTGGTGACAGGTAAGTTCAGCTAAGAAATTGAGTGTATAACTTGAGTAATTTTGCTTTTGGTTAAGTCCCCAGTTCCTACCTATATCTACCAATAATAATGTTATTTATTTGTCCAGCGCCTATACCATAATTTTAGCTTATTCACCCCTAGTCTACCTAGGCACTTGAGAAGTGGGTTAGTAGAAGTGATCTGCACTTCTCTCTCACGGTTAGTGTGACAAAACTTAAAACATCTCCATTCCTCTTCCAGAATCCTGAAACAGAACATCGTATCCACTACCTTCATGCGGAAATTCTTCTGCTTGTTCTCCCACATCGTGCCTGGTCTCCTCCTCATAGGCTTGGGCTACACCGGCTGCGCACCCATCCTCTCCGTGGCCCTCATCACCTTCTCGATGGGCTCCAACGGTGCGGCGACGTTGACCAACCTGGTGAACCACCAGGACTTGGCCCCGAACTTTGCGGGCACACTGTATGGGATTGCGAACGGGATCGGGAACACGGCCGGGCTGGTCACGCCGCTCGTGACGGCTTATTTTACTAAAGATGGGGTGAGTTTTTCTCTGCCTGTTTTCCCACATCATGCTTGGTTTCCTCCTCATCGGCCTGGGTTACACCGGCTGCGCCTCTATCTTTTCTGTAGTTCTGATCACATTTTCGATGGGGTCCAACTCGATAGGATTCGTATCATTATTATTTGTGCCCTTGGCAGCCAGAGTGTTAATAAAACCTTTATATCTTTTTTTTTAATAAGGTCTAGGTAACTAAGCAAGTTTTCGAGCCTCATAATTATTTAAAAAGCTAATGACATCATCACGCGTCTTCCAATATATGGCCTGTCCCTTATCTGTGAAACAAGTTTAGAATAATCTTACATCTTAATTACTTTTACCACCATCCCTGCTTCACCATCTATCACCAGGAACATAGCAAATTTATTTTTTTTATTTTATTCCCTTTCCAGAATGGCTTCGCGGAATGGCGTCCCGTGTTCATGACCGGTGCCTCTCTCTACATCGCCTCTGCCATCTACTTCATCCTCTTCGGTAGCGCCGACACTCAGACCTGGAACTACGTGGAGCCGGTAGACCGTCAGGTTAGAAGGAACAGGTCCAGCGCCAGCTCCACTGACACCACCGTCACGTTACCTGCCTCCGTGCCTTGAAGATGGAAACACTTTGGGACTTTCTGATATGTATGATTCAAGACTATTTATGTTTTATTAGTTTGCGAAATGCTGCTGGGCTTTTTGCTACACTTTTTGGCTGGGCTAAGATTTTCGTTTTAATATGATATCTCAACAGCAAGCGTAAACAGAAGTCGAATCTACGGCTGCCATATTAAGGTTTCTGAGAACATAACGACAATGTCGACGATTGTCTCGAAAGAAAGATTTGTTATTTGTTAGGCAAGACAGCGTGGTATCAGCATACTTTCCGAGTCCAGGAGATGAAAATAATTTTATTGACTTGTCATACCATGCGTCCTTGGTCTATCTTCTTAAATCTTATCTTTCTTTGAGATTTCCTTTGGCAGTTCCGTTCTCTCTTTCACAAAATGTTTGTTTAACAGGTAGGTTCGCTCAGATATTAGCTCAGTTCGGCCCAGTCCATTGAAGAACAGGGACAATACTTTTGTGGAACTAACGTCGGGATGTGTGCGTCGGACTTACGTAGCAGACCGAATGTGATGATTTCTGTGAATTGATTGATTCGTAGGTACTAAGTGGCCAACTGAACTGTAGATATTTTTTTAAGCAATCACGTCAAAGCTGCCTTAAATTTAAATGAATGTATTGTCAGTTGGTATAGTTTTCAATTATACCAGGTGTTACAGAAAGGTCAGTCATACCGAAGAGGGTTTCTTGAGTCATCAATACAAGCAACTTGAAATCTCGAGAAAAACATCAGCTGTTGTATACTGAAAGTCTATACCTAACTATCTGCTGCACCAAATATAAATATGGAGCAGCAGTTTCTTTTTCAGATCTTGCATTTGGTCCCATGATAAAAATTGCTTGTATCTTCCGTATGACAGGACCTTTTTGTAACACGCTGTAGGTATTTCATTCTAACTTTGAATGGGGAGGAGTAGACAAATCACCATAAAGTAGTTTTTTTAGTGTTTCATCCAAAAGTTAATGCGACAATGCGATGAATTCCACGTAGAAGTGTTTAATAAATAAGAATTATTGTGCTAGAAAAAAATATTTATGAATTTTAATTAATTTAAGTTTTCTTATTAAGTTAGTATATAAGTAAACTTAATAGAACCTACAATAGGTGTGTATAAACGATATACAATTTTGTAATTTTAAGTATAAAATAAGAATGACTGTGATGAGTATCTGTAAAAGATTAAGAAAAAAACGTATTTTTGATGGAACTAGAATTAAGTATATTTTATTTAGAAAAATACAAGATTTGACATTATAATTTTATTGGTGTGGTCTCATTGTATCAAAAACTTAACTTATAACAATAAACATAGTGCCTACAATAGATGTCACACTTCACTGCGATCGCGTAGTTAGGCGATCAACCAATGTCCAATCCATAGCTCTTTCTGTCCTTGATGTCAAAATTACCCTTGATTTTCAGGATTTCAGAATTGAAAATTTCAGGCGTTGATTCATTCTCAGAGCTCGTATCACCTTCATCATCACACGGCGTTAACTTCTTATATTCATAAATAACATTCTCGGAATCTTTCTGCCAGTTACTGTAGTTCCAATTTTGAATATCCGTTGAACCAAAAAGTATAAAAAACAGGGCTGATGTTAAGTAGACTGCAGCCGCTGTGTAGAATACTGGCACCCAGGCTTCCAAACTTCTCTGAAAAGGAAAAAAAAGAAATGTTAAGACTTTTGTTATGGTGGCTTAAATGTTGTCCGTAGCAATGTCCTTTCTTGCAAAAGATAGAAATTTGACATACCTCATCATCTTTGGTGAAATACGCGACATTCAGCGACGTCAGAATACCAGCGATCGACGCAAAGAAGTTGCCTACACCAGCTATGGTAGCAGGGAAGTTCGGTGTTAAATCAATACCATTGGCAGTATTTGTCACGGACACAGCACCACTTAATCCCATGGCCAAGGTTAGAAGAATGACTGCAGTCATAGGTTTAGTTACTAACGTTAATACTACAAACACAACTCCTGGTGAGAAATGTGAAATCAAACAAAACGATTTCCGTAATGATCTGAGAGAAAGAATACCTCTCTTTAGAAGGAAATCTCCAAAAGCCCCGAATATAAAAGCGCAAACGGTTTTAGAAGAGTAAGTAATAGACGAGAGGAAACAAGTTGAGGAGATGTCGTATCCAAGGACGTTGGAAATGAACATAGGTGCAGCGTTGACGATCAAGAACATGCCCCAGCCATTCCCGAGGAAGAGAAATAAGAGAGCCCATACTGGTATTGAAGTAAATATCTGTCGGTAAGGTGGTGAAGTCTGAAAACAAACAATAATTGAGTTAATTAAGTAGATAAGCTAACATTCCATAGAGTCAGGGGATCTACTCGGTAAAAGCAGGTTTAAAGGTAAAATAAATAAACAGGGTTTTGTTTTGGTTAGTGACACCCGACTCCGGGAAAATAGTTTTAGTAATAGTTGAAAAAAAAAAGCTTTCATCTAAAAAAAAATTTAATCACAAATTACCTTATTCAATTTTTTCTATAATAACCGTGACGTGCGGACACCCCTGTCCTTCTGGAAGCGCGCATGATGTGGCGTCCGATAATGCGAGTGCGGCCGCAAGCGTTAGTATAATAGTAATAGGCCACAATTTAAGAATTTTTGGGTATTTTTCACTGACTTATTTTTATTTATTTTATATTTTTATTGGCTTTAGTATCGTGTAAATAATCCCTAAGTCGGTTGTCATGTCACACCTTGTATAGTCGTGAGTATTTACCTAAATGTTTTTCACGATATAAACTACTCATATTATTGCCATTTGATTCAGGGATATCATTAAAATGGTTACTTGTAATAATAAAATACCAGTCAAAATCACCTTAACACTGTTAACTCCAGAAATTCCACTCATGATGTACTGTCTCTCAGCCACTGATATTCTCGGATGCTCGTCCGGCGTATTATACACGCAGTACCACCACAGAACACACCAAACCAAGGTCGATATCCCGAAGAAGTAAAAAGCCCACTCCCATCCGAAGTCGTCAATCAGGAATCCACACAACACCCAGCCAACGACTGTTCCTCCAGTGCCGGCTACAATGGCTGACATAAACTTTCCCCTCTCGAATGGGCCTGCCCAGTGTACTATTAATACATGTGCTGATTGGAACATGAAACCCTGCAAATCATAAGTATAATGTTAATATTTGACACTGTCCTTCAACTTTAGTGGATCGACTGCTGACTTTGTAATTAATATTCTGATGGTCAGCATATGTCATGACCAGATCTTAGAATTGATCACTTCATGATGTAGCCTACCATTTCATGAAATGGAAAATATCATGATGTGGCCTGGCGAGATCAATGACTAATCAGCGTTTCACGATATGAACAGCTAAATGCACGGCTACCTACTTCATGATGTGATCAAACATTTAATGAGATAGGTATTGTCCAATCCTAAAAAGTTGTAAGGAACTACTTACAGCAAAGAACCCAAGAAGTAATCTTATGACCAACAGCGCAAAATAGCTGTGCTTAGCTGCTGGTGGACTAACAAATGTCAGCAGAGCGCTGATTACACTGGTCACCAGCACAACCATACGAGGACCATAGTACTCTGACACGGGACCAGAAATCAAGGACGACACTGCGTAGGTCCAAAAGTAGCCGGAGATTACGTGGGCCTTCTCGTATGTGGACCAACCAAGAGTCTGAACATCCTGAAATTGTAAGTTTTTATTTTTATAATTTAGTTACTTAATTAATATAAAAACAATAGATACTTATATAAAAATACTTTTATGGTTGTGGTGGGTTAGGATTTGTAACACTGTTTAAAAGAGATTAGCGAACAGTGAAGTTGAATTCTAAAAATAACTGGAATAGTTTTCCATTTGAGAGTTTTTTTACCTGAGAGGTATTGGAAGGCAGCGGGGCCAAGGCGACGATGCTGACGCTCAAGTTGACCCGCATCGTGTAGTTGACGATGCAGCCGGAGAATATCATCAGGCCGACCACCAGACGGGCTGGCGCTTGAAGGAAGACAGAGTACCTTAGTTGCTAAATTTACTAGCAGTTCGCCCCCAATCGTGAACTTGCGATGTACTTTACAATCCCATATCTTCTTTTGTTCAAGGGGTTGCCAAGATTTTTTAAGTTCATGGGCCGAAGCCCATGGCATTAACGTTTCGGTCAATGATATTCTAGTATCGTAAAAAATCATACTAAGTAAATTTAGGTACCTAGTATGTTCCAAAAATTGTTAGCAAACGCTGGATGGTTCCCCTTCGCTCGCTCGTTCAATTAATGAATGAAATTTTTGATCAGGCCACCCTATTTCGTAAGCCGGTGATGGAGATCGATTGTCCCGATAATGATACCAAATTGGCATGTCAATTACCTACTTAGTTAATATCAAACTCACCTTGATAGTATTGTAACATCTTGATGTGGCACTTAGTTAAAGGTACCTACCTAAATACAAGATGTTTTAATGAATTTATCTGTCACAGCACAGCATTAGTAAAATGCGTCTATTCACTAGGCTCCTCTCATTTTGGTGGTAACCAGTTGCGTTTGCTAGTTGCGCTCATGTTCGCAAAATCATTTACTTATTTCCGTTTTCTTCTGACACGCTAATCTTCAATTAGTAACGTTGAAGTGAACATACCTAGTTGAGTCATGTGAGTATAACATCTGAGTCAATAATATTGAACATGTAAGTAAACACGCACGCCGCATCGGTCGGCCACAGTCACAGATACCCCATGGCAGCTCTTACTGCGCGCAGCATAAGGGCGCCAATCGAATAAAAAGGGGTATCCTAACGTATTCGAAAAGAGCTATTTTGTTCCGCGTAAAGAGGGATTAAAATAGTGTTAATCCCATGGGACCAAAAGTTATTTGTATTTGGAATGTAGATATTGTTAGTAAAAATTCTAATGGCCAAAGAGATCAATCATGAACATTGTATTTATTTTTCAGTGGGTTTATCGGCATTGTCTTTAACTTCTTCGACATCGTCGGCTATGTGATTCCACGTTTGGGTCTCAGCACTGCTAAATATGATGAAGTAAATAGCCGTAGCAATGTACACCGAACCTCCAGTAAAGAAAACTGGCCTCCATTCAGCAAAGCCATTCTGAAAACAAACAATTTGGGTCATTTTCAGCCGAGAAGTAATTACCAACGTTTGGTGGCACTTTTTCTTTATAGATTTTTCATGTTCTTACAGTTATGAAGTGGAGTAATTAACATCCCACCAAAAACATTCTGTAAAAAACTAGCCAGGTCTCGATGGAGCTGCTTGTTTATCTCTAAAAAGTAATGAAATCTAGACAAAGTCGTGCCAAGTCTATGGTTCCTTACTGCGATTTCTTTAGTATTACAGTTAATGTTGTGTGACTTGGTCGTTGAAGGGCACACAAGCGGTTCTGGCGTCAGATTGGTGCAATGGTGTCATGGAGCACCTGGTTTTGTACCCTTGTATACCCTTCAACGGCCAAGTCACACAACATTAACTGTAATACTAAAGAAATCGCAGTAAGGAACCATAGACTTGGCACGACTTTGTCTAGATTTCATTACTTTTTAGAGATAAACAAGCAGCTCCATCGAGACCTGGCTAGTTTTTTACAGAATGTTTTTGGTGGGATTTCACTTCTTTTTGTAGAAACGTGGGCATATTGATTTATTTCATTAGATTTTCTTATTGGAAACAGTGTTTTAATTTGTGTAATGTTCGAGTAGAATAAAGTTAATCGTTAGACTATTTCTTCTTGTTAAATTGTAAGTATAAGTATAAAAGCCAGTCTAGTCTTATCCAGAGATTTCCTTTAATTTTATTTATATGCGTATTAAAAGCAGAAGGGGAGGCATTCGCCCAGCAGTAGGACGCTATAGGCTAGATTAAATTAGAAGATGTGTCCCACTACGCTGGATTTCTGCAATGACAGTCGATATTTTTATGTAACAATAGTAGAAGGGGGCATTATTACCATTATCTCTTATACAGCTGAGGGTTCTTCATCAGATACTTCAGACCTTCGATTTTTGACATCAAATGAAGCGGCCCACCAAGTTGAATATTTTTTGTAAGGGCGGTATATGTCGATCTATAATAGTTTGGATGGGCTCTTGTGTTTTCTAATCAGGGTCACCAGGTACTCCAGATCTTCGATTATCCTAGTTTTTATAATTTTCCCTTATGTGGCCATTAAACCCTAACTCTGTACCAAATTTCAGCCCTCTGAGTTTATGGGAAGTACTAGTTCTATTAGGGCTCTTGTGTTTTCTAATCAGGGTCACCAGGTACTTCAGATCTTCGATTATCCTAGTTTTTATAGTTTTTCCTTTATGTGGCCATTAAACCCTAACTCTGTACCAAATTTCAGCTCTCTGAGTTTATGGGAAGTACTAGTTCTATTAGGGCTCTTGTGTTTTCTAATCAGGGTCACCAGGTACTCCAGATCTTCGATTATCTTAGTTTTTATAGTTTTCCCTTTATGTGGCCATTAAACCCTAACTCTGTACCAAATTTCAGCTCTCTGAGTTTATGGGAAGTACTAGTTCTATTATGATGATCATGAGTGAGTGAGTGAGTGAGTGAGTGAGTGTGTGTCATAAATGCGAAACTTTGCTTTCGCTTAACTTCGGAACTAAATGACTTACAGACTTGAAATTTTGGATTTTAGGTATGTGATTATAGCTTACTAGATGACGAAAATTTCTGCGTTCTAGTCTTATCCAGAGGTTCTCAAATAGGGGCCTGAAAATGCGGTGAAATGGTTCCAGTAAAGGATGGTACGGCAGTGTTTGCTTCGCGCTCGACCTGGCGGGGGCACTGCCGTGCCCCCAGATTTAACTGTTCTGCAGTAAGAACATCATATTCTCTGAAAACCCACAAATAAAAAGTGCCACCAAAATTTGGTAAGTATGTCTCTGCTGAAAATTAACGTTGGAATATATTTTGTCCTTGAAATAGAATCCTATCTTGCATTTCAGTTGTGGTAGATGTATTCAATTGACAATAGAATGATTTATACAACGTGTTATAAAACATCCTAACTCTTTTTACAGGGTGTAACCTACTGGTCAACAGAATGTCAATTCTGTAAAAAAAACTTGAAAAAAACGATTTTTATTTTATAACCTCAAAATTGATTTTTTTTCCTAACTTTTTTGTTTTTGGCATCAGCTCCAATTTAAAAATATGTTTGTGTGCGTATCGCATTTGCATAGCTTTGAGTTATTAAAACATTGTGAAAGTCAATAAAACAATATTTAAAAAATACTTTTCCCCCGCAACAGCGTTCACATTTTATTAATTTAAAAATCAATGGAACGTCACAGAGCAAAAAAAAATATTTAGATTGTGATCCCTATCACCAGGTGCTATTACCCTGTAAAAAGAGTTAGGATCTTTTGTAACACCTTGTATAACAAGAATTACCTATACTTTGACTACAGCCTGATACTGAGTAGATAAACAAAATGTGTCCTTTCTTACCCCGTTTTGAGTAAAGTGCGCAGTGACTAAAGGCGTTATAAGGCCTGCCATATTCCCGATGCCATTCGCGATGCCAAAGAGGGTGCCCGCATAATTAGGCGCCAGATCCTGATGGTTGACTAAATTGGTCAACGTTGCAGCACCGTTGGAGCCCAGAGTTAAAGAGATCAAGGCTACGGCGAGGTAAGGAGAGCAACCAGCGTAGCCTACAGAGAAGAGCAGAATTCCAGGTATGATGTGAGAGAATAAGCAGAAGAACTTTCTGATAAACTTCAAGGGCACAATGTTGTGCTTCACTAATCTGTAAAGTATGAAATTAACGTTATTGCTAATGCACTTAGGAACTTATTGATAAAAAATAGGGACGGTTTTATGTTGGCAACCAACGGGGTGTGGGAATATCTGTGTTACTCACCTGTCACCCAAAAGCCCAAAGAGCATGGAAGAGATCATCCTCAGCAAATAGGGCAGTGAAGCCAAAGCGCCAGAGGAACTCAAGTTGAATCCAAGAGCGCTAGACATGAACTTGGGAGCCGCAGTCAGGATAAAGTAAAGACCCCAATTGTTACCGAAGAGAAGGATGACCATTGCCAGGTATGGCCAGGATGTAAATATTTGTTTGAAGGGCGGCTTTACCTGGAAAACATTGAATGCGACAAACAAGGTATTATTGTACTTTTGCTACTCTGCTGACACCAAAGTAAACCAATGCACTCACCCAAATCAATATTAGAATTATCAACATTTAAAGGATCTTAGAGGTAATTAAATACAACACCCTACAGTAAGAATTTATACATACCCTATGTCCTTTACTCTGATAAACTCTTTCTCCAATGGCATGTAAGATGAATAGTTTTTCGGTTTTAGAAATCTTTGGGTGTTTAGCTGGCGTGTCGTATATTGAGAACCACCAAAGTAGGCACCAACAGAACGCTATGGCTCCTGAAAAAAAAATCCTGGAATTAATATTAAAGGAAAAATCTACTTTTATATGTATTTGTATAGCTATCCGTATGAACGATATGGCAACTTCGTTACGCGCATTGTAATGCAGGAAAGGATAGAAGATTTATAGAACTCGAGGAATAGGTACACCTGGGTAACCTCCGACTGGGAGGAATAGCGAGGAAATATCAGCCATTGATGATGTTACAGAGGACCAAGATTCCAAGTAGAAGATGATCCTAATGAAAACTAAAAAAAATGAGCATCAAAGTTACCTGGCACATAGAACGCATAGTCCCACCCAAAGTTGTCAATAAGTGGTCCCGATAAAGACCAAGTAACGACGGTTCCCATAGTACCACCAAGCATTGCACTAATGAACTTTCCTTTTTCATCTGGAGGCGTCCAGTGGGCCACCAGTACGTGCAGCGATGGAAAGAGAAAACCCTGAACAGGAAATGTTGTAAATATTAAAGCAAACCAAGCTAGCACAGAAGCTAGGCAAAAAGTAGCTATCTGAACAACCGTACTAAGTCAATCTGGCTTAGCATGATCAGCCATCATATGCCGAGGCCTGCAGCTCGATACAATTGATATTTGTACATCTCTAAATTGATTGACAAAGTAAAATGCTCTCCAAAATTTTATCGAGCACTATCCATCTCATCAAGTTGCTCTGCTGCTCGCGTAGCATAAGGCTGAGTTAGAGCCTAGAGCGTATCCATGGGTTTATAACTCTAGCTATTCGGCTCTACGTCAAACAAAAGAGTGAGATGCATATAGTTGTAGCCCCCTTATGTACTGCCTAACCCAGCCTTATGTTACGCTTGCTTGTCAGGTAAGTTTTTTACCATTGCGTCATTGGTTTAGAAGTTACGGTGAACGTTATACTTACTCCAGCTGCGCCTGCAGTAACTCGAACGACGATCAGCACTATGTAGCTTATCCTTGCCGCTAGTGGGCAGAAGACGTTCATAAGGGTAATGATCATTGTGGTGACAAACACCACCTTTCTTGGACCCCATCGGTCAGCAGCTAGCCCTCCGAACACGCAAGCGACGGCGTAGCCCCAGAAATATGCCGATAGAATGTGGGCTTGTTGCTGCTCTGTCCACTCGAATTTCACGACATTGTCTAGCTGAGAAGTTAGAAAAAAAATATAAGGTGCCTTGCCTATAATCATTCTCTCACAGATTTAGAAAACACGATTAGATTTTCATTAAATACTTATACAGGGCAATTTTTATATAACTTTTTCCTCTGACTCCCAACTTCAAAATTTTATTTCCAACAACCTTGGTTCGACCACTTGGTAAAAGCGCAAGTTTTTTTTCCATACAAAAAATTAAATAAAAGATTTTTTTTAGCGCAGTATAACAAAAAGGAGCAGTAGAGGCTACTAGAAAGGTGGTTGAGAGTGGATGGGTACGAGAGCAGGCAGCGCTGGAATGGTAGAAATGCACACTTTTAAAGGATAATAAACTTTAATAAAATAAAAAGTATAGAGCTTTTCGAAAAGTAGTAGAATAAAAGTTATTGGAAATCACATTTAGAAGTTGACGTGTTTCAGGAAAAAAACTTTTAAAAATTGCCCTGTGCAGCTTAAAAACTTTTCTGTCTTATCATGACTGTGTTTGGGAGATACGATGCCAATAATGAGTAATGACAGTTGCACGTACAAAAACCCTCAGTTATACAGACATACTTACATATCAAACATAATGCAAAACTGGTAATACACCTCCTTTTTTGATAAAAATCGGTTCCCTCACTCACCTGCCTCCGTATGTTTTGCTCGATATTGGTGGTGCTTTCCAAGGTTGCATTCGTTAGTTCTGCACATTCACTTTTCATTCTGCAAGATAAATAAGTATAATAAGTACCTACATGAGTAGTGAGAATACCTAATATATCTACATGCTAGGTCGTAGCTATAAGAAACAGGCTTTAGAACACGAATGAATACTATACCATTCTCATTGGTCTTCGAGTTTTGTTTTTTTTATTTTAGTTTCGTACACTTACGAAGTGCTATTGGAGCCTTGCCGATGTACCATGGCAATGATGTTGACGCTCATGTTGACTCGCATCATGTAGTTGATAAAGGTACCAAAGAATATCATAACACCGACGTTAAAACGCACGGGAATATTATCTGAAAAGTGGAAACACGGTTACAGTATAATCCGCGCGGGATGAGAATGGGATGCGACCTTTTGGAACGCGCGGTAAGCTAACTCGCATCGAAGCAACCTTATCAAAGTAAAATAAAGTATATTTTCAATTGACTTCGACGAGGTTCCATCCCATTCTCATCGCGCGCGGGTTAGTAAGGTCCTCAGTAAGGAGGAATCATTGTGCTTATTCTGTAAAAAAAAACCGCACAGCAAAACCGGTTTATTTGCGAGAAAATAAAAATAAAAAGTTTGTTTTGATAAGAGCTATTTTCCCGCAAAGAAACGGTTTTGAGGACCAACAACTGTGCTGTTTTTTTTACAGAATAAGCACACAGCAGTCTCATTCATTTCGCCTCTTGACTTGGCGAAGGGCCATGATCTCCTATTGAGTTTAGATTGATAAATGAATGCCAAAAATTCAATCAGTGATACGATAACTTACTGAGAAACATCTTGATGAATTAGGTAGATAGGTACAATAATGAGCAACATCCATGAACGAGCGCGAGATGATGCCAACCAATGCCCTCCAGCCAGACACTAAAGACGGAGCACGTTTGAAAAACTCCTAGGACAATATTTACAATTTATCTTAGTCTTAAGAATAACAAATACGAAACAACAATAAAATATTGTTATCTCGTTTTATTGTCACGGACTCGGTTGTCAAGAAAAGACTATTTTATTAGGTACGGTGAGTTACAATGTCACAATTCGACATAGAAGAATAGGTCGTTATTTTCAAGTTTGACAGCTAGGTACCAAGAAAAAATTGAGTTGCACTTGCAACCACTCTGGGCATGTAAAGTGTTCATAATATCGCACTCCCAGAACAACACTGAATTAAGTCGAAAAATCCCAAAATCGACTTTTTAATGTAGTTCAATAGGAAAAAAAAATCCGCATATACCACAAAGACAGTCATATTTATATTTCTAAAAACAGCCAACAGATGTCGCAGTAAGTCTCTTTTAGTGAATGAATGACTGCTGAGTCGTACCACTAATATGAATCTAATTCCAGTTGCGACTTGTACATCTGTGAGAACAATATGTAGTGACGTTATCAACATTGATTCATTTCGGAATAATGCCGTATTATTGAGTGCGACTACAACATTACTCCAAATTATTTAGTTATAATACAGTGTTGGTGAATTTCCTGTTTTTGCTGTTTTTATACTATTTCGAAATTTTTTTTTTTTTTGAAATTTATTTATAGAAATTTATTGGTGACCAAGGCATGTTATTTTTTTTTAATTATTCCAAAATAG
Source organism: Zelleria hepariella (assembly GCA_949319315.1). Classification (NCBI taxonomy): domain Eukaryota; kingdom Metazoa; phylum Arthropoda; class Insecta; order Lepidoptera; family Yponomeutidae; genus Zelleria; species Zelleria hepariella. The sequence continues at coordinate 7,381,075 of OX439394.1, forward strand.
TTCAGTATTGTTTGATAAAGGTGAAAATTACTTAAATAATACACTATTGATGGTAGATCTAAATAATGTTCTAATTTCTGTAAATATCGCAAAATATTTTTTTTAATACTCAGAATTATTACTTATACTCTAAACTAAAAGAAAAGTTTTTATAATTTGTTTTTTTATTTATTTACATGAAGATCTAACATGTTTTTTGAGATATTGCAGTATTGATGAATTAATTCAGATATTGTTGGTTAATTGGCAGACTATGAAGGGTCAGGGTCTGTTGTTGCTTAGAAAAGCAATAAAAGTAACCACAGATTAAGCCGGGTCAACTTCTCAACAAAGGAAACAGAAATTTGTGCTCAAAATTAAGTTGAAAATTCAAAATATGCATCATCAGCTCTCGCGGTATTACCTGTTGCAGAATCAGCTCTCACGGTATCGCCTGTTGCAGCATCAGATCGCGCGGTATCTCATATGTTGCAGCATCAACTTTCACGGTATCCTTTGTTGCAGCATCAGATCTCGCAGCATTACCTATTGCATCTTCAAAAACTCCTAATTAGGATAATGAAAGCGATGCGGATCCTACTTTTACTGTGTCTTAAAGACAAACCCGGCCATCTGTAATACCTAGACGAGTGTCTTCGTCTTCCTGCTCAAGTACCTCATCAGACTCCAGCTCATCGACATGAAGCTCCAGCAGCTCGTTTGATGGTGAATCCAATAGACCAGGCCCATCCGCAGCGGATACCCGAGTTGTTTTCAATTCTGTCCTGACTCATGAACCTTCAACGTCTGGCTGTCATTGATCCTGCTCCAACAGCTCCAAGTGACCCTAAGTTAGGACAAAAACGAGTGCGAATCCCAGCTGGCTGGAAATCAAAGATTGCTAAAACATTGCGCACTAATCATCATCATCATCATCATTTTCAGCCCTCATTTGCCCACTGTTGGGTATAGGTCTTTTCCCCTTCACGCCATCCTTCTCGGTCTCTCGCTGCTCACATCCACGGGCCCTCTGCCACCTTAGAGATGTCATCTGACCACCGGGCTGCTGGTCTGCCTACCGACCGACGTCCCGTTCTCGGCCGCCACTCCGTTACTGCCCTGGTCCACCTACCGTCTTCCCGCCTCGCCAGGTGCCTCGCCCATCTCCACCTAAGACTTACAACTTGGTCACCAATATCATCGACAATAATATCTTTATCAAATCTAAAATAAACAAAATGGCAAGGCAGGAGGTAAGGAGATTTTAAAATAATTTTGACTTCTGGGGAAACTACCTAGAGACGCAAAGAGAATACGTCGTCGTCAGGCATACACAAGAAATCATACCAAAATATAGGTATGTACCTACATCACATCTGAAAAATTAAAAGCTTTGAATTCAGCTTATTATTTCGAAATTAATGGTGTGAAAAAATATTTGCAGACCCTAAGGACTGCAAATATTTTTTAAGGCTTCGCTGAGCATTTATGTGTGTGATAGTTATATTAAGACAGCCCTTTCAAAGAAAATACATGATGGTTTGGTTGATGATAGATGCTGATGCTCGTGGGAAGTATGGGAATCAGCACAGAATAGACTCTGAAGTAGAAGAGAGTGTGATAAATTTTATTAACTCAATCCCAAGAATAGAGTCTTATTACCTAAGAGCTCTAAACTTTGTTGTTTTATTTACAGTTTTATAGATACATTCTCGAAATTGAAACAAATGATTCTATCTTGAATATTTACATTAAACCATTACACGATAGGATAACACTGCATTATTTCAGAATCAATCAGCAAGAAACGAGTAAATCGAAATTTTTTTTTTTTATTAGTTAAATAATTTAACAACACTGGATTAACTTGAAAAGTCAGTTTTTACGCTTTATGTAAACTTTTAACAGTGATTGGCTTATATGATACTGATAAGCACTTGATTCACAACATAAAATCCAAAGACAGTAGCATGACTCTTCATGGTAACATGAGAAAACGGTTTTTAGTCGATTCCCAAATAAGTGCTTTTTTGACTTAGTGCAGTGTTGATCTGGGTGTGCGATATTGGTAACTGTTTGGTTTTTCCTCTGAAGTGCTAGAGCGTGATCAAACGTTCTGTTCTGAGTTATTCAGTTGTAGACTTGTAGGATAGCTAGGGTTTCGTAAGATCGCAAACTTTTTAGGTACAGTCGGCCACAGTCTCACATACCCATTTTTGTTCGATTGGCGCCCTTATGCCGCGCGCGGTAAGAGCTGCCATGGGGTATCTGAGATTGTGGCCGACCGTACCTAACTAAGGGTTTCAGAAACATGTATGGTGAGATACATTTAAAAACTGGCCAAGTGACCAGATACTTCTTATAGGTTTTCCTGTAATATACAGGGCGTCCCAAAAATATTGTCAAGCGGAAGTCCAGAGATAGAGCACGCCTAGGGGTACCCGAATCATCCCCATTTATGTTCAGCGTTTTTTTGACGATTAGAAGTTAGGAGGCTTTTAAGGTTTTACCTACTACCTGAAGGATCTTTTATTAATTTCAAAAACCTTCCAAAAATCTGACCCTTTAGAGTTGCACAAAAAATCTGTCATGTTATGGGCCTTTTATTCGAGTAATTGGCGATGAAAATTAAAAAAACCGGAATTAGGAGAAATGTAATTTCGGTCGGTTTTATTTTATTTTGGTTTATTCGGACAAAAAACACAACATTATACGAGTGATCGTATAATGGTTCCGTTTTTTTATTAACACGCTTTTATAAGCTTGGCCTGTATGTATGTATGTATGTATGTATGAATGTATGTATGTATGTAACGGAATCTTTGAGCATATTTTTTACCAGAAGTCTGATAAATTTGAATCTTTGCATACGTATCAAGGACCTATGACAATGCAATAATTTGATAACAGTTTCCCATTATACCCCAACAGTGCCATTATACAGGGTGGATTTTTGAGACGGGTCAGTAAGGGCAGGTACCTTAACCGTTATAGTTACAGGAAAACTTTCTTAGGAGACCTTCGATAACTTTTTGAGATATTATGAACTGCATTCACAGATTTTGGAAAAAATGTACGGTCAGCAAAAAAAAGCAAAAATACAAAAAAATAATGTTTATAGGTACCAATCGATTCTCTTTCATGTAGGGATCAAAAGATTCTAAGGAGGCAACTGAGGTTTGAGAACTGGAAATGTCAGAAATTTTACTCTGAATTGTATTATTCTGTTAATAACTTAAATTTTATTATAATTTTAAACTCGTTGCAATTAAAAATTATTTTCTACTTTTTAGTTCGGTTAGCTATAAAAGCGTGTTTTTTTAGTTTTTTTAAACCGTTATTTATTTTTTTCCTTTTGAGGTAGATACGGAATATTCACTTGAAAATATCCACTTCATGTCACAGTAATTTTTATATTTACTTTGTGTTAATTTATTTTATTTATCTTATTTATGTACACTAGGATATAGGGTAAGAAGTCATTTCCAAATTTAAATTATTTGAATTAGTCGTCACATCCTTTTTAGACGTGACATAGTTCCACGACTGCACTTCGGTACTGGCAAACAAAATGAAGTAAACAGCAGAGGCTATGTAAACCAAACCTCCTACTAAGAATACTGGCCGCCAATCATCGAAACCATTCTGAAACAAAAAGGTTACGATTAAAAATAAAGTACCTGTGAAATGAACCAAAGGTGTAATGTCATTCGGTTAAATGAAGTCTAGTTTAAGTGACATTGGATGATACGTCATAGGTGAAGTGTAACAAGGCGAAATGTAATTCGGCAAGATGCAGTGAACCCGGGTCCGGGTCCAATACGTCCAAGCCGCTCTCTGGGTCCAATCTTGCATGGCAAATGTGTAAAATACAGCAACAAATGCTTACCCCATCTTTCAAAAAGTGCGCAGTGACAAGCGGAACAATAAACCCAGTAGTATTAGCAATAGAGTTGGCGATGCCATACAGCGTGCCCGCGAAGTTAGGAGCCAGATCATGGTGGTTGGCAATGTTTGTCATGATTGAGGATCCATTGAGGGCCATAGATAGAGTGATCATGCTAATAGACAGGTAAGGAGAGGAACCCGTGTAGCCTATAGCAATGATTATAAGTCCTGGTATAATATGGGATGTGATGCAGAAGGATTTTCTTATAAAGTTCAATGGTACGATGTTTGATTTTAATAATCTGTAAAGACAATAAACACATAATATAGGCGGCACAGTATAAATAAATAAATTCCGACGTTAATGTGCACTGTATTTTACAGTGCATTGATTCTTATGAACTGTAGAAATAGATGTCGAAAAGATAAATGTAATGAAACTGACCTGTCACCAATAATACCAAATATTACAGACATAGCCACTTTAGCCAGGTTAGGCAAGGAGGCCATGGAACCAGTAGACATTGTATTGAACTTCAGGACACTGGATATATATTTAGGCACCACTAGCATTAGGAATTGTATCCCCCAGTTACTTCCAAAGTGTAGCATAATCATGGCTAGGAACGGGAAAGACGAAAGTATACTCTTGAATGGTGGGATCACCTAAAATAATATTGACGTTGCCAACTTGAATTATATTATTAAAGTAAGCTTAACACTTCCCATCTCCTTCAAATGTTCTTACTTTGGCACCATTTTTGTCTAGTTGCACTTGATCTCCCATGGCTTTGGCAATATACTGTGCTTCTCCAGGTGAAATACGTGGATGTTGTGTCGGTGAATCGTAGACTGTAAACCACCATATGGCACACCAGATAACACTAATAATTCCTGAAATATACAATACACAGTAGTTCAGTCAGCCTAAACCTTTAATGAAAAAGGCTTGAGTTAGTGTTGATAAGTACCTACCTGGGATATAAAATGAATACTCCCAACCACAGGTTTCGATGAGAGGCCCCGAAAGCGTCCAAGTAACCATGGTTCCTATCATACCTCCTTGCTGCATACTGACGAACTTGCCCTTTTCATCCGGGGGTGCCCAATGAGCCACCAGGACGTGAACCGATGGGAAAATGAAACCCTGTATCGAGAAAGATAAAGACGGAATTTGAGAATTTAATTGAGTGGTTACTTAGTTCTAGTTTGTACTTTTGTTTTATCTAATGCCATGCTAAAAATGCATACAAAGGAGGTATTTTGAGGGATCCAATTGATGGTGCCATATTATATCTGGTCTAAAAAATACAGTTACTTGCTTGATGGCTCGATTTGTAGAGCGTTGACAGGTTAAGTGTGGGTGTAACTCGAGCGAAAATAATTCCCCAAAACAATTTTACTAGGAACGAGGTTTAGCTTTTCTTGCCTACATACCATACTTTACGTACCCCAACGACTCCAGAAGCTAAGCGTGCAGCGACGAGAGCGTTATAGCTGACTGCAGCTGCCCAAGGGCTTATTATGGTAAGGATGGCGTTGACAAGGGTCGTGACGAATATCACTTTGCGTGGTCCCCATCGTTCGGCAATAGTTCCTCCTATCAGGGTGGTGACGATGTATCCGTAGTAGTACGCTGAGAGCACATGGGCTTGCTGCTGTTCGGACCAAGCAAATGTATTTTCCTTTGCAGGCTGGAAAAAAACCTTAGTTCCCTAAAATATCTACTTTAGGAGAGCCGTATTGGAACAGCTGGGCAAAAATTTCGCTGCCACGCATCTGCGCGCTGCTTGGCCTCCATGGCTTATAATATTAAATACTAAACTCTAATTTTTAAATCGAGTCCACGGAATGAAAGTTGCTACAAAGGCTTTTTCTGACAGTTGCATACTAGCAACTGTCATTTCGTGGACTCGAATTAAAAATTAGAGTTTAGCTTTTGCCCGCGTCTTCCGCAACTACAGAAAGAAGATATGTGGTTTACATTGCCCCTAAGTGTAATAGCGTGATAATATTGCCCCTAAGTGTAATAGCGCCTATGAATTATTCTGATATCTAAGCTATCTCCATTCCAAATTTCATCCAAATCCGTCAAGCCGTTTCAGCGTGAAAGAGTAACAAGCATCCATCCATCCACACTTACAAACTTTCGCGTTTATAATAGTAGTAGGAAGTAGGATAGGACTAAATTCAAAAGCATCTCGGATATTTTCGTAGGTAGTCGACCCTGCTGATGCTCACAGCGAATCCATAATCAAAATCCCACCAAAAACATTCTGTAAAAAACTAACCAGGTCTCGATGGAGCTACTTGTTTATCTCTAAAAAGTAATGAAATCTAGACAAAGTCGTGCCAAGTCTAAGGTTCCTTACTGCGACTTCTTTATTATTATAGTTAATGTTGTGAGACTTGGCCGTTGAAGGGTACACAAGCGGTTCTGGCGACAGATTGGTGCAATGGTGTCATGGAGCACCTGCGTCATGGTGCGGTTTTGTACCCTTCAACTGCCAAGTCTCACAACATTAACTATAATAATAAAGAAATCGCAGTAAGGAACCTTAGACTTGGCACGACTTTGTCTAGATTTCATTACTTTTTAGAGATAAACAAGTAGCTCCATCGAGACCTGGTTAGTTTTTTACAGAATGTTTTTGGTGGGATTTCAGTTCTTTTTGTAGAAACGTGGGCATATTGATTTATTTCTGATTTGACACAGTTTTTTAATTTGTGTAATGTTCGAGTAGAATACAGTTAATCGTTCGACTATTTCTTCTTGTTAACTTGTAAGTACTAGTGGTTCGCCCCGAACTGTGAACTCGCGACCCCATATAAACTTAACAACCCCATATCTCGGCAACCCCTCGACCGATTTGGCTCATGTTTGAACTTAAAAATTCTTTTAATTTTATTTACCCGCCTACCAAATTTCATAACGATCCGACCAAATTTACTAAAGTTATCGTCGAACTTTCATACATACAACCATACATACATACAAACATACAAACGCCGGATCGTTCCAGTAGACTCGGAGAACTTCGCTCGCTCGTTCAACTAGTGGTTCGCCCCTGAAAATTTTTATGAACATTATGAATGTTCGTTCGACGATAACTTGAGTAAATTTAGTCGGATCGTTATGAAATTTGGCAAGCGGGTAAATGAAATTAAAAGAATTTTTAAGTTCGAACATGAGCCAAATCGGTCGAGGGGTTACCGAGATATGGGGTTTATATGGAGTCGCGAGTTCACAGTTCGGGGCGAACCACTAGTATAGTTTTCCCTTTATGTGGCCATTAAACCCTAACTCTGTACCAAATTTCAGCTCTCTGTGTTTATGGGAAGTACTAGTTCTATTTTGATGATCATGAGTGAGTGTGTGTCATAAATGCGAAACTTTGCTTTCGCTTAACTTCGGAACTAAATGACCTACAGACTTGAAATTTTGGATTTTGAGTATGTGAATATAACTTACTAGATGACGAAAATTTCTGCGTTCTCGTCTTATCCAGAGGTTCTCAAATAGGGGGCTGAAAATGCGGCGAAATGGTTCCAGTAAAGGATGGTACGGCAGTGTTTGCTTCGCGCTCGACCTGGCGGGGGCACTGCCGTGCCCCCAGATATTGGTTTACGAAGACGAACAACAATTACTTATTTATTAACAGTTTTGATCTTGTGAAGTTTTTGAAAGATCCAAAGATAAAAAATCACACTGGATAAGTACTTACTTCATTACCTGAGCTTCTGTCGTACAAAGTCTTAACATTTAGATTGTCACTGTTCAATCTGGAAAACAGAAAAAGTTTAATGAATCTAATTTTATCAGGAACTGAAACGATTTTAAATTTTCAACTCACGAAGTGTCATTGTGGCGAGAAACCATAGCGATGATGGCGACGCTGAGATTGTTTCTCATTGCGTAGTTCATGAAGGTGACACTAAGTATCATAATAGCAATTTTCAAACGAGTTGGAATGCTCGGGATCGGGATATTTTCTGAAATGTTTACATTGTATGTTTGATACATAGAGTGGACCATTATTAGTGGTCAACATTTTTTTTTGGCATCGTAACGGATCATATACTTAGAAGACATTAATATTTGTCCTACTAAAAATTACAATTTTGGAGCTATGATTATTTTTGTAAGTTTTGTGAATTTCTCTATATTTTAGGATTCTGTACCTCAAAAGGCAAAACGGATCCATAAAGGATTACTCGTGCGTCTGTCTGTCTGTCCGTCTGTCACAGCCAATTAGCTCCGTAACAACTGGACCGAGGTACACATATTATGTAATTCTATAGATAGATAAAGAGATACCTCATTGTAGCTCTTATCGCGCGCGGTGTAGGTGTAAGTGCGTTATTCGAAGATAAAGGGGTATGACTTACTAAAGGTGTCCATGATGGATCTCGAAAGTCACTTGTTCAATATTTTTGATTTTGACCAACACAAACCTGTTTTGAAGTATTTTTTTTTATTGCATTTGTATTTATTTATTGATTTATGTGTAACATAGCAAATAATGTGAGTAAAAGGAGACAAGATATTGCTAGTAAGACCAGATAACTTGTGATCAATATCTTCGGTGTAAGATTGGCAAACTCAATTATACCTACAACTGAAAAAACAGTTGTGACATTTAATTTATGTAAACACATTGAAGAAAAGAATGTTTCTTGAGCAAGAGAACTCGAGGCAGATGACCCGCTAGATCAGTGGTTCTTATGATTTTTTTGATGTTTTTTTTGTTAACTATGGAACACAAGGTCCAAGTTAAATCGTGTTTCATATGAAATCATTTCACCTGACCCAAACTATACAGGAAATATGAGTTGGTTTTGGAACAATGGAATATGTTACACGCAAAAATTCACTGATTTTACTTAAATTATTATTGGGATAACTATAATTGGCAGACAATAGCAAAGCGCGTGCAGCAGGCGCCCGAAAATTTACCGATTTTACCCTTTTTAAGCCGCAGGATGGCAAAATCACAGAATCTTCCGTCAAAATGAAATATCGTAATCATGATTTAATTTGGTTATGTGCCCGATTCAGCCGCGCTGGGTGCGTTGGTCCAAATTATAACAAAGAATTCTCCATCATATAAAAGGGAAAAATCATAAAATTGTGATTTAAGTCTTACATTCCATAATGGAGAATTCCTTTGTTTTTGAATATTATACACGCGCGCAGCGTGCGTTTCAGAAATTCACCGTTTTTACCATAATAATTATAGTCAACGTGCGGTTTGACATGGGCTCATGAATGACATTATACTATGAGTGAGCACTGATTACTCGATTTTTAAGGGTTTTGATGATAGGTACCTACAATAATTATTATCTTTTGCGTATTGAACTGAAAAGCCGCAACTTTACATCGGAAGAGTCGCATGCGGCACGCGAGCCGCAGGTTGCCGACCCCTCACAAAGGCCATTTATGGTTCTCCTTCGAATGTCCGACAGTTATTAAACAAATCAGACAATAAGCAACGAAACGCAAATGTATTATTTCACAAATCGACTATCCATAAAATGTTTCACAAAATTTACATTTCATTTTATTCTTTCTTTTCATCTAATTTGGCAACAGTACATTAGTTACGTTTTTTAAACACAAATGCATTAAATCGACAAAGTTCTATTGATATGCATTTCTTTTATAATTATCATAGTTACTTGGCATAAAGTCATTTTGTTGGAAAGAGAAAGAAATCGCAAGGAAAGAGAGCACGGGGGGTGCAGGGGGCGAAGTTGGTGATGCTCCCCTCATTAAGGGTAGACGATAGCTAGGTGGCGGGAAATTCAAAATTTTCACAGACTTTTACATTTTGTAGCTAAACTGAACTATTTTTGTTCAGCGATTTTTCGTTCGCGAGAATAAAACCGTATTCTTTTCATTATTGTAAACAACAGAACAACAATAATTCAGCCGATTATGTGTTCTGGTCTACGAAGCAGTGGTACTGCCCAAAAAACTTGTCGTAGACCAGAACACATAATCGGCTGAATTATTGTTGTTCTGTTGTTTACAATATAGAAAAAAATACGGTTTTATTCTCGCGAACGAAAAATCGCTGAACAAAAATAGCTCAGTTTAGCTACAAAATGTAAAAAACTGTGAAAAATTTGAATTTCCCGCCACACTACTATCTTCCAGCCTTAAAAAAATATATTCTAACCAATTTACGAGCAGTAAGTAGGTAGAGTACCTAGGTTAGATTAGGCTGGTGATCACGCTACGCGGGGCGAGCGAAGCTCCCTAAATGGTTAACAATACTAGTGCTTCTGGCAAAATAAAATTAGTTTGCTCGTCTTTACGAAACGTATATCTTTGAATTGAATTTGAGAAATAGGTGGAATCTTTGAAATAGGTCGAATCTTTACCAAAACCGACCCAGATCATCTCCAAACTAGTCAGAAATAGGTCGAATCAATATTTATTGTAAAAAATAAAACATTACTAAACAAAAAATATTTAAGTTTATTTTGTTAAATCACAGTTATGCTTTAAAATCATCATTTAAAAAATGCATTATTTGCTATCTGTAAAATTTTGAGATATACGAGTAAGTTTGTCTTTCAAAAATATGCGTATAGGTAGGTAATTTATGAACGGAGCGACCAGGATATTACATAATTATATTATGTATATTATGGTGAGCTTGCCAATCTTGGAAATGGTTTCCATGGTATAGCATTACTAAAAAAAATAATATTATGTTATTTGGGTTTGAGACATGAATAGAGATATACGTAGACATGCCGTTTTCTTACAATAATTATACATTATTATACTTTCAGTTCCTCAGGAACATTTACTACAATAATATTATCATCTTTGATCTTTTTCTCTCCCAATTCCTCTTCTTCGTTCACGATGTAGTTCCAGGGCATTGTCTCAGTACTACTGAATAACACGAACCAAACCGCCGTAAATATGTAAATGGAGGCTCCGATCGTGAAAATTGGCCGCCATTGCTCGAAGCCATTCTGAAAAAGAAAACAAAAGTTAATGATCAATATCAAAAACAAAAAAAAAAACAATGATGAGACTCATGCGCGAGTACCAAAAAGATTCTGTGCAAGTGACTGACGAAAAAGGTTTATTGCTAAAGGTTGTTGGAAGGAGCTCAGAAGACTAAAAATGTCAAGTACTGGGTGGCCAACATTGGAAAGTTATTTACAGTTCGTAGTTTGAAAACCTGAAGTGTGACGGAAATATCTCTTATAGGTATCTCTTATAAGTTTATGTCTCGAGAAAATTGCTCTTGAGTTGTGTGTGACACTCTTCACCCGAAAGAATGAGGATTGCGCTCGGCAAAGTTTTAGTGAGTTTTTTATATTGTCAGCGAAGTAGCTTAGTTTATTACGATGACCTGAGTGACCTGAATCCGAATCAGTGGCGTACCGTAGGAAAATGGCGCCTAGGGCAAGCATCGTAATTGCGCCCCTTCGTATATCTTTTTTCAGCATCGGTGCAAGACTAAAATGGGACGTTAACTATTCTGATTCGGACGCCGCGCAAAAATTCACAATCAGTCGTAATCGCGCGCGCCCGAGAATTCACCGATTTTACCCATTTCGTAAGCCGCGATATGGAGCAAATTACTATCATTGGACGAGATCTATTTTCATTACTAACGCGCGTGCAGCATGCCCGAAATTTAGTTGCGGTTTTGCGCCCCCTTTGAAATGGCGCCCAGGGCACGTGCCCTACCTGCCCCACCCTAGTTACGCCACTGGTCCGAATTAATTATAGTCTTGGTCAACCAAATGGATATTTCCTTGCTCACCCCATCCTTCAAGTAGTACGCAGTAACCATAGGCGAGACAAAGCCAGCAGTGTTGCCGATACCATTAGCTATTCCAAACAACGTTCCCGCGAAGTTAGGGGCCAAGTCGTGTGCGTTCACCATGCTAGTCTGAACCACAGCTCCGTTTAAGCCCATTGACATGACGATCAGGCTCCAGGAAATATATGGAGAGCAGCCTGTATAGCCCAAACTCAGGAGTAACACTCCAGGAATGAAATGGGAGAAAATGCAAAAAGATTTTCTGAGGACTTTCAAAGAAACTATCTTGTTTTTGAGGAGTCTGAAAACAATAAGAAGAATTGTTAATATCGCGTATCGATTTGGGGTTTAGTCCAACTTTCGTTGTAGGCAACAAGCGGTGTTGGCCTAGTGGGTAGAACAATGGAATCAGAAGCAAGAGACCCAGGTTCGATCCCCGGTGCGGGCATGTACCTATAACTTTGTGAATTTGACAGATGCGAATTTGTAGTAGCAATACCACTCGCTAACTGTGAAGGAAAGCATCGTGAGGAAACCTGCGGTATAGATAAAAAAAAAAAAATAACTGCACGTATTGATATTGTCTTTCCTGCGGGATAGGATGACTAAGCTGTCAGGATGGTATAGGAGATGGACAAGCCTACTCCTTCTAAAAAACAATGTCCAAAAAACAAGGCTCTGTAGCGTTCGATTGGTCCCTTCAACCATCTAGCGTGAGTGGAGGTGCCACTGGACGCTGTATAAATCATCTCTGTATAAAGTGATGCATAAATCGACCACTCGTACGCTGCAATGCCTGGGATATTGTTTGGATGGAGTAGGCTTGCCCAGCACCTATACCATCCTGGCAGCTTAGTCAGACTTTCCCACAGGAATGACAAGCCAACCTCGCAATAACGATCTTGAGTATTAAGTAATTTATCCTTACCTGTCACCAATTAATCCGAAAACCCATGACATCAAGAATTTTGCCAGATTGGGCAATGAAGCCAGAGCGCCGGTAGAGCTCAAGTTAAAGCCAAGAGCACTCGATACGTATTTTGGAGCAGCAGTCATCATGAAGTAGAGTGCCCACAAGTTGCCGTATTGTAACATGACCATGGCGAGAACTGGGGATGAGGTCAGTATGCTTTTGTACGGTGGGGTGACCTGAAAAAAATATATCGCGATACATGAGGTCTCTCTCTCTCCCCTTCACGTAAGTAGGTAATGCGCCTAAGACATGGATAATTAGAGGAAACATGCAGCTAAGCTGGCACTTTGGCACCACACCATAAAGCAGGAAGTTGTATTTTTTCCTCGTAGAGCTTAAACTACTGGCCATTATTCTTTATAATTCAATCTTATTATTCAGATTTACCTTGGCTGATCCAGTCTGCTCAACTCTATCACCGATAGCTTCTATGATGTACTGCTTCTCAGCCTCCGAAATGCGAGGGTGTATTACCGGAGAATCGTAAACTAAGTACAGCCAAAGAAAACACCAAAGCGCTGCCACGGCTCCTGAAAATCATCAATAAACCAACCGTTATAGACTGTGTGTGTGACAGATAATCTTCATCCAAAACCATTGAAGATTGCTTCATGAGATTTGTAAAAAAGGTGGGATGAAGTCGCTCCCTAAAGCTAGTCGGTACAAAACGGTCCTTTCAAGACTGTCGGCGCATTTACTTTCATATCTACAGCCCGATTATTTATATATCTGATAAGATGAATCAAATATGAACTACGGTCATGTTACTGTTTTGACAGTATCAAATTCATCTTTGAGTCTAAGGCGTAGTATCTAACGTGAATCATAGTAAGTTGGCGCGATGACACAGGTAATATTATTGTAGGCATCGCGAAAATGTCTAAGATACATGGGCCTGAAGCCTGAACAATATTCTAAAATGGACAACGGACCCGGACAGCGTTCCATGTTCTTACCTGGTATATAAAACGCGTAGTCCCAGCCGAAAGCCTCAATGATAGGTCCTATGAGATTCCAAGTGAGCACTGTGCCCATAGAGCCTCCGAGATGAGTGCTGATGAATCGCCCTTTCTCTGCTGGAGGCGCCCAGCGAGCCACCAGTACGTGGAATGTTGGAAACAGGCAACCCTGGAGATTACGATCAAAAATGAGAGTATCTCATTGTAGGGACGTGTCAGCCTTTTGCAATATTGTGTCAACATTTTGCAACCTGCGTGCGAGTACCGTGGCGCGGCAAGTTAGTCGTCAATCCAAACCATCGATCACAGATTCTCTCCGTATTGTACAGTCAGCCACACACTAAGATACCTCTTTTTGTTCGATTGGCGCCCTTATGCCGCACGCGGTAAGAGCTGCCAAGGGGTATCTGTGACTGTGGCCAACCGTACCTACCTAGCAATATTATGCTACCTGAATCTGGGGCCACGCTAGTGGCCCTGCCAAGACGAGTAGCGAAGCTCGAGGGGGCACTACTACCTTTTCTCGAAGTGCTTCGTCGTTTTTTTTAACCCTCTTAACTTGGGTTTGGATTATACCACGTCAACAAAATTCTCGGGAAATTATGTCATTACATTACATATCGCACCCCCGCTCAAAAACTGTCACAACTCAAAAATCATGAAATTTCCACTCTGTGAAGAAATGAGCGTGAAATATCTGTATCTATCATCTAAAAAAATATCATAAGTGTACCTCTAAAACTTTCCGGAAGATGACGTGAGTGACGGTTTATTACCAACGGAATATTCTGTGTTTCGCGTCAAAGACAGTGTCACTTTCAGAGTTGAGCCAAGGTGGACGTATGCAATTGTGCATGTGAGAAAACGCACTGACCGTTTTTTAATTGTGACGCTGTATTTGATTAAGGTAAGTCTTATAATCTGTTTAGATTTTCTCGTAGAGAGTACTTCTTTATTTTACGACTGTTTTTGACAAAAGCCAATAGGAATAAACTAAAATTAAGTCTATTAAACAGTCATAATCCTAAATAGAGTCAGTTTATGTGCAGATTACTAATGTGCATTTACCAGTGCTTTATCGCTTGTGTCGGTTTATGTGATTAAAATAGAAGAAAACTTTAATGTTCGGCTGTATTAATTTTTTAAATCGATTTTTTTTTTAAATATAATTTAAGTTTTTTTTTGTTTTATTTTAAGTTAAGATAAATAATTTATGTAATTTTGCAGAATACAATGACTCCAAGGGCTGCATTTACTGTAATGGCAGAAGCGGAACCACAGATTGCTATTTCTAGCATGAAGGTGAAGGAAATAGACGATCTGATAAGATAGGCAGTTGCATTTTAAAATTCTACGACATGGAATCTGCAAGACGTGAATGCACGGAACCTATTGACTTCGTGTACTTTTCAGATAATTGCTGTGGGCAGAACAAAAATAAGACACACAACAACAAACAGAATTGCCTTAAATATAGTAAGATGTAGCCTGTACAATTTTACATGTCCCACTAGCTGGGCAAAGGCCTTCTCTCAGAGGGAGAGTTCGAGCTTAATCACTACGCGTGTTGGCAATTTTTGCGTTGAGGGTATAATTCCTCATACGCTCAGGTTTCCTCACAAATTCACGACGTTTTCCTTCACCGTCAACGAGTGGTATTGCGACTACAAATTCACAAAATTAAATAAACGTAACTTTGAAATCAATTAAAGTCATAGGTACATGGCCGCACCGGGAATCCAACCTGGGTCTCTCGTTTCTGAGTCCATTGTTCTACCCACTAGGCCACCACCATCGCCGCGCCATAAATATACCTAGGCAAAGATAATTATTATGTCAAAGCCAATTTGTTGCTCATCACGAGTAATGAACCAATGTCATTCATAATCTAGTGCCTCTACTCTGTCTAACATTTTTTTCGCTTGTTTACCTAACTAGGTACCTAGACATAGGTTTAGGGCCTCACTCAAAACTAAGATTGATTTTTTTTGCTTCTAAGTATCATGTCCAAATTTACTCACAGTACCGTGGGCTTTGGTTCAGCTAACAGTAACTTTAACTTTATTTGAAGTAGTTTGGTAAAAAGTCATTTCATTCTTTGTTGTTACGCAAATTTTTATAATAACATATTGGTAAGATTTGAGTATTATTCGATGAAGAGGAAGATAATATTTTTGTTACCAAGATTTTGATTTCAGATTATTCTTTTGCTTATTCTTTAAGATTTCCAATCCTAGCTAAGGTACAAAACAGCTTTCAAATTTAGGCGGAACCTCCGATTGGTTAAGCTAGATACGGAGCCAATTTGCCAACAATTTTTTTATCATTTAGTTATTCCTACTTAATTCTTGATCACTTTGTATTGTATTTTTCTTTTTGGTAAATAAACTTATTGTATTGTATTATTGTATTATTATAATTACCTATAATGTAACAACGATACAATATCGTGCAAGTGTTTGGAAAACTTTATTACTTTAATTTTCTCTTGGTAACTTGATGTTTTTCTTCAAAAACTAATTTGAATAACGACTTATTTTGAAATAAACTTGAAATTTTCTTTTCATAAAGTGTCACAACAACAAAATTTTGAGATTTTTTTAAAAGTTTTCTCATTTTTGTTTTCAGTAATAGTATTGTGATTTAATATAAATAAAAAAACATTCTGACATGTTTGTCAAAATACTGACCCATTTCCGAGATAAAGTAAAAAATGTAAAATTGATTGAGTCATTAAACTTTGTTTTGCCTCTCCTGAAAAAACACGAATTTTGGATTGTGACAATCTTTGAGCGGGGGTGCGAATGTATAAAAAGTTTCAATTCGGAAGGCAAAGTTTTTTGTTCGAAAGTCCGTTATTGGCTTAATCTTATCTTTAGACAATATTGAGGAACTAATTTAAATAATTTTTATTTTGGTTCAGTAGTTTTGTTTTTATGCGCTAAAATGTTTTGTTCCTATGACCGCCAACAGTATGCAGACCGTCGCGTGACGTCATAAAACAGTATCTTTGAAACGTTGTAAAATCAAACTACTGAACCAAAATAAAAAATATTGAAATTAGTTTCTCAATGTTGTCTAAAGATAAGATTAAGCCAATAACGGACTTTCGAACAAAAAACTATGCCTTCCGAATTGCATAGCTGTTATACTTTAGATTTTATTGACGTCTAAAAACCCCCGATTTCGTCACTGACTCACTCACGATCATCATAAACACACTACGACGTAGAGGAGCTACGCCGTACGCCTCTACGAAAACCGCTACGCGCAACCGTTACGAAGAAAATATTTAAAAACTAAACGAAACGGCCAAGCCACATATTTTGACTAAGGTGTTGAGTTTATGAAGTTAGGGCTTGTAGAGTTAGGGCGTTTAGAGCTAGAAGTTTGGCTCTACATGACATCTGATAACTTTTTGACAGTGCGGGGACTCGTCTTGGCAACATTTTACATGAAAATGTTTTTGGTCGGATTCTTGTATTTCCGATTTACCGTGCATTTTATAATAATACAGACTCGGTGGCAACCTTTCTGAAGACTTTTATTGAAGAACTAGTTGTGCCCGCGACTTCGTATGCGTTTTTACACATTTGACATTTAATTTAAATTCGACTGTGGAGGAAAACTCAAAAGGAATTTAATAATAAATATGTATTGTTTACATTAAGGTATCGCCCGTGATAAGATACCAGGAAGCTTAGCATAAGAATTGATTAGGAAGTAAAAGGGTTTATAATAAATATCTCCCTCGACGTAGAGTGGGATAGATAAAGTTATAAGCCCATATATAAGGTCTTACTCATTCTCATGCTAAGCCAGCAAGCAAAGCATACGGCTAATAACTCTGTCTATCCAGCTCAAAGGTAAACAATAGTTATTTGTTATGCAAGAATGCAAAATTATTGTTTGCGGCGAGTGCTTGTATTGAATACCGAGCGGTGTTAAAAGACCGCCAACAAAGTGGGAGACCACATACAGGGTGTTAAAAGACCGCCAACAAAGCGGGAAACCACGTATTTTCCTCATCATAAGGAACATTTTTGCCCAAGGAACTATGCCTGGGAAATCAACGAGATTCCGAGATAATGAGGTTCAAAGTCGGATTTTTCAAAACTTTTTTTTTGCAGAAATGTATTCAGTATCTAGTTCTTAAGAATCCCCTGAAGCTCTGCAGCCCTCTCACTCGCACTTTTCAACATTTTAAGTGATTGTAAGAGAATGATTAAACTTTGGACGATAAAATATAGTTGCAGACATAGATAATAAAGCTATCGACATGTGGACACACTTTTGATTTCATATTCCTACTAATAAAAAAATATATCACTGAACTTCGGTTAAAAGTAGTAGTTCAGTAATTTATTTTTTAAACGATAAATGTGAAATTTAAAGTATGTCTACATGTCTATAGCTTTATTATCTATGTCTGCAACTATATTTTATCGTCCAAAGTTGAATCATTCTCTTACAATAAATTAAAATGTTCAAAAGTGCGAGCGAGAGGGCTGCAGAGCTTCAGGGGATTCTTAACATACCTTTTCAAGAAGCCATATCAAAATTATGAATATTTCTTACAAAAAACGACGTTAAAGTTGCAACCCGCAATGTATTCTAAACATCGGCACTTCAAGCTTAAGTAACATAATCTGATACCTACGCTTGCGTAATATGACTTCTGTGCGTTACACGTCCATTGCGTGAAAAAATATTTTTCAAAATTATAACCTAAAAAACCAAAATAATTTCCCAACAATAATTTATCGAAAAAGTACTTTGTTTTGGTGTCTAGTGGCTTTCGGGTCTGTTGGCGGTCTTTTAACACCCTGTATAGTCCTCATCATAACGATCATTTTTGCCCAAGGAACTATGCCTAGGAAATCAACGGTTTCCGAGATAATGAGGTTCCAAGTCGGATTTTTTTTTCCGGAAATGCAATTTTTTTTTCGGAAATGTGTTCTGTATCACGTTATTAACATATCTTCTCAAGAAGCTATATCAAAATTATGAATATTTCTTACAAAAACCGAAGTTAAAATTGCAACCCGCAATGTATTCTGAACATCGGATAGCCTAGATTGTTCCCAGAACCAGGACTTATCACGGTCCTAAATTTGACTGAAAACTATTCAGCGGTATTCGCGTGATGAGGTAACACACAGACAGACAGACAGACAGACAGACAGACAGACAGACATAGACCGTTTTTTTTGCATTTTTGTATTCAGTCTAGTTTACTTAGTAACCCCTGATAGTTTTTTTCTAAAAATATTCAATGTACAGAATTGACTTCGCTAGAGTTTTATTATAAGTATAGATAGATAGATTCACTGAATAGTACCCCCAAATGATCTAATATAACAGTTTCGTATCGGTTAAAAAATAACTTTGGTTTACTAGCTAAAATAAAAAAAAAAAAAACAAATACTAACACTTCTCGAATTTATACCTATTACCTACTTTACAATCTGCAACAAGATTGCGTACTGCTGTCATGTAAAGTTGTTGTGCATTATGACGCCCACAATCAACTAGAGTAAGTACTTTTGTTAGTATGTCTGTGAGAAGGTTATTGTTTTCTCTCTACTCTCTTGTTTTCACTTGGAGCAACGTCTTCTATTCTTTCTAAACTCTAATTTTTAATTCGAGTCCACGGAATGACAGTTGCTAGTATGCAACTGTCAGAAAAAGCCTTTGTAGCAACTGTCATTCCGTGGACTCGATTTAAAAATTAGAGTTTAGGAAGTTTATATAGCACTGATAAAAAGAAAAGAGACAGTATCATACTTACACTACTGAAACCAGCGATCAATCTAATACCGCTGAGTGCAAGATAGCTGATCCTCGCAGCAAGAGGGCATAGAATCGTACAGAGGGCGCATGCCAACATTGAAACAAATATCACTCTGCGAGCACCAAATCGTTCAGCCATGGTCCCTCCAATGAGACAAGTTACTGCGTAGCCATAGAAATAAGAAGAGAGAATGTAGCCCTGCTGCTGTTCTGTCCAGGGAAATGTTAAGGACTGTAAAAGGAAAAACATTATTACTTATTACATTTTTAGGTGGCCTGGATTTTATCCTGCTGGGTTTGTTTTCGACAACTGCCTAATTTTACCACTTCCACCACCCCGATAAAAAATGTTGAGGCTGTCTTCTTTGACACCTTGGTCTACAAACTGGTTTACAATTTTCATCATGCCGTAGACATGGGCAGACATGATACAAAATCAAAATGTTTTGGTTTTCAGACTCACCTCTCTTGCCACAGTTCGTTGCGTGTATAATCTTGAAACATTTGCTGCGGTGTCTGCTAGTTCTGGTACGCATTCACTTCTCATACTGTACAAAAATATAAATAGTTAATTAAGTGAGTCGATAGTTTTTTTTTTCATTACTGTTTATGGGTATAATGTTTTGTAAAGTCGAGAGCTTTATTTTGATAGCCCTTGATTAACTTGATTGTGATTTATTGATTCGGAAAAGTCTAGGAGATGGGGCTTAGCGGAGAAAGATCTGTAGTCGATTGACAGCAGTTTAACTTACGAAGAACTGTTAGTGGCTGTTGGTGTGACCATGGCAATGATATTCACGCTCATATTCGTTCTCATCGTGTAGTTTATTAGAGCAGCCGAGAAGATCATCAGGGCTACTTGGTAACGGGTCGCGATGGTGCCTGAAAGTTTCGTTTCAGAAGTTGCTCATCGTTCTATTGTCTTTTCAGCTTCGATAGTGTTTGCCAGCCAAGCTGTATCTCTCGATACAAATTAATTTTATTATGAGGCTAAGTAAAAAGGGATGTAAACTTGATGTAAATATCTAAAACGTTTCAGGGATAGCAAACATAAATTAGCTGTTTCATAGATGTGACAGTAACGACTTCGTTTTGCTGGCTCCTGTTGTTAAAACTCCTACACTTTTTGAAAACTTACATGAAACCATTTTGTTATGACAATCAACATGAAAGCAATCGTGAAAATTATTTCAAATATTATTAGCCTTTGTTCAAATGAATCACTTCACTTGACGCTCCTTCTGAAACTGAATGAAACGTACGAGTAGGCTGCATTTGAGATTCTGTTGATTAGAAAAATTATCAAATATGTCTAACTGATATGTATCGGTTAGCTCTTGTTTATCTTAGGTACTAATATTTTTTTCTTGCCTTATCATTTTTTTTTAAGCCGAAGGCCGAAATTACCCAACGTTACAAAAATCGGATAAAAATGGTGTTGGAGCTGAATCTTTTTTTAATAAATTTTAATGTCAAAAAAGAATACCATTATTATCACCAACCTGTCGACACCATCACCATCATCAATTTTCACGATCCTGGAACAGATGCAAACCCTGTGCCCAATCAGACCCATCTGGCTGATGGTCTGCCAACTGACTTCTCCTCTCGAGATTGCCACCCTAACTTCGTCCTTCTACCATCTGCACTAGGAAAACTAATAAACATACGATGCAGTACGAACACCATATCCAGCTAGCTAATTAGCCCTCGATACAACGAACCTTCTGTTTGTCCCACTGTTTGAGTCAAAGACATAATGTTGTATCGAGCTTTAGACCTCGATATGGTTGGCCATGCTATGTCAGCTGGGATGAGATTATATTTATAAAATAAAATGCTATAATTTGCAACAACTTATCTCTCTCTGTCTCTCTTCCAAGCGTTAATCATAGTTCGTGGTGGGGTCAGCCTTCCTGATTTTCTCTCTCCACTTCGCCCTGTTCCTGGCGTCTTCTTCGGAGGCTTCGCATTCCATGAGATTTTTCTTGTCCACGTCCATCCTCCTGGTTTTCGGACAACAGCCATATTTGGGGACTAAACATTTATCAATTCGGTGCTCTTTGAGAGAAAATGAAATGCGCTATCCGTTATATTCATATCAGAATCAGTCAGTGGGTCAGTGCACACTTTTGAGATATATTTCTTAGTGCGAATATCTAAAATTACCAGGAGCAGTGGCGTAGCTAGGTAACTAGGTCCTGGGGCAAAAAACAAACTGGGGCCCGTACATCAATAACCACGCAATGAACTTGGCTCCAAAATTTTCACATTTTAAATGTTTTGGGTGGGATATCACACCTTTTTGTAAATAAATAAATATTATTAAAATTAATCGGGGCGGTATAACGTTCGCAGGCGGTTGTATTTTAATTAAGAACTTTCTTGTGGCTTAATTTCACTTGGATCTAGATTTATGAGATGCACAACGTCTAGTGATTTAACTCTAGATAGTGCAACGTAAGCCTGCCCTCTGCTAAATAGAGGTGCGCGAAACGCTTCAGTGAAAAGAAAAGAATAATATAGTTAATTTCCTTCACTGAACTAGTTCACTCTTTTAGTTCATAGTTATTCATAGTTCACAGCTCATTCATAGTTCATTCACAGTTCATTCATAGTTCACAGTTCATTTATAGTTCATAGCTCATTCATAGTTCATAGCTCAGTAGTTCGTTCACGTATCTTTTGACTCACGGTAGTCCGCGAATGACAAAGGTGACAAAGGCGAGACACATGAGTTACACAATTTTGGTCCTTAGTGTGGTAGATTTAAGAATGTTTCTTGAAAAATGAACTACGTGGACTAGAATGAATGTGATGTGTAAAGATTTACAGAATTTTGTTTCTTAGTGTGGTAGATTTAAGAATGTTTCTTGAAGAATGAACTACGTGGACTAGAGTGAATGTGATATGTAAAGATTGGTAGTGAATGAATGAATGAATGGTTTCATATAACGAATGCATTCAATCGAAGCATTCATTCGAGAACTACACACCTCTACTGCTAAAGCTAGTTCTTAATCTTATGTAGAGAAGAGCGGTGTCGAGACTTCTTGTGATTTGTGAATACAGGGTGCACTCTAAGTCGATAGCGGAACTTTAAGTAGGCTGTCTACTGATCACTACAAACAACTTGTACTAGGTGGCGAAAAAAATGGAGCGAAAAAAATATCAGCTTTTTCATACATTTGGCGCAGTACTGAGTCGACCTTTTGTATGGAACAACTGATATTTTTTTCGCCACCTAGTACATTGTTGATTGTATTGATCAGTAGAAAGCCTACTTAAAGTTCCGCTATTGACTTAGAGTGCACCCTGTAGTAATAGCATATTATGCTTAGCAAATAGGGAATTGTTCCCGGTGAACATGTGCATTATTTAGTCTTGATACGTTCTAGCTCGTAATTTAAATTATGATTAAATTCAATAGTATTTTTACGAGCATTCTTGTTATTATCGACGTACGGTGGGCCACAATCTCAGATACCCCATGGCAGCTCTTACCGCGCGCCGCATAAGGGCGCCAATCGAACAAAAAGGGGTATCTGAGACTGTGGCCGACTGTACCATAATTTTTTTTTTATTATTCCTTTGGAGCCTTCAGATATATTCTCAAGTTACAACCTATTTACACACACTTATTAATAACAACAACAATGTAATAACAAGTCACAATTAATACAAATAGAACTTCTCCATACAAACGCACTCGTTTAGCCGCACACACACAGCCTCATTCCGTTCCGCGTAAGCACACGCCGCCTACCTAACACACACATAGCCGCATTCTGAGGTGTTCTAAGGTGTACATAGAGCGGTTTCATTAATTCAAGTCATGATTTCATTAATTCAAGTTGTGACCTGTGTTTTCTATTTAAACTAGTGGTTCGCCCCGAACCATGAACTCGCGACCCCATATCTCAGCAACCTCTCGACCGATTTGGCTCATGTTTGCCTCATTTAATCACTCTAATTATCTTTGCCTCATTTACCTGCCTACCAAATTTCATGACGATCCGACCAAATTTTCTCAAGTTATCGTCGGACAAACATACAAACATACAAACATACATACATACAAACATACAAACGCCGGATTGTTCCAGTAGACTCGGAGAACTTCGCTCGCTTCGCTCGCTCGTTCAATAACTTATTGTCTTTTTTTCATGACACAACTCCTACTTACTAGGTAGTAAATTAAGGTAGTAAACTAAAACAACGAATGAACTAAGGTGGCTATATTTTACTTAGTCAGCCTAGATCACAAGAAAGACAAGCTACTACTCCACACGTATTGGCTTGTCTTTCCTGTGATCTAGGCTGACCAAGCTGTCAGGATGGTATAGTGTTGGGCAAGCCTACTCCGTCTAAAAATGTCCCTGGCACTACGGCGCCTAGTGGACACTTCACCTATCTAGAGTGAGTGAAGGTGCCTCTGGTCGCTGTATAAATCTTCTCATTACGAAGTTGCAAAGACTTGCCTGCCAAATTATTACCTACCTCGCTCGGTGCGATTTGCTATTAGAGTTTTGACAGGCGAAGTTTTAATAAAAATTGATTAATTCGCAAATATTTCAAATCGTAAAAAATCACACTTTTTGGACTTTTTCCTTTGTTTACATACAATTACCGAGCTAAGTGCCAATTTTCAACTTTCCAGGTCATCTGGAAGTGGATTTTAGGTTTTTTCTATATGTAAGTGTTAAAAATTACGATTTTTAGACATTAATATCTCAATAACCATTACATTTGTATTCATGAAATTTGATACTGTAGTTTATCTCAGGGGTCTCAATCAATGAGCCAAATTTCATGTGTTTATGTAAAATAGATAAAGAGTTATGGATGGGTAAAAATTTGGTCCAAATGGTTCGGGTAAAAAAATAGAAGTTAAAAACTAAAACCCGACTACTAAAAGGCTTAAAACAAGACCTGTTTATCCTTAAAATAGACTCATAGATAATTAATCGTAGTCGGAGGCCATCGGTTTTTCAAATGCGAATGTGGTGTCCTCCGTTCTTTTTTTGTTCTCTTTGTTATGTTGACGCTACATGTGTTATACATTTTTGAAAAGGTTTTTTAAAGCCCTTTCATTTGATACCCATGACGATGGTATCCGATAATTTTTATTTTTAGGTCCTCCACTTTAGGGCGCAGCACAGCCGCCATCTTGGTTTTTTTCAAAATTAAACTATCCTATGTTATCTGGGTGATTAAGACGAATCCAACGACACCTCATTTGTTGAAATCGGCCGTGTAGTTTAGGCTCTGCGAGGGAACAGATGAACAGACAAACATACATACCCACATACATACATACATACATACATACATACGCTGCTAAAATCATAACCCTCCTTTTTGCTTCGCGTAGTCGGGTAAATAGACACACGGTGCGTTCGCCAGTTTTTTACCCGACTACGCGAAGCAAAAAGGAGGGTTATGATTTTAGCAGCGTATGTATGTATGTATGTATGTATGTATGTTTGTGTGTTCATCTGTTCCCTCGCAGAGCCTAAACTACTCGGTCGATTTCAACAAATGAGGTGTCGTTGGATTCGTCTTAATCACCCAGGTAACATAGGATAGTTTAATTTTGAAAAAAATCAAGATGGCGGCTGTGCTGCGCCCTAAAGTGGTGGACCTAAAAATAAAAATTATCGGATACCATCGTCATGGGTATCAAATGAAAGGGCTTTAAAAGACCTTTTCAAAAGTGTATAACACATGTAGCGTCAACATAACAAATAGAACAAAAAATTCAAAAATGTGTTTTTTTTTGTCCTTCTTGTTTCTATTCTTGGTGATCGTCCAAAATGACTTACTAAAAAGCTCAAAAAAAAAAAAATAGAAGTTAAAAACTAAAACCCGACTACTAAAAGGCTTAAAACAAGACCTGTTTATCCTTAAAATAGACTCACAGATAATTAATCGTAGTCGGAGGACACCACATTCGCATTTGATAAACCGATGGCCTCCGACTACGATTAATTATCTATGAGTCTATTTTAAGGATAAGCAGGTCTTGTTTTAAGCCTTTTAGTAGTCGGGTTTTAGTTTTTATCTTGGGAACTTGGCTTGACACGCTACCGCGTGTCTAGATAATTGTTGGTATGGTTTATTGATTATGTTGATTTCAATTCTAATTATATTATCAAGTTGGCAATGTAAGTAAAAGTCAAAATAGTGGCAAAATCTTTAATGATGACGAACGAAAAGATTATGGTACGAAAGAAGACGTCTAAATGTGGACACGTGTTAGGTACAATGAAATGTTTCGAGGGTTGACAGTGACGATTCCTTGGATATGGCGTGGCGTTGCATAATTTATAGCAGAAAATACTGTTCAGCGGCGGTCTTGTTTTATTTTTCATCTATTAAGAATTTTTTGTGTTCTTAATTTAATTTAGCTGGAAAATCCAAGTAATGTATCCATTTAAAAACACTTCATATCAAAATTATACTTTCAATTTCTCAGGAACAAGTACAATAATATTATTATCTTTTATCTTTTTCTCATCCGCTTCCTTTTCTTCACTCTCAATATAGTTCCAGGGCATTGTCTTAGTACTGCTGAATAACACGAACCAAACCGCGGTAAATATGTAAATTGATGCTCCGATCGTGAACACTGGCCGCCATTGCTCGAAGCCATTCTGAAAAAGAAAACAAAAGTGAGTCAGCCAGATTAAATTCTGAAAAATCCGAACTTGAAACTCGGTCATAAGATCCTGCTGACAAAGAATGACATCTGGCTGCATCTATGACTATTTTATTATTGTTGGTAGAGTTTGAAGAACACTGGCCGGATGTGAAGATATTTACATAGTTCGATGCATGTAAAATCTTGAAACATTTCCTGTGGTTTGTGCTGCACATTCCCCATTTATGCTGTAAAAATATGAAACATAATATACCAGATTACATAAGTAAATGATTAAGGTATTCCTCTATTTGTTTAATTGCTATAGGTATAGGGTAATTTATTTCTTGAAATACGCCATCTTCTAAATGTAATTTCCAACAACTTTTGTTTTCCGACTTTGGTGAAACGCAATTTAAATTTCCCATAAACAAAAACATTTTTCTAGAACATTATGTTTTTCCAAAATTTGCGGCGCGGGTAACAAAATAGTGCAGGAGAGGCTGGCAAGGTGGTATAACCCGTGTCATTAAAGAAAACATTTAGGACGGAGTTAAAAACCTAGCGTTGTCTCGCTTTGACTGTATTAATTAGAGCGAGAGGGCGAGTGTTTTGAAGTTCATCCTAAATGTTTTCTTTAATGACACGGGTTATAGAGAGAGCATGAAAGCGCACCGCGCAGGCAGTGATGAAATGTTACAAAATATGCCAACTTTTTAAGAATAAGAAACTTTCAATAAATACAAATCGAGCTATTCGAAAAGTTGTTGGAAATCACATCTAGAAGTTTCAGGAATATATCTAGACGTGTTTCAGGAATAAATCTATTTAAAAAATTACCCTGTATAGAAAGAGAAAAAAAGAAGGGTAAAAACCCGAACACTGGAGTACACGAGTAGAGTTAGTGCTAAAGTGGTAGATAGGTACTGTAGAGAACTAAATACCAAAACTTACAGTTAGGATTAACTATACCTAAGTTTTGGTTTCCTAGTGTAATAAAATAAAATAAAAATATAGAGTCAAGCAGGTTCAAGTAATTAAGGCGCTGGGCATAGTGAACAAGCCCGCGCGCAAAGAGAAATGCACAAAATCGATTCCTGTATCAAATACACTAAAAAAATCGAAAATGTTCACATATCAAACCCTAGAATTAGTTGAGACCTATCTAACACCAGAGGATATTGTTGAAGACCAGAGGATATTGTTGAAGAAGTTCAGAACGCGTTAAAAGCGTGTGAGGAAAACCTCCCACTGCAAGATAAATACAACTTTATTGAAAAAGAAGTACTAAAAGTAGAAAAGAACCTGAGAATAAAAAGAAGAACTGACAAACTGGGCGAAGAAGCTAGAAACCTCATGAAAGAAAGAAGCGAATTATTTAAAGACAGGAAGATAAGGAAAAAGGAAATTGCATCCATTAGCAAATCAATATCAGAAAGTATAAGAAAACACAGAAAGAAAATCAGATTAGTAACTATTAGAGAAAACATCATAAAAACTGGAGCAATAAACAAAGCGTGGAAAAAACTAAAAGAACATTCAACTTGGATACCTAATATGAAGAGTAAAGATAGAAAAGGAAAAGACATCATAGCATCTGCCAGACCGCTTATTACAAAAATAGCAACAGAATTTTATCGTCAGCTATACAGCGATGGCGATGGCGAGGAAAACACAAACCATACAGAAGTTAAAGGCGAGCACACGCAAGAAGAAATTCCTTGTTTTTTGGAATGCGAGATAAGGAAGGCCATTCTATCACAGAAATATGATAAAGCACCTGGAGACGATAAAATATACAACGAGTTACTAAAAGGATTATTAGAGGCGTTACAAAGTACACTGACAAAAGTTTTTAACGAAATCTTGACCTCTGATGAAATTCCTATGCAATGGACAAAGTCCACAATAATTCTATTACACAAGAAGGGAGATAAAAGTCAAATTAACAACTATAGACCAATCAGCCTTATGTCAAATGTATACAAAGTTTTCTCGAAAGTACTACTAGACCGCATGACACGTTGTCTTGATGAAAATCAGCCCCGAGAACAAGCAGGCTTTAGAAGCAAATTCTCAACCATAGACCACATTCATGTAGTTAGACAGATAATAGAAAAATGCAACGAATACTGCAAGAGCTTCTACATCTCATTTGTGGACTACAACAAAGCATTTGACTCACTGAACCACAAATTCATATGGAAGGCTCTGGGTGACCAAGGAATACACACCAAATACATTGATCTCCTAAAACAGATATACAAGAACAGCACCTCAAAAGTCCAACTAGAAAGAATAGGTGAAGAATTCAAGATCAGCAAAGGAGTACGACAGGGAGACCCCATGTCACCAAAGCTGTTTTCGGCAGTGCTAGAGGAAGTCTTTAGAAATCTTCACTGGGAAAACTTCGGGCTTAGTATCAACGGAATCAACCTTAGCCACCTCAGATTCGCTGATGATCTAGTCATTTTTGCCGAGGACCCAAACACACTTCAAACACAGCTGCAACAACTGGCAATAGAGAGCAGAAAAGCCGGACTGACAATGAACATCAGCAAAACAAAGGCTATGACAAATGGCACCAATGAAAGGATAGAAGTCGAAAATGAGATCATCGAATATGTAGACGAATACATCTACTTAGGGCAACTAATATCTCCAAAACAACAAATGGCAAAAGAAATAGAAAGAAGGGTAAAAAATACCTGGAATAGATATTGGTCACTGAAAGAAGTATTCAAGAACAAAGATATACCAATAGCAGAAAAGACAAAGGTATACAATATGTGTGTCCTCCCTTGTCTAACATATGCATGCCAGACCTGGTCACTGACAAAGGAACTCCAACAGAAACTCAAAGTATGTCAGCATGGAATGGAGAGAAGCATGCTTGGTATAAGAATGCGAGACAAATGGAGATTACAAAAAATCAGGAAAATAACAGGCGTGGTTGATGTTGTTAGAAAGGTGAGACAACTCAAGTGGCGATGGACAGGACATTTGATGAGAGAAACTACCGGGAAATGGACTAAAGACATTGTTGAGTGGTACCCAAGAGGGGAAAAAAGAAAAAGAGGCAGACCAGCCACCAGGTGGGAAGATGATCTGCCCAAAGGATGGAGGAGGCTGGCGAAAGATAGAGGGACGTGGAAGTCTCTAGAGGAGGCCTATGTCGAGGGACAGCCTGACTAAAATCAATAATCAAAATAATTAATTCTTGCATGCTTTATTTAATCTTTAACTATTCTAAATGGTAGTAAAAATAATACAATTATATTATACAATGATATGAATTAATTCAATAATAATAGGTACTTATTAATGTAATTTGTTTCTAATAAGTCAGAGAAATAAAGGCTATTTTATTTATTTATTTATTTATATCTAACACAGCCAATTTTGTTTTGATATCAATAACAGATTGCAAGATATTTTACTTGAAAAAAAGTGCGCCGCCTATTTTTTTTTCAAGCAAAATACCTATCGTCAAAACGTTTATGAATGTCAATACGAAACTGGCTGTTTTAGATAGGTCTCGACTAATTCTAGGGTTTGATATGTGAACATTTTCGATTTTTTTAGTGGATTTGATACAGGAATCGATTTTGTGCATTTTTCGTTGCGCGCGGGCGATTCACTATGCACAGCGCCTTAAAGAATAAATAATAAAAACTAAAACCCGACTACTAAAAGGCTTAAAACAAGACCTGTTTATCCTTAAAATAGACTCATAGATAATTAATCGTAGTCGGAGACCATCGGTTTATCAAATGCGAATGTGGTGTCCTCCGACTACGATTAATTATCTATGAGTCTATTTTAAGGATAAACAGGTCTTGTTTTAAGCCTTTTAGTAGTCGGGTTTTAGTTTTTAACTTCTATTTTTTTTGAGCTTTTTAGAAAGTAATTTTGGACGATCACCCAGAATAGAACCAAGAAGGGCAAAAAAAAACACATTTTGGAATTTATTGTTCTATTTGTTATGTTGACGCTACATGTGTTACACATTTTTGAAAAGGTCTTTTAAAGCCCTTTCATTTGATACCCATGACGATGGTATCCAATATTTTTTATTTTTAGGTCCACCACTTTAGGGCGCAGCACGGGCGCCATCTTATTTTTTTAAAAAATTAAACTATCCTATGTTACCTGGGTGATTAAGACGAATCCAACGACACCTCATTTGTTGAAATCGGCCGAGTAGTTTAGGCTCTGCGAGGGAACAGATGAACACACAAACATACATACATACATACATACATACATACATACATACATACATACATACATACATACATAAAGTCGAGTTTTTCCAACTTGAGGTTCCGGGTAAACAAACATTACTCGAACACAAATCGCAGCATACCGACGGAATCACAAATCGTAAAGAACCACAATAACTTTTGAACATTACCTTAAGTACTAACGCACTGAATTATATACAGAACTGGTCATATTTGTCCTTATTTTTGTTATTTTTATCCAAAATAGTAATTCTTTAGAATATCAGGACACAGGTTAACAAAACACACAGATTAGCTTTGACATTTTACTATTGAGATGGGCATAAGTGAACGAAAGAACGATTTGAAAAATGAATGAAACGCTGAAAAATAACACCTAAAACAATAATAAATAATATACTGCAGTAATGAACCCGTTAAATAAAAAATATTTTCGTATTTATTCCACAGAAAATTTTCTCACTGACTGAATTTGACAGAGAAAAGTACAAAACGAAAGTTATCGATGAAATGGCGGCTAAAAAAGGTGTGATTGTATTGCGCCTTCCGCCATACCACTGCGAGCTCAATCCGATTGAATTGATTTGGGCACAGCTCAAGTCACACGTTGGCAGAAACAATAAAACATTTAAAATGGCGGAAATAAAGAAACTGACAATAGAGGGTATGGGTAAAATTAGTGCTGAGTCCTGGTGTAAATGCATCGAGCATATTATCGAAGTTGAGGACAAAATGATGAAGCTCGATGGAATAATAGACAATGCGACCGATCTACCAACTACACCTTTCATCATTAATGTAGGAGAAGACTCCAGTGATGAAAACCCATCAGACATGGCTGAATGCAGCAGTAGTGACAGTGCAGCATGATTTCTACGGAAATTATTTCTTTTATGAGATTTATTTTAGGTACACTAGTATCACCACTGAAAAACAACATTCGTACCTAACTTTCAGATTGATTCCGATTATCTATGAGCCATTTTAATACAGATTATTTTTAAGCGGAAATGTTGTCTGTATTTACTTATTTTTTCGGACTTGTGCTCTGATCGCTATCGAATTGATTGAGAGATTAAGAAACCGATTTTTATTTTCACTGAAGTCGTCAAGTCGCTTGTGATACCTTAAGGAGCTCATTTAGTTCGTTCAAAACTTTGCTAATTAAGACTAGACTAAAATATGCCCCTTAATCCAGTAAAGTGAAGACTTTTACAATTATGTTAGTGGTTAATGGAATGTTTTATTTGCTTTCAAAATATGTATCCAGTACCTAGCTAAAGTTTCCTAAACTGGGGTCACTCAGTGGAAAATTGCATTTTATGATATCAATCGCACGCCTCTTGACAACAATCACCCCATGCGAGAGCATTTCTAAAGTAATT
Source organism: Zelleria hepariella (assembly GCA_949319315.1). Lineage (NCBI taxonomy): Eukaryota > Metazoa > Arthropoda > Insecta > Lepidoptera > Yponomeutidae > Zelleria > Zelleria hepariella. Next base: position 7,412,741 of record OX439394.1, read on the forward strand.
TTATGAGACCCGATTCGTTCATTCAGTCATAAGATAGCTAATCACAACTCGTTCATTCAGTTAGTCCCAACCCTATGAATGTCAAATTTTATAGACACGCCATTGTTGTTTACCGCAATAGTCAAGTTGGAAAAAATTATTTATACATACGCTGCTAAAATCATAACCCTCCTTTTTGCTTCGCGTAGTCGGGTAAAAAAGGTGGACAAGTAACTAAAGAATAAATCAAATAAAAAAAATGAAATAATCGTGCACCCCGGGTAATAAATAAATTAGCACGAGGGTGATACGATTGGCCCTTGTTGCCTATACTTTTGTTTTGAAGACTTACGAGGAGCTGTTGTTCGCTGTCGGAGTCACCATGGCAATGATGGCCACGCTGACATTAGTTCTCATCATGTTTTTTATTATAGTAGCCGACAAGATCATCAGGGCCACTTGGTAACGGGTCGTGATGTTGCCTGAAAGTTATGTTCATTAAACATACAAATATAAAAATCCTTATCATTCTCTACAGAATAACTTTTAATTCGTAAGCCTTTTGAGGTAGGTAGGTGACATATTTTGATGAGGAGAAAAACCCCTAACGAATAAAAAGTCACCCTGTATCTACATACACCCTCTATACTATAATAATTTTGGTTAATAACCCCCCTTTTGGGCTTCGCTGTAGTTAGATTTGGATATTCCAGGTTTTGTTGTGTATGTCGCGACAACTTACATGTAACCATTTTGATATGATAATCAACACTGAACTAAAGATATAAGTATTTTTAATTTATCCTTTTTTTATCATCCTTTATTTAATAGCACTTCACTAGCAGCTACCTGTGGTACTAAAGTCAAAGTGTTGGCTGCATTTACGATTTTATTGATATTCAAATGTCTAACAGATAACTGATTAGTTATCTCTTCGAGAAAAAAATAGGTAGGCTTATCTAGTTTTATTGTTCTTCATTGCTGAAAGACGATACACCAGACCATAAACATCAAAGACTATTGAGGTCCAGTCATACTCATACTTAAGGGGAATACTAAATTATAATACTGTGTCAACTCAACTACGGAAATTCGAAAAAAAAGCAGCTGTCTACCTGCCTACTTATCTAGTGCTTTTGGAGCCGTCAGACGGCCGCTCTGCCAGTTAAGGGGCTAAACTAACTAAATATTTTTTTTCTATTAAATAATTTTTTCGAGATTTCTTAGCTGTTAGCTCCATAGTAAAAGTTGATTTTATTGATCAATTTAGCGACCCCCTGAAGAATGACACGACCTTTCTGTGACTATTATTTTATTTAGCTACTAGCTGACCCGGTGAACTTCGTATCACCTGAAATTGTTTGACTCTCCGCGTCAAAAATGGCGATTCCAATACAAAATGACCAAATTTATTTCTTCCGTTTTTCAGCTAATCCTTTAACTTTTCCCATATATCTTTGCTTTTAAACCTACCCTGAACTATGGTGAACTAAACAAAACAGTAAATATGCAAATCGGTCAAGCCGTTTCTTAGTTTTAGCGAGACTAATGCACGGCGATTCATTTTTATATACATAGATAAGTATGTACTTATATCCTAATCATGGAGACCATAAATACGTTGTATGGAATGAATATTGGTAATTCAGTAACATACACATACATAAATGATAAAACAAACCGAAGGGTCAAGAGGGTCGCGAAATATTTTTTTATACCAGGGGGGTCGCATCATGAAAAAGGTTGAAAAACACTGGGTTAGAGCGTATTTACCGCAAATAACTCTGTCTATCCCGCTCTACGGCAAACAAAATATATTTTTTTAATATCAAGTTGGGCTCATAGTACGAGTCCTTAACTTAAAATACGGTCCCATCCTGAAGAAAGCATGAAACTTGGCATGAATGTAGCTGTCATATATGTGCTTCAATGTAGATATGGAAGCATGTCGAAAAATACTTTTTTCCCCCCTCCCCCCCCCCCTTTTATCTCCCTCATTCTGGTTTTCCGAATTTTCTACGAAAAAGATAAGACTGAGGAGTTTACCTTTCAGAGAACAAATCATCGTCGATAAATTACCTACAAAACGATACTACATTTTATAGTGGTAAGATTAATATATTTCTGTTTACAGCCACCAACGTATTATGAAATTGTAAAAACATGCAAACTTTTTTTTTCTTACTCCATTTATAGGAAAACGACAAGAGTGGTGATAAAATAGGCTAAAGGAGTTAGATACCTTATACATTGAGCTACAAAATGACACCTATATCATAGTCATAGAAGCATTACTTCTAGAGTTACAGCTTACCGCGTCTGACTCAAGTACTCGTTTTTTTACCTTTTTACAATACACCTATCCGTTCGTTTTGCTTAGATTTAGAGCTAAGGGTTTCAAGCAATTTATTAAAAATACAGTAAATTACAGTGAAAATTATATATTTATTTTAATGCATATCACAAGAATCCCCCCCACACTTACAGAGCCCAGTACAGGGAAGGCCCGACTTCCTACAAATGCATCGTCCTTTAATGCAGCTGCGGCATGAACACTTCGTCAATTCCTTTACAGATGCGGACGTTTCTTTAGTTGTACTCCAAAATGGAATCCAAATACCGTCTTCTTTCATCCAACCCCAGTTCTCAAAGTTCGGATATTCAGGATTTGGTATCAGACTTTGACCCCAGATCAATCCTGCTTGCAAATAAGCTCGTTTTGTATGCTGTTCTAGAGCACCGAGTGTTGGTGGCAGCCTGTCCATTGCCCGTCCCTTGATGAATAACGCTTTTCTAGCTTGGTCAATGTCTTCTAAATCGCTAGTTTTGTCGTAAGTCAGAATGACATATCTTGCCAAAGCATCCAATTGATGGGTTTCAATTTCATTTTGAGGTCGTGACAAGGTTTCAAATACTCTGGTAACTTCAGGGAAGGAATTCCAAGTTTTCCAAAAGGACTTCTTTCCCTTTCCACAAAATCCAGATACTGTATCACACCCTGTGAATGCGTGAAAAAATAACATGCCGCTGCATTTTTCTGGGCCTAGTTTATTCACGAGTTGGTGAATAGCAATAGTACGTAAAGCTTTCCCTGTTCCGAATGATATCCAACATTTGTTCAAACCCATTTCTTTTAGCCCGCTGTATAAGGCAATAGCTACAACAACCACATCTGTGTCAACCGTTCTAATTAATATTTCTGTGTGACCATGCTGCACGGCGTGCGAAACATGAAGAAAGAGTCTGGTATCAGCTTCTTCTTGTTTTGACTTAAGGGAGGACGTATCTACGGTGGCATCGTTACACAAAACTTGTTTCCCTTTGGTTGCAACAATCGTTTTCGCATGTTGGACCTGTTGGAGTCCATCAGCCAGGAAGTTGAAAAGTTCTACTTTGTTCTGTGACGAACGAAGAAATTGTTGCCAATTTTTTGGAAGTTTACCTGCTGGTGTGACTTTTTGTCGAAATCCTGTACCCCTCTTCTCCCGTGTATGATTCTTGAGACTGTCTTCATGATATGCATCAAAAACGACATCAACTCGATTTCCGTTCTGGTTCGTAACATAATTAATAAATGTTTTGCGATAATCGTCAAATGTAACGTTAGTGCCCGGTCTTATCATTTGAACTACAGCAGGACCATCTAGAAACGTTGAAGTGCAGTCTGCGGGATCTTCGTTAAATGACTCGGTTGACTCGGTGACAATACTTTCATTCTCCTCTTCATCTTCTTTGTCTTCATATTTGTCTTCAAAACATTTCAGTAGTTCCGATTTTGCCACATATCTTATATTTCCTGTCTCAGAGAGGGACGGAGGAAACGGTTGGTTTTCATGTTTGAAAAAGTCATCTATATCCCCTTGCCTATGCTGACAGGCGATGTACAGTTTTGAGAATAAGGCGGCGTCGCTTTTCGCTATCGACAGTTTAGTGGCTTGTTTTGATTTACAAGAAGCTGTACCTCCAAATATGTTGATTTTGTTTCTCTTGATAGGGTCGAAGATAGAAACATTATTTGAAATAATCCGTTGTTCCACAAATTTAGTGTATTGCGTATTTCCGAGACTTGTTAATGATCGCATTTGTGCTTCACCATCTTTTTCAACTATAATTTGAGTATCTACAGTCTGTAATTTATCATCCAATAGTAGGTTATCATTCTCCGAAAGTGTGAAGATAAGAGCTTCAACATGTTTCTGGAACCTTTTTTGATGGCTCTTTGATTCTTCGTGGTGAATTTTTTCAATATTTTCTTTATCTTCACTCTGATTGTCATGTGATGTCTCGAATTCTCTCAGCAAAGAAGCTATCTCGGGCCCAGCAATCATCCAGCGTCTTAACGCAGCTGCATCCTCTGTAAGTCCCACTGCTCCTCCTGTGCTCTTAACTAATTTGTTTTCCTGTTCGTGGCTTTGGTCAAGTGCAATCGAGGAAAAACGCGCATTGGACTTTTTGACTGTAAATTTTCCAGAACAGAATGCATGGTATACCTCAGGGGCAACATTTGGCAGTAGCTCCATATCACGAATATGCACTGATATCCATCGAGCATAATTGGTATGATCAATAGCGAAAAACCATGGCGCCATTGACTTTAAGGCCCGAAGGTATAGGTCAAAGTTTGATGTACGGATAGAGCGCACAAAAGTAGCTCTCAACACTTCTAAACTGAGAATCATATTCCAGAAGTGAAACGCAGCGGAATCTATCGATTGTTGTTGTTTCCATTTCTCAAAGTCAGTGTGCGTTTCTGTGTTTTCGATTTTGTATGTATCATAGGCGCGCACAGAAAGAATATGTAATGCAGCAGAGAGTACTTCGTGAACGTATCGGGCACGTCTCGGATGCGAGGCTTTTAAAAATGACTGAGCCTTTCCCTCGCCACAGACTTCAGCACGTGTCAAAGCTGATATTATTCCAGATTTTCCTAATAAATCCCCAATCAACGTCATAAAGTTCATTTCTATGTGAAAAGCACCCATCATGAGAACAATGTTTTTTTCTCCAAACTGCTCCTGATTGTTCCATTGGAAGACCTTTCCAAGAGCGTATAGAGGTTGATCCATAGCAATGACTGTTGCTTGATTTGGGTTTAAAGAGTTAATGGTTTTTTGCACGTTATTAATTATATGTTTGACAACAGCTATTGAATGTGAAGGATCTGGAAGAAGGGGCAAAAGTACAGAACGCGACAATCCTTTTTGTTCGCTTTGCTGTTGACTTGCGTGATAGGCAGCCCATGAAATAGATTCTGGGTTTTGTTCTGTTCTATCTATAGTATCTCGAACTCGCTCAAGCCATGCGTCTTCGAGCCGTTTTTCAGCATTCAGATCTACAGTCAGATCAATCGAACTATTTTCAGGAATGGGAGGAATCCTTGGTTCCTTTACCTTGAGACTGTATGGAGCAACTTCAGTGTAAAAGGATGGTAATGGTTTAACCCGAAGTGATGAAGAGGGACTAGGTTTTGATATTGGGAGCATTCGACGAGGTAATCTTTCAGAGTCTTGATCAAGATGCTGAACAATGCTGATTGATGTTCCATGAAGAGCACCTTCGGCTGTGACAGATGACGGATTATAATCGATATTGTCGAAAGCAGCTGTAGAGAACACATTTTTTTGCAAAGCTATGGGAGAAACAACCCCTTCATCTTCGTAAAGTTGACATGCAGCTTCAGAGACTTGTTTCGAGCATTGCAAGACTCTTTTGTATGTTACTGACAAACCATGATGGGCTAATTTGTCTATTATTTTTCTCTGTCTAGTGTGTGTATGAACAAGAAGTCCAATGTACAGCGGCAACGTGGGCTCATGTTTGGTCGTATGACGTATATTTGTGTCTGAAGGCGTTTTTTTTGTTGCATTGAACATAACGAGTTGAGCTATCGAATTAGCAGCATCTAATCCTACGTCCTCACTCTGGTCTATGATGCTCGGTCCGTGAAGAAGCATTTTTATAAGTGTTAACAGAGAAAGCGGAATTTCTGGAACATCTTTGATTAGGCTTCCACTAAATGGAGTGTCTTTTAAATTAAACATTTCAGCTCGACAAGTATTAGCAACGTTCGCCATGTCCATGAAATGGTTATCAACTTCATGGTCTACTGCAGAACGAACAATCCTACCAATATCTTTCTCAAAAGCAAGAATAGTTGGCTTAGGTGGATCCGAATAACATCGAAGGCCAGGAAAGTGTTTCAATAGCCTATCTTGTAGACGATGCGATGAAATGGACAATGCTTCATCTCTCTGTAGTTGTTTAAGTCTATCATTGATTATCTTTCTTAATTCAGACAGTTTGAAAACATTTTCTGAGCTAGACTCCATATACATCACAAGTTCTGTAAAGGCAAGCTTTATAAAATCAGGATCACATTCCGCTTCTTTAGTCTTACTTTTATAAGATCTAACTTCGTTGTAAAAAAATGTAAGACAGTTCTTATGATACGATGCTTCCTGAGCCACTAAGTCTTTTGTTGCCATTTTCACTAATAAATCCTGCCGATAAAGAGTAGTTGCTCCATCTCGAATACGCTTTTCGATTTCTTTTGTTACGACAGTATGAAGGGTTTCCTTATCAGTCTCAGGATTGTTGCAGAAAAAACAAACTTTAACTACTTTCGAGCCTGTAGCTCTTGGCAGGCGGCTTGAGGTACATAGTGCGTCGCCCGTCGATGTATTCTCCACTTTAGAGATGGTTTTTTTGATCCGGTCAATGGTAGTCTTATTATAATTGGCACGACATCTTTTGTGAAATTTTGCTTGTTTGGATTTCAGTGTTTCCAAGAATGTACCACCTTCTTCGAGTCTCTTTACGATATCTTCAGGTATCTTGCCAAGCTCATTTAATGTCGAAGCATTTTCGGCTAGACTTATATAGCCAGCTCCTACATCTGCTCGTTTGGAAAACGCAGGGCAAACAAGCGGATCACCCGTGTCTTGTTGACAGTATAAGCACTTGTTCCAGTCAGTTTCTTCCTCCGAACTTGCCATTGTAAATTTTCATGGAGTAATAACTGAAAATAAAAATAATTACACTTAAAATTCACACTCGAATTCAGATTTTTTAAAATATTCAGTTCTCGGTATAGTAGCTTCATAATAATATCGCTTGACGTGAAAGAAAGACAAACAAACACACTTTAGCATTATAATATTAGTATGGATTAGGATAGCTTAGCGTGTTTCGGACTGTAAAGTTCGTCGTATTCTAACAGACAGCGATCCGATTAAGTCTGGTCTAAGTACGCGCGCTGTGGCTTATTTTAATGTAAGTAAAGTAAAGTAATGAAGTCTGGATTTACTTACCTCTTCAGTTAGAACTCTCTCACACTTGTAAAATACTTCAATGTTTTAATAATGATCAAAACTCGGGATTCGTAACTCGCGTAACACCGAGGCGGAGCGGAGACGCAACGCACATCCACGTAGCTCAGACGAAGCGGGTGGACTGGTCGGTCGCCGCGCGCCGCCGCGTCGCTTGTCGTCGGGTCGGGTAGGCAAGGCTACACCCCACTCCACCGCCCCGCGCCCCTACTGTCGCCATAGCTCTACTGATACCTATCACGCGGTCGTGCGCAGCTATTTTAGGTATTTGGTACATATATAGTACTATCTTTAGTAAAATGTTGATAAAACTTCAAAGTTACATGTACCTAATTTGTAAACTATAAGTTCTATCAACATACGTCCAAAGACAATATTGTAGTGAATTTTATAAAGAACATATTGTTCTTTGACAGTTTTGTAATAGCTGAAACCGTTTTAATAAAAAATAAGAAAAACCACGATTTGCCACATACAAAGGGGGGGGAATGGGGGGAAAAATCATTTTTCGACATGCTTCCATATCTAAATTAAAGCACATATATGACAGCTACATTCATGCCAAGTTTCGTGCTTTCTTCAGGATGGGACCATAAAACTGATTTTTGTTAGGACAAGGAGCCGTACTATCAGTAGAGTAAATATTTTAAAAAAGGCACAAAAAAAATTTCAACCTCGCGTGGGTTCAAATCCAGAATACATTTCTAACATCGATGAACTTTGTACGACCTCCACCGAAAACCACTCACAATTCCCTCCAGCAAGCATCATAAGGCTGGGTTAGAGCGTATCTATGGCTCTGTCCATCCCGCTCTACGTCAAACAAAAGAGAGAGATACCTATTATTTTAAACCCATAGATACACTCTAACCCGGCCTTATGCTACGCTTGTAGAACTAACATTTTCCGCCAAAATAAAATAAAAACAAATGCCGATTTTTCATTTACAATATGCGCCCCAAATGCCAAAAGTCGTAGCGTGCTATTATACAGAGTGTTAAAATAAATAAATAAATAAATAAAAGACCGCCAACAAAGCGGGAGACCACGTATACGTACGTATACGTATAGTCCTCATCATAACGAAAATTTTTGCCCAAGGAACTATGCCTGTGAAATCAACGGTTTCCGAGATAATAAAGTCGGACTTAATTTTTTTTTTTTTCAGAAATATGTTCAGTATCACGTTCTTAACATACCTTCTCAAGAAGCCATATCAAAATTATGGATATTTCTTACAAAAAATCAAGTTAAAATTGCAACCCGCAATGTAGGTTTTCGAGAGAATGTGGTTCAAAGTCGGACTTTTAATTTTTTTTTTGCAGAAATATGTTCAGTATCACGTTCTTAACATACCTTCTCAAGAAGCCATATCCAAATGATGAATATTTCTTACAAAAAACGTAGTTAAAATTGCAACCCGCAATGTATTCTAAACATCGGATAGCCTAAGTTACTCCCAGAAACGTGAGTTACGACCATGTTAAGTTTGGTTGAAAACTATTCAGCGGTGTTCGCGTTTATCGTGTTCATACAGACAGACAGACAGACAGACAGACAGACAGACAGACATAAACCGTTTTTTTTGCATTTTTGGATTCAGTATAGTTTACTTAGTAACCCCTGCTAGTTTTTTTCTAAAAATATTCAATGTACAGAATTGACTTCGCTAGAGTTTTATTATAAGTATAGATAGATAGATAGATTTCAATGCATGTTGAGCGGTTTCAAGACGCTATGATTTTTTTTATTTGCGACTATTGCTCGTTAACTTTCACAGGCGTTTTCGTCGTCGTAGACAGGTAGATTCTCCTTGTCTACGACGACGTAAACGCCTGTGAAAAAAGGTAGAGCAGCCTCGTGTAGAGTATTGACAGAATTGAGGTATTGATAGCGCCTATAACCCGTGTCATTAAAGAAAACATTTAGGACGGAGTTAAAAACCTAGCGTTGTCTCGCTTTGACTGTATTAATTAGAGCGAGGGTGCGAGTGTTTTGAAGTTCATCCTAAATGTTTTCTCTAATGACCCGGTTATAGCTTTTTGTTTCTACATAATATTATGACGTTTTTACTCATCACTTATTTTTTACAGGGGAAAGGTGAATGCCCGCAAACAAATGAAAGTATAGTCAATGAGAAATAAAAGTTTTAATTTATTATTACAAATCATTTCATATTAGTTTAGTATATGTATTAAGTAGTTTTACATTATATATACAGATGTATGTATTTTCTCTCCTTCATCGAATATAATTAAACATTTTTTACTCTTATAACTTACATGACACGAATTTAAACATAGCTGTTTACGTATTTGAATACACAACGACTAAAAGTAATAAAATTAACGTAGGTATAAAATATACATGTGGTCAGCCTAAGTAACACATTACACTCCTGTTAGCGTAAAGTTACGTTCACAGTAAGAATACGCAAGCATTTGATAAACTTGTCAGTTTACGGATTCATGTAAACGCAGCGTCAATAAAAATCTCTAAAGTTACAATACAAATTATAACTTCACAACTACATAAGTACCTAATATTCTTACTTCTTTGGAATTACATCACCAAAACAACTCAGGTTATGGTCACAGTGATAAAACAGTTCAAGGCGGGATTCACAAAAAGCTTGCAGAAATACCTACGCGCATACTAAAAGTTATACACTAAATGATTATTCTAAAAGTTGGCTTTCCTAAAACTGACATTTTAAGTCGTGATCAGAGATGGGCGGTGGGTATATACCCAATCTACCCATTTGGGTATTTACCGGGTACATTGGGTATATACCCGGTAAATACCCGTATGCACCCATTTGCTGGGTATATACAATTTGTGACTTAAAAATAACAACAAAGTATGCCAATCAGTTCTAAAGCATGTTCCCTACGCAAAGTACGTCTTAGTGATTTTTCGTTGAACGCATATTTACAAAGTTATGCATATTTTTGTGATTTCTTTGTATGAAAACGAATATTCATAAGGACATTTGTCTATATTTTTATAGAATTAACAACCGGTATGTTTAAAAAGTACTTTGTCATACTTTGTATGACTAATATAATAGTTTTTAATATGAATTTAATAATAATTATTATTGATTAGGAACCAAGTGTCAAAAATTTAAATTTACATTGAAACGGTAGACAATACACTGATGAAGTCAAGTCATTTCGGTCTAATTAAAATGCGAAGATGGGTTAAGTGTTGCAAATAACAAAAAAATCTAATCATAAATTATGGTTTTATATTGGTTCTTCCCGAACAAAGAATAACTAAAACTTATTAAATTCTTTTCTTTTATATTGCAAATGGCATTGTGTTCAAAATGCTATACGCTGAAATGTACGTCGTCCAGCCACCTCATTACGGTTCGGTCAAAATCCCACCAAAATTGAGGGTTGCTTTGACCAAGTGCTTGTAGTAACTTCTAACATCGAAGCAGGTTTCCAAAAGAATCTCAAAACAGTGGCGGTATTCGTGGATCTCAGCTCAGCATTTGAAACTATCTGGAACATGTCTGGAAACAGGGACAGTCAGGGACTACCCTAGGAGTTCGTATTTTTTTTTAAATGCAACGCACGTATTGTGTTTATGACGCCCTCATTTCAAACGCCAAACTCTGAACAATAGTGTTACGCAGGGCTTAGTCCTGGCGCCTACGCTTATCAACGTCTACGTCAGTTACATATCAAAAGTCTTCGGGCGATCATTTATGTAGGCGACGACATTGCCATCACAGCACAAGCTTCGACACTGGTTCAGGAAGCCGTTGCAAAGTTTGAGTGCTATTTCATCGACTGGGGACTTAAACCTAACCCATGTAAAACTGTTAGCTGCTCCTTTTACCTCAACAATAGGCAAGCTAGTAAGTGAAGGTGTTAAACGCAGTTTCTGCAATGAAGCACGACCCTAACCCAGGCTATCTTGGTGTGACTCTAGACAGAACTTCCACTTTTAAAGCCCCCTCAAGAAAGTAAAGAAAATGGTATCAAACAGCTGCAACCTGATAAGGAAACTGGCAGCGATAACATGGTGCTACAAAGCGGATACACTGCGCATATCAACACTAGCCCTTGTCCATAGTGCGGCCCAAGCCAGTGTAGGCCGGCCATCATACTGACCTGGTTGACATTGAACTGAACAGCGCCATTAGGAACATATCCGGAACCGTCAGACCCACAAAAACCAATTGGCTTCCCGTCATTTCCTACATATTCCCGTCACGTCTGTGGAGATAATTAATGATCAGAATGGAGTATGATAAGATCAACAATATGCCGCACCTGTCACTAGTACCTTATCTTCAGGCAACCCGTAGTGATCTTCGCCTACCATCAGAGAGATCTTTTGCCATACCATGCAGGCCCACGAACTCTTGCAGGACGACAGAACGCTGATGGAGAAATTGCGGGATCAGTGAACATCTATGGACCTGCCTAACAAGCATCTCGAGTCCGAACCAAATATCCGTGTGCCAGGTTTCCATCTTCCCAGAAAGCACTGGACTCAAATAAATAGATTCCGGGTCTTACGGGGAAGGTGTGCGGAGCTAAATACACAAAATGTAACTGTGGGTCGGACCCGAGTTGCGTGTGCGGGCGGGTTCAGACGATGTACCACATCAACTACGACTACCCGCTGTTCGCCATCCAAGGCGGCGGTGTCGATGAGGCCGACTCGGACGTAATGAGGTGGCTGGACGACTTACATTTCAGCGTATAGCATTTTGAACACAATGCCATTTGCAAAATAAAATAAACGAATTTAATAAGTTTTAGTTATTCTTTGTTCGGGAAGAACCAACATAAAACTATACTTTATGATTATATTTTTTTGTTATTTGCAACACTTAACTTATCTTCGCATTTTAATTAGACCGAAATGACTTGACTTCATCAGTGTATTGTCTACCGTTTCAATGTAAATTTCAATTTTGGACACTTGGTTCCTAATCAATAATTATTGTTAAATTCATATTAAAAAATATTATATTAGTCATACAAAGTATGACAAAGGACTTTTTAAACATACCGGTTGTTAATTTTATAAAAATATAAGACAAATGTCCTTATGAATATTCGTTTTCATACAAAGAAATCACAAAAACATGCATAACTTTGTAAATATGCGTTCAACTAAAAATTACTAAGACGTACTTTGCGTAGGGAACATGGTTTAGAACTGATTGGCATACTTTGTTTTTCATTTTAATAATTTTCATTATACTTGAAATCACAAATTGAATGTACCCAGCAAATGGGTGCATACGGGTATTTACCGGGTACATATCGGGTAAATACCCACAGGTGGGTATATACCCGGGTACGTGCCCATCTCTGGTCGTGATTGATGTGTCATGCATAGAGACTTTTAATTATAAAACACTTATAAATAATATTACGTTACGCAAACGCAATCCATAAATTTCTCTACCATTGTGCTTAAACATACGACTCTGATTCAGTGTCAGACTCAGAAGCGTCCAAAGCTAAAACGTTTTGTCCGTTTTTGTTCTGATCAGCACCGTTGGGTGGCTCGCGGTACACTGGCGGGACCGACTTGGACCGGGATGCCTTATCTTCCTTGCTCACGTGCACTGGAGGAAACTTCTTCAGCACTCGCTGGTAGATCATTTTCCGGGGCGGGACGGGCGGCGGCATATGCGGAGGCTTCTTGCTGTTATTGTTTTGCTCCTTGGAACTGTGATACTCGGGCTGCACGGCCGTCGGCGTCGCCTTGTAGATGTCCGTTGGGAAGATGCTCGTGGGTTTCTTTTCTTCATGGAAGATATCTCGCCTCCTGTTGTAAACGGACGTGTAGAGCGGTTCGATGTACTGAGTCGTGTAGTTCTCATAGGAGTTCTCGCTAGCTGGAGATTCGGTAGAGCGACTAGTGAAAGAATTCTGTGGCTGGTACAAAGTGTCGCTGCTGCTCGAGTCACTCTGCAGGATGATGTTCGCTAGCGACTTAGACTGGTTCAGTCGGTTGTTGTTGTAAGTTCGGAGTCGGGATTTCTTCGACTCATCCGAATTGATGTTTTGCGTGTTCTCGACGTAGGAGTACGAGGTCTGCAGAGGGTTCATGGGTTTGTCCATTTGTTCTCGTTTGTTGACGACAGGGGATTGGTTGCAGCTCTTGGTGCACATATGTGCAGGGTCGAACCTGCGCTTGCGGCAGCAGTTTACGTTGGTCACTTCGTAGTTTCCGTTGCGCATCCTGTCGTTGTTGTTAGTCTGTCCGTCTTCGTTCACTTCTAAGCTCTTAGTCCTCGCAGCTTGACGAGACCAGTCATTTCTTGTAAAAATGGTGGCTGCCGGTGTTGTGTTTCCATCGAATTTGTTCTGCGAGGATTCTCCTTGTTTGTTGTTGACGTTATGTCCGTAGATGGACTCTGACGTAGAGTTGCTCGTGGTGCTACTGTTGTAGTTGGCACTCTTCTTCTCCCAGCCGGTGTAGACGCGGGAGTAGTTGGTGTTGGTCATGCCTTCACCGTGCGGGTACTGGCGCTGAAGGTTCTCCGTGAACATCGCCAGGTCATGTAAGTTACTGTACAAGATGTTTTCTTGACTCGAAACTATGTCTCGTTTCTTCTCCATCGCCTCTTGCTTAGCTTCTAAGAGATTGTCAGAACTCTTCGCTCGGCTGAAGTTCTTGTTTGTCATATTCTTGTCTATTTCTTGAGTTTCCGCGTACATGCTATACACTTTTGATGTGCGAGCAGCCTTAGAGACATTGCTTCTCGGTGGTTTCTGTGGCTCCATTCCTGTTATGTATTTTGCGGGACTCTGTCCATAGATGTCGCTAGTTCTTTGCACGGCCGCTTTGGTCACGTAGTTTCTTTCCTCACCACCATTTGAGAGACCGACATTGATGGAGTTGTGTATGTATCTTTCTCCCAAATAAGGAGTGGTATACAGGTCTTCATTGACGCTACTGTAGATCTCAGCTTTGTTAGAATATATCGTCTGTCTCTGTGAGATGTGTGGTAATCCGTTAACGTTATGGTTGTCAGTAGTGGTATACTTAGCTACCAGTTTACCATCCTGCTGAATGCTTGGCGCTGAGAGGCTGTGAAGTATATTTCGGGGGGCGGGGCTATTTCCGCCATTACTGTTCGAATCGTCTTCAGACAACGTCAGGCCTGAATCTCGGCTCAAAGAGAGTTTCTCTTTCCTTGGTGTGGAGAGTTCCATAGAATCCAGAGAGATTCCAACTGAGTGCAGGCTGTCGCTTTCTTCTGCACCCGAGTCGAGTAAGGCGTTCGAAGATTCAGAGCTACCACTGCCTAATAGACCAGTGATCTGGGGTCCAAACAACGCTTCAGCTTTTACTATTAAGAGTTCTACGACCATTGGCACTGCTTTGGGAGCTTTTTCACATGGTGTGTTGGGCCATAGTAGACTTGGCCCCACACACACGCCCAGGTTCATTGGGCACATGAGGTTGATGTTCGACTTCTTGGCGATAGCTTGGAGAAGGCATACGAAGTACGTCAACATGGTGTAGTGGACTTTTGGCAATTTTAGCAGTAGGGAGCGGACAGCTGGCACCTTTTCCGCTTGTGGCATGCCTGGAAAGAAACGCATTCATTAGTAATTTTAGTTAGTAAGATGCGGCCTCTCTGCCTATACATACATGTCCCACTCGCTGGGCAATAGCCTTCTCTAAGAGAGAGGGAGTTCGAAGAAACTTTTGAAAGAGAACGTAGCATAGAAGTACACGCAAAGAGAGCTTTTAAAGAAGAAGATAATTTGGCCGAAAACTTAATCTCAGTCTTGGAAACTTATTATTATAGGCAAATCTATTATTTTCGACAGATTCGGAATTTGGATTTCGGAACTTACCAAGAATTTGGAGCCAGGTGGGATAAAGTTCGGAGGCAAGAAGCGGTTGAGGCAAGGCACGGAAGAATTCTTTAACTAAGGCGGCTAGCAGCAGTACAGGCGCTCGGTCCAGCTCCGCTGATCCATCAGCCCAAGGGCCTAGAGTGTCCAACTGGAAACAAGTACAAAAATTTCAATTAGACCAAGGCCATTTAATCAACAGTAAGGGTGGGGTGGGTGTTGAGGTCGGGACGACCAGATAGGTAGACATTACATAGATACATTGTTTGAGAACTAGAAAAAAAATCTTGGAGTACATAATATTTATTGAACACGAGAAAAGATAATGCAGAAAGGTCAAGGTAATTTCACTCATGAAAAATCTTAGTTTGTATGCAACAGCTAACACATTTATATTTACCTTTATTTATTTCGATTGTGGCACAGCATCGGCGCATCATTTGAAATGTTTGTACGGAACATCTCACACATTATAGAGTTTTGATAGGACCTTTCCGTAATGGGCTGCTCAGGCAATAACTCTCACCACCATCAACTCAGCACATTAGCATTGACACTTCGCCGGAACAACCCTTGGGTCAGCGGCGCTACGACTCTCAGACAACGCAGGGCAGCCTGGGCCGGCGCGGGGGAGTAACAGGCTTTATTGGGATCGACTCTCACCTTATCTCGCAGCAGCCTCAGCGCTTTGGCGTTGGCGCTTCGTCGGAACACCCCGTGGGTAAGAGGCGCCACCACTCTCAGGCGACGCAGGGCATACACCAGGGCCGGCGGAGGCGTGCCGTTGCAGAGCCGCGTCAGGGCCACGCCGAAGAGCCGACCGTTGCGCCGGAGCAACCGCAGACCACGACCAGGGGTTGTATTGCCGCTGGAAATAGAGGGTTCAAACTTTAGAATACATGTCTTTGGATCGTTAATGTTTTTAGCTACGTAATGACTGGAATCTCTTTGAACTCTTTTGTCGGTGGATGCGGATGGCCCAGAGAGGGTGGTGCGAGTGAAAAACTCTTAGCCAACATTAGGCAAAGGTGGGCTATTGTTGATGTTGAAAATCTTCTTTCTACCTCTAATTGATAATAAAAAAAAAAATGAAAAAACATAACCGGGTAAGTCGGGTAAATACAATACCTACCTATGAATGACAAAGCTAAATTACTTACTTTTTTAACCCTTGGTTCTTTTTCTTCAGCTCAAAGACCAGCCCGCAGGGATTGTTCTTCGCATTCACGTGTTCCAAGTCGAAGCCATCTTCGTTTGAAAGCGTTTGTCTTATCCTTGACATCTGAAAAATATTTATAAATATTGAGAGACAAAATTTAGACGGAGTAAGCTGACTAGCAAAGTAACGGAATGCACCTAGACGAAATTCAGCATATTCATGAGTTGAGCAGCTGAAAATGTGTTCATAATAATAAAAATCATTTTACCTGTATAGAATGCGGCCTTTCAATACCATGCAGTGGAGTCGGCGGGGCATCCCTTGATATTCTCACACAGAGAGTGAAGTCGTTAGCATGTCCCCATCTTCCTTCCTCATGCTCTCCCTCTACTTCACCCTCAGGTTCTCCCTCTGATGTGCCAGTTTGAAGAACATGTAATGCTTGACGGATCACGCAGCGAGCACTCATGTCTGGACCCACCGCCACTGTCTTGCACTAGAAAGGAAAGACGGATTAAGTAACCGGTTGATGGATGATTAAGGTCAGAATAGGTTAAGCCTCGTCTGTTATACTTACGAACTCGATCGAGGACGTCAGATCTTTGTAAAAGATCTGGATATTTGTTGATTTTGGTTCTGTCGTCAGTTGGGTGCTCAAGGCCGTTTGGATTTTCCTGGAGGAAAAAAAATATTCAATCACAAAGTCACAACATGCCATTTTGAAAACACAAGAAGTGCCTGCAACGTTTGTAAAAGGAAAACAATGAAATCAAGAAAAACAAATTAAATGAGTTAAAAATTTATAGTCACTGCCCAGATGGATGCAAATGTGTAGGTGTGAAAAGTTACACAAAAAGTCTTCATCTTACCTGTACCAAGTATCCCTCGCAGCCTGGGTGGGGTAGGTAGCGAGGTAGTTGGCCACACCAGTAACTGTTGGCCAGCCAACTAGGAAGCCCGTGTCGTCAGTTTCGGGCACCGAAAGCCACACTTCAGCCAATCGGACGCTTTCCTTGAGCTTGAAGCAGTTGGTTCCTCTCGACTTCCCGACGATCAGCAAGTCACTGAACAGGAACAAGTGACGGTCGAGGGGCGGGGACGTTGCACCCAAGGGGCAGAGCTGGACTGGCGCCTCCATGATGAAGGTTCGAGGCGAGAAGGTGCTGCTATTGGCCGTGATCGTGCCACCGATGTCGAGGCTCGGTCTCTTGCGGAGACTCTTCGATTTCTGCGAAGGGAACGAAAAAATAAATTAAGTATTTTCTTCTCCTTTTAGTGCCGTCTCCTATCGGATGAGTAATATCAGTTACTGATCATTATATTGATATCAGAGGATATTGTTTTAATGTATTGTCAGAATATTTTTATGGTGTTAACCTTTGATTATCAAAGAGATTTCAGTTGGAAATATGACTTAGTCGAGGGTTTAAAACCCCGAAGTTGGGTGTCCTAAGTTTAAAGCCCTTATGTGTTCAATGTTTATGTCACACTTTCTATCAAACAAATAACGTTCACATTGCAGCTCAGACAGTTTTCTACAAGAGACACCAGGTGGCGCGCTTTTAGATGCTCAAAGTATGACGAGGAGGTCAATGCCTTCGACACGAGTGAAGAAGAAGAATGAGACCGCCAGTCACCTGCGCATGGTGTGATGCCAGAGCCGCCGGCGCATCAGCGTCGTGCAGCGCGAGGTAGTCGTGAGGGAAGAGGTCCTGAACTCTCTCCAGGTCGGAGAGCCGCGCCGCCCGCCGCCGCGCGCAGCCGCCCCCAACCAGACGCTCATACTGGGCCAACCGCTCGATCTAGAACAATAAATAGGGATCTATTAGATAAATTATAATAGTTACAATATCTTGGCCACATCATGCTCTCTTAAAAGTATAACTTTCTGCAACTAATCCTGCAACGAATAATTCTCGAAAATCTCGTTCGACATGAGCCATACAGAGCCGCAAAGTCACGGGCCTAAGTGGCCGTAATTATAGGCAACTTCCGATAGGAGTTAAAACTAAAAGAAGAAATAGATAAATAATATACCTAGATAGGTACATGAATATGTTGCTGAGATAGTGGAAGATGGTTTAAAAAATCGACGCGAAGACAGACCAGCTTCACGATTGTCTGAAGATATGAATGTCGCAGCAGGCTAAGCGACTATGATAGCCATAGATTGATTGGTATAATACTAGTGGTTCGCCCCGAACTGTGAACTTGCGACCCCATATAAACTTAACAACCCCATATCTCGGCAACCCCTCGATCGATTTGGCTCATGTTCGAACTTAATTTTTTTTTAAATTTCATTTACCTTTGTACCAAATTTTATTAAGATCCGACTAAATTTACTCAAGTTATCGTCGAACGAACATTCATACATACATACATACATACAAACATACAAACGCCGGATTGCTCAAGTAGACTCGGAGAACTTCGCTCGCTTCGCTCGCTCGTTCAAAAAAAAACATTTAGAGGCATGTAGAGCAGTGGACATATAAATGGTGAAGAAGATCAAGATCTAGAATTTGGCGGGTGATTCCAATGATTCCAAACAAACTTCCGAACTTGTTGCAGGAACCTAGTGTGTCGAGGGTTTTTGGTAGCGTTGGATGTTATCTCAGTTCAAATGTCTTACATAAGACGAGCATCAGTAGAACAATAGGGGGACGACAAAAAACAGAGTTTGAACTTCGTGGCGGAAGCTTTATCATAGTTTGATTCATACGGGGCATTAGTAGAGACAAAGTAAGGTGGCGATAAAGTTAAGTGGCACGATTATGCATTTTCTGAATGAATGCCCTTTTATTTTACAAAGTATGAGGCATGGCCACTGAATCATAATAGCATCACGGTTGTGAAGTTGTGTTGCATCGTCGAAAAATGTTTCTGGTGGCCTTTGTAATAATACAATTTGCTCTATCGGGTAGTCCACTACGACGCAGTTAGACCCTTATCTATTTCAAAACTACATTATAATGCAATGTTCTTAATATCCTTTTGTGTTCACGCATTATGGTTTACTAAGTAAAGCTATTGAAATGTGACGATGGTAATCAGGATTCCCATCGCGCCTTCGCTTCCCCAGGGGTGACTTCCCGGCCTCTCACGAGCGCCTTCGACCATGTCCATGACAATGCTGCTTATTACTCCTATCACCATTCCTTGGACCTTTAAGCAAGGTAAAGCAGCCTTTATTAAAAGTGTCCTAGAAGCTAATAACGATGTAGTTCAAGACATAATGGTTTCTCAGCCGATGACACGAGGAGTTGTCTCGTGAGAATTCAACAATAGTTGTGCGACTGTTTACGCTGCACAGTGGTCGATTTGTACGATTTAGGCGGCCAAAAGTCCATTTCTCAAAGTTAACTTATAACAAAACTAATTGATTCCCGGAAAAATAGACACCCCGACTGCCCAAACCCCACCCCTCCCCAGTTCCTAGAACTGCGTGCGCGCCCCCACAGGTAGTCGGAACTTGATCGTCGCGCAAGCTGTACGCGTTCGTTCTCGACACTCTTAGCGCAACCGATATTCTAAAGTGAATATTTCATTGGATATTATTCAGTTACAAGTGAAAGTGATGGAAGTCGAAAATTCAGGTAAGCTCCTTCAAATATAATTTAAATTAAGATAAGGAATATCAATATTTAGTGCAGTTACAACGTATCAAAGATCGCCCTTTTTCATAGAAAATATTATCATTTTTTTATTTTCAATAGTAAAAATGTTGTACTTCCGAGACCGTCCGAGTTAAATTCCTTATGGTTTCTAATAGTATAGCTCTTTGAGCAGATAACCACAAAAAAAATAGCCACCACCTTTGACCACTTCGCGAGAAAAATAATAATTCATTAACTTAGGCAGAAAGTGAGAAAAATTCCTTTTTTGTTTCTTTTGCGTTAAAATTCCTTTTCGTTGTTCTAGGTTCATCAAGTTACTCGGGCATGGAGGTAGTAACTCGCAGATATCTTTTTGATAAGATGATTGAGGAAAACTCTCCATCAATAAACGACAAATTGGAATACTTACAAAATTATTTGTTAGTGTCTTACGGGGACTCCGACGAAGACAAAAAGTATATAAATCATAAATTTTCATATTTTTAAACAGAAATAAAAAAGAGATGGTCCAAAGCACGCAACACGCTAGAAAAATTTCTTATAAGCAATGATGCATGGTTAGCAGGAACGTTCGAGATGCCCATAAAAACGCATAATAAGTCAGGACGACCTAGCAAAACATTCAGTGAATGTAGTGAAAGAACTAAAAGGAGGAAAACAGAAGAAGTTCGCTCCTCTGTAGGCAAAGAAGTGATAGTTCACGCAGCGCAAGTAATTTTACAAAAAGAAGGAAAAAGAAACGCCTCGCAAGTCCTAAAAGATATTACAAATTCGCCTGCAGCCGCAAACGAATGTAAAAAAAGACATTCCAAATCAAAGGCATAAGATCCCCTTACGCCTCGGGAGGCACTGCGAATGTGCGTGGACGCTGATTTGACACGAAGTCAATATGAAATTGTGCGAGCAACCAACAGAAGCTTTTACCCGTGCTACGAATTAGTGTTGAAGGCTAAACAGGAATGTTAATGTTACCCACCCAAAGAGACGCTATGAGTGACCGCTTCCTGTGCTGAAAGTGATCTACAATCTTTGTTAGATCACACCGTCACGCGATTATCAATTTTCCTCGAAGAAGTACTAATGACTCTTACAGAAACTGAGAGAAATTCCTTGCAGATTATCTGCAAATGGGGTTGTGATGGTTCACAACAAGCTCAATACAAACAAAAGTTAATGAATGACGCCGACTCGGATGCAAATATATTTTTGAGCTCATTCGTGCCTCTACAAATTGTTTGCGGCGAAGACAAAACAAAAATGGTTTGGCAAAACCCGACTCCTTCTTCACCACGATATTGCCGCCCGATACGATTCAGATTTATAAAAGAGTCTACAGACATTACAAAAGATGAAATAAATTACGTTCGGGACAGTGTGAAGTCCCTAAAAGCCACGGAATTGGAACTGAATGGGCAAAAATTCTCGGTTAGCCACAGTCTTAAAATGACCATGGTGGACGGCAAAGTTTGCAATGCGGCGACTGACACCAAATCAACGAGTAGATGCTACATATGCGGAGCCACTTCAAAAAACTTTAATGACTTAAGTAAAAAAAACTAAATTCACCCAGAATCGCTTGAATTTGGCCTATCAACTTTACATGCCAGAATTCGATTATTCGAGAGTATTTTACATTTAGCTTATAAATTGCCCGTTGGGAAATACCGTGAAAAAAGAACCAAAGCAGAAAAGATGCTAGAACAACAAAAAAAAAAAGAGATTCAGCAAAGATTCAGAGAAGAAGTAGGTATCTTGGTAGATATGCCAAAATGTAACTTTGGTAACACAAATGACGGCAATACTAGTAGAAGATTTTTTGAAAACCCACATCTGGCTGCTGAAATAACGGGAATAGACTTTAATTTTATTTATAGAATTAAAGTTATTTTGGAAGCCATATCAAGCGGTCACAAAATAGATGTCCCGAAATTTGATGAATACGCCATGGAGACAGCAAAACTGTATGTAGAGTTATATGGTTGGCATTCTATGACTCCTACTATGCATAAAATTTTGGTACATGGTGGAAAAGTTATAGAAAATTCTCTAGTGCCTATTGGTCAACTTTCGGAGGAAGCTGCAGAAGCTCGTAATAAGCACTTTCGCTCATACCGTCTAAACTTTGCTCGAAAGTTTTCACGCGAAGACTGTAACCTTGATATTTATCACAGGTTACTCTTGACATCAGATCCACTCATCAGTTCAATGAGAAAAAAAAAGAAGATCCGATCAAAACCATTTTTGCAGGAAACTTTGGAGCTTTTGCTTCCTGCAGAGCCAAATACAAAAGGCACTTGTGATAAATGCATGGAAAGTGACGGTGAGGAAGAATTGTCTTTTAAAGAGTAACATAACAATTTGTATGTTAAACTTTCATAAAATATTGTCTTATTGTTTATGATTCGGTACCTAACATTGTAAGTAACATTTAGTATAATAATGTGGTAATAACTGTTGACCATTTAATTTTAGTGTATACTGTATTTTTTTGTCATCCATATTTTATTTTCAATTTAAATAGGCATGCAGACTGTAGAGAATAAACATTTTTTTTTATGTACGGCCGTCTTTTACTTAACAAATTGTGATAATTCTTAACCCAAATATCAAAAACTACTAAGCCGATTTCGATAGTTCAAATGAACTCAAAATATATATTTTACACCAAAGGGAGATTTAAAGAAAATTAAAAAACATTGGCGCTATTTACAAAAATATTTTCACAGAAATGTTTTTTTGTATAGAAAAATACGCTTTCAATGAAACGAATAGGGATAAACATATATATTCACTCTAAAATACCAGATTAGCATTTATTGTCGTATTTATTACTGAAATAAAGCATAAAATAGTTTTGGCCGCCTAAATCGTACAAATCGACCACTGTGCGCTGTGTTTATATCTAGACAAGGCTAAGCAAAGCAAAGACAAGAGTTTATAAAGACTTCGTGTTCGTGTCACGTAACGGCAAGAGCACGATGAATAATGCTATTATAGTAATAATGTGATAATTTTAACCTCGAGATTCTAGGTAATAAAGCTGTGCTTAGGTAGGTGCTATTTACAGACTGTTAAATAGTTCTTGGCCAGGTGAGGATAGTGTTTAAATTACTAACGAAGTTAAGTTATGAAGGGTCAGTGTATCGGTTTTCTCTTGTATATACCTACTCGTAGGTACAAAAATTACGTAAGTCAATACCCTGGTGCCTACGTAATTAAAGGAAATACTTCCAGCAAATTTCGATCACTAAAAAAACTTAGAAAACCGATAGGTTTTCTCTTGTATATACCTACTCGTAGGTACAAAAATACGTAAGTCAATACCCTGGTGCCTACCTAATTAAAGGAAATACTTCCAGCAAATTTCGATCATTACAAAAAACTTAGGCCTTTACATCGAGTACCTTCTACAGGTAATTTTTTACAGCGTCCAGAGCCATCAGATCCTCTGATCTATTGATGTGTGAAGTGACTACCTAAACGACATTGTTTTTAGATGAAATAATAATTATTAGTGATTATCGAATAAACTAATATGGCAAAGTAGGGCTGTAAAAGTAAGAACCACAAAAGTATCAAAAGAAATGCTTGACAAAATAAAAGTCCAAAGAAGTACCTACATATAATTTATTCAATGACGGAACCAATTTTCTTCCAGATTTATGGGCTGTGTCTCGGAAATAATTTCCAAGCGACTCTCAATAAGTATCGATGTTCAATGAACTGTAGATGAAAAGTTACAAGGGAGTGTATTTTATATTATTATCATGCTCGATATAATAATTATTATTGTGGTTACCTACAGTTTTGTTTAACTGCACTTTGATTGTCAGTTTGTAAGAAAATGTGAAATTGCATATTGAAATATATAAAAAAGTCTAGCATTACCAACACCTAGTATTTTTTATGACATTGGTGTGTTCAATGAGTTTTACAGATAATTATTTAAAATTACAGTTAAATGAAGATTATCAATTTCATATTTGGTTCATCAATATGTATTTATTATCTGGAACAGGTCATAAGGTAGACATTCCCTTATTTTGATGCTCTAAAACAAAGTTAATGTTTACTTGTAAAGCTCTAATTTAAAGGAAGCGTCAGTCGTAAAATCAACATAAAAAGTTCCCTTGTTAAATTTTATACGGCCCCATACAAATGCTTTCTCGTTGACCAAATATAAAATTTATTCATAACAGAATATTCATAAACGTATAACGATCTCATAATATCTCTTCAATTATATTACTGTGCTCATGTTTATATACCTATCACCGTCTACGTTAATGAATAACATGAATTTATGGTATCAATACCACACTTTAACAGGTTAAGGATTGTATGTATTGCATCTTGTATCTTGCATTTTCCTTAGAAACTATGGTATAGGTCATAGGTGCTAGGTGAACCTCGCCAATCAATCTATCCCATTGGAAGAGCGTTCACTGACGTTCGTCTATTCCAAGTCATTACAAATGTTGTCATTATTTATGTTTACCTGAAACAGGAAAACAGGCCGCGTTAATGCAAAACCTGAATTAGACGTCATTTCCATGGCAGATTAATTATACAGGGTGTTAAAAGACCGCCAACTGACCAGAAAGGCACACATACTAGACACCAAAACAAAGTGCTTTTTCGATAAATTATTGCTGGGAAATGATTTTGGTTTTTTAGGTTATAATTTTGAAAAATATTTTATCACGCAATGGACGTGTAACGCACAGAAGTCATATTGCGCGAGCGTAGGTATCAGTTTTTGTTACTTAAGCTTGAAGTGCCGATGTTTAGAATACATTGCGGGTTGCAATTTTAACGTCGTTTTTTGTAAGAAATATTCATAATTTTGATATGGCTTCTTGAGAAGATATGTTAAGAACTAGATACTGAATACATTTCTGCAAAAAAAAGTTTTAAAAAGTCCTACTTTGAACCTTATTATCTCGGAAACCGTTGATTTCCCAGGCATAGTTCCTTGGGCAAAAATGTTCCTTATCCTGAGGACAAAACGTGGTTTCCCGCTTTGTTGGCGGTCTTTTAACACCCTGTATGGATCAACCCCTGTATTCTCTAAAATATCCAAAAAGATTGTTCATTTCAACGAGGGCTATTTTCGAGTGTTTTGACGCTCGACGTTTGAGTGGTTTTTTAGAGAATAGAGGAGCATAAATAAAAATATAATAATACAGTAGATGAAAAAGCATAAGCTTAGCACCGTGAGTCGACATCGATGGTCATCGAAGTGGACATAAAATGACACGCACCGTTGCTAAACTGCATGACATGGTAACTATCGGTCACGCCGTATTACTCCAATTATTGAAGGAAAACCGTAGGCAAGAAATATAGGCTGTGGTGAAAGCAGTTACATCCAACCATAGATCAAAAATATGACCAGATTCTTGAAAAACAATTCAGTTTTTCTAAATTCTATTTCCACATTTTTTCTCGGCAGTTTTACTGGAAATCCAGTTTTAACTACATGACATTAAAGCTAGTTATCGTTCAATGAAGATAGTATCCAATAAGAACAGCCAGTTTTTCTTCTCCAACACGAATTTGGAGCATCACAAATGAACACGTAAACGTAATCTGTGTACGAGTTACACGGAACACCACTTTCTAAGGCAAATGTTGACTCTCGAGGCGTTAGCTTAACCCATAGATAACTCTGCTGGCCTAAAACTTAGATAAGGCGATGCACTACCACTTTAGGGCGGAATTTATAGGCGTCACTAATCGAAGTGAACTTTTAAACGTTCTTTGGCTGACCACTACAAAAACAAACTTCGTGAAGTAGAACTTATCAATTCCGGCCTACTTTTTCTCTAGCTGCACTTTTACGCATTATCTTGTCTTAGACTTCCTGTTTGTGCCACTCCTTGGTGATAATTTCTTTGATAATAATTATTGTTGAAAACATGTCGTTGCTTGGTCTACTTTCACAATTTAGCCTCTATGTTTTATTATCATTTCCGTCCGGGAGGAGATCTTAACATAAAACGCAAATTACAGTATCTATCACGGTGTAATAGCATACCACCTGTATTTACTTAAACGTAAAACCAACTAATTATGGCAAACAAACATGAAACTAGTAGTTCTTATGTATCTAGCTATAAATTAAACCAAATGGCTAAGCAGGCTCGTTTGCAACTCCGTCATGGATTCTTGTGTGATTTGTTAATCGGAAACTCCACAGGTTTCTTACCTAAGCTTGGTTTGCATTGGCCACTTGAAGGAAACTATTTTTATACTACGCGTAGTATTTTGTGGAATTCTATTTTATGTATTTGAATAACACCTCTTGACATCGTCAACAATCTTAGCTAAATTATTACGACATTTTGGTATTTTCTCAGAATTAAATGTCAATATTAGCTTCAAGATAAGTGAGCACACCTACTTGGAAGTCATAATTCAGCAAGAACAATAATCGAATGGCGTTTAATTCTGCCTGGTATTTCGGAATTATCTCTCGAATAAAATCTGAATAGGTAGGAACATAATATGTGTACCTTTCACTTTCCTACGTGCCTGGAGCTTGGGCCGCACCTACGATGTTCTAAGACAGGTATGGCAAACATAGGGCATCGTGCCAAAGGAAGCGTTCTTCTTCTTCCACTGATACCTCTCCACTGTTGGAGGTTGACCGTCAGCTTTTCATACATCATTCTGTTCTTGGTCAAACGAAATAGATGCTCTACGCTTGCCTCTACTATCCATGGAAGGAAACATGTGGCAGGAAATTGTGGACGCAACATGATGTTGATCCTGCAATCGGTGGTATTTTTTGTATAGTATAAATATGATCTTATAATCCGGTTTAAACTTAGATAATTTATATTTATAATTTAGATAATTTATATTTATTTACAATAATTGTTTTTAATGCGCCACCTGGGTAAATGTGTCTATTTCCAAATATGTTATTTTTTTTAATTAATAATGTAAAAGTTATCAGTGGCATGGGGTTAGCCGAAAATCAGCGCCGAATGAAGCCCGCTTCGGACGGCATTATAGCTGAGCTAAGTCCATTTTCGGGTTTAAGTATTATTTTTGTTTGTTTTGTAAATATTTTAATCTTTAAGTTCTTTATGTTATTTTTTCTTTTGTAAAATTTTCTGTGTCAACACTGTTTTTTAGCCCGAAATAAATTATTTTTCAATTTCAATTTCAATTTCAATTTCAAAAACTTTACTACTTTACTTTACAATTTAATATATTTGAAGCATACCTTCCTGTCTTAATATTGGACTCGTCTAAATACAGGATTTTGAACGTAAGAAAAACTTATCTGACATTTTTTTTTTCTGACATTTAGAAAATTGGCACGTAGGCGAGAAGGTTCGCGATCCCTGTCTAAAAGTACCTATCTAAAGGCTCGACCACACTGACCATTTACGTGAACCTCATTTCACAAACATGTCCGACGTTCGCCGTTAATCTGTTGAGTGGACAAAAAGCTGTTTCCCGACTAAACACTAATGCGCATGGAGATAAAGATTTATGGGCAGCATTTTGTAAATAAAACCTTTATTTGTTGTCACGTAACGTAGAATAAACCGCGTGATGTCTATTTCTACGAGGCATTTTGTGAAATATGAATTACGTCTCGTGCGTGCGTTAAAATTATCTATATTAGACAGACACCACAAAGAAATTAGTGTCACATTACGCAAGGAAAGTTGTAATGATTAAAGGAACTTAACTTTTAAAGTTTTTAATGCCTTTTAGCTCTTAATTGGTGGCAATAAAAGCCATCTTGCCTTGCTGAGGCTACCTTCAATGACGTATCTGCTTAGATGTAGAACGAAGCATAGTCTGTGTAAGCGATGTGTGTATATTATGCAACCAAATTCTATATTTGCTTTGTCATTGCAAATAATCAGTCACTCGAAATGCCTTAATTTATAATGATGACACTATTTCAGTACTCTAAAAAGAACATTCCGATCATTTAACGCCGCGCAACGAAGAAATAAGGTCGAGTTTAAATTACACCTATCAGGATTAACGATAGGGGAATGTATTCAGAGAGTGCCAATAAAAAAAACCTTTATTTGGCGCCGTAATTAAATCGGAATTACCCGACAATCGCATGAAAGTAAAACACCACTGCGAAGGTCATTAACGGTGCCAAATAGCCCAATGGCCAGCAGCACAGTGAGAAGGTATGCAGATTGCAGTTACCTCAATGAAAAAAGTTCTCGGAGTGTAATTGGGGCATGTATGATTCATATAGTTCTGAGTACCTTCGCGAGAGGTGCCAAGGGCCAGATCAATCAGTGGAGAAATGAGTACACACCTTCGATCAAGGATACAACTAGATACAACATAGAACTGTGAAATGTGTCTGGAAAAATAGATGCCCAAACTGCCTTTGGGAGCTTATTTGCTCGTAGTCTATGCAATTAAAGTAAAACTGTACACTAATGCAATAAGGTTGACATTCGAATATTAGACGTATGGTAGAAATGATGATTCGTATTGTTCTATTGCTGATATCATTTGTTTCTGTGGGGACAAGTTTTTATTGTGATTTTATACGTAATGCGGATTCTATGGGATTTAGTTCGGCGGTACACATACATAAAAGTTGGCGGCGATAGGACATTTTTTGCCTCACTGTGACTGCTACTCATTAAAAGGATTGAACAATCGTCATTGCTTACCTCCAAAGCTTTCATTTCGATAGCTTTATCTTCAGGCGCCACAGCTACAGATTTCTCCTCAACAATACCACGAAAACGTCAACGGCAAATGTGTTACGGGCGGATAAAGCCACCCGGAAACCGAAGCGCAGTTCCG
Source organism: Zelleria hepariella (assembly GCA_949319315.1). NCBI lineage: Eukaryota > Metazoa > Arthropoda > Insecta > Lepidoptera > Yponomeutidae > Zelleria > Zelleria hepariella. Next base: position 7,441,488 of record OX439394.1, read on the forward strand.
ATCGTGACTAACCGATATGAAGCCGATCAGGGCCCTTAGCCTGTAACGCAATGGTGCCAAAATGGGCTCCCGGTTGACGGTTTTAATTACGATTTATTAATGCTGTCGGTCCAGTGTCGGTCCTTTTAATGTTTATGTAGTACAGCAATAGTACATTACTGCCGCGATCTGTAATGAGTGCGTTTCTGGCGCGCTTTTGATGGCCGACAGAGCGCAGCGTAGCGCAGCTCAAGGCCCTCACAGTACGGTCAGCATTGCAGCCCTTGATGGACAAGCTGGAATGAAGGCCGAGACCGAAGGTCGAGGCCTTTATAGCGCGGCCAGCAAGGGCTGCAATGATGACCAAACTTGAGGGCCGAGACCGTAGCTAAGCTAAGCTCGAGGCAATCATAGCGTGGCCAGCAGCGCACTCATTGCAGACCAAGGCTTGTATAGTGCTTTACTCAAACAATGCGAGTAATTAAAATAGTAATTTAATTAGCTTACCTTTTGTCGTAGATTAGGTACTGTCTGTCGATTTTCCATTCCGCAAACTTTTGTTGGTAATTTTGCTTGTATTTTTCTTTTGACTTCGGTGGCAATAAATTTCCAATTACTAATTTCGCTTGCTTTTAAATGTCCGGCGGTGCTAAACACATTAAATCGGAGGATTGAATTCACTTTTTCAACCAAAACACAGAAAACATCATTTCGAACAAAGCGCGCGAAACGGCGAAAACAATATGGCTGCGCCTTTTTTTTCTGTGCAATTTGTAGACTGCCAGTACCTATACAGCCCAATTCTAAATAAATACTTTTTGCGCCTGATGTTTGAGTTCTATTCTATTTATGAAACAAAACTCGACATTAATGGATTTTCATACAGTTTTTCTGGCCGCATAACACGACATTAATGAAATTTCATACAACTTTTCTGGCGCCTAATCAAAGTAGCCCGCAAGTCCTCCTTTGCTCAAAGAAGGTTGTCGAATTAATGACCACATTACGAGCTTTTTTGAGTAATAGTTATTTGTTATGCAAGAATGCAAAATTATTGTTTGCGGCGAGTGCTTGTATTGAAAACCGAGCTAGCGAAGGTTTCTAAAATTGAGCCACGAGCGTAGCGAGTGGTTCAAAAAAAGAAACCTGAGCGTAGCGAGGTATTCAGAAGCACGAGACGCAAATAATATTGCATTCGTGCGAAACACAAAACTTTTCATCTCACAGAAGCGAGGAAATGACTTTGTTAGCCAAGCGGGACAAACTCTATAGACAACTACTTACAGGCAAAACAGGTGAGTCAAATAAGTTCCTTTTAAAAGCATATTTTACTGTAGTTACGGCTGCCGCACTAAAGTTTTGAGCTTCGTTGGTATTAAAACCATTCGTTTTATTAATAATTTCCTGAAGTTTATTTATCCAGACACAAAAATAATGTAAATAAAAGAATGTTTTTTTTTCCGGGTGCATTCTGAACTTTTACCATATAAATTAAAAATTTCTAGGATATAAAAAATGAAATTAGTAATATCGTTTGAAAAAATGTATTTAACAAACCAAAACATAATTATCTATTTGATTAAACAGAAGCGCAGCATTTTTTTTATTTACTGGTATTTAAAAATAAATATGTGTACAAAATATTGAAAAGACTATAAGAAGAAACCACGTTTCTGAATGTTCTATTCCGTGACTTTACCTTTTTAAAAGATGCTTATGCACCATTTACATTCACAGTTTTGTATAGAGAATGGGCACGAACAATCGCTTTCGCTGAAATACGCGTTTAAACGAACTATGAATGAGGTTTTATTTTCCATCGGGATCTGGCATCTACTTAAACGGCCAGTGTTTTTTTCTTTTTCAAAACCATAGGGCGCGGGAAAGACTGTCCCGGCGTCGCGTTCAAATTTCGAAGCGCATAAAAGTTCTGATAGTTTAAATCCGGCCTTTACACGATCGTAAGTTACTAGTAACAGCAAACTTTCCGAGCGTGGGAGATGAAATAGTTATTTGTTATGCAAGAATGCAAAATTATTGTTTGCGGCGAGTGCTTGTATTGAAAACCGAGCTAGCGAAGGTTTCTAAAATTGAGCCACGAGCGTAGCGAGTGGTTCAAAAAAAGAAACCTGAGCGTAGCGAGGTATTCAGAAGCACGAGACGCAAATAATATTGCATTCGTGCGAAACACAAAACTTTTCATCTCACAGAAGCGAGGAAATGACTTTGTTAGCCAAGCGGGACAAACTCTATAGACAACTACTTACAGGCAAAACAGGTGAGTCAAATAAGTTCCTTTTAAAAGCATATTTTACTGTAGTTACGGCTGCCGCACTAAAGTTTTGAGCTTCGTTGGTATTAAAACCATTCGTTTTATTAATAATTTCCTGAAGTTTATTTATCCAGACACAAAAATAATGTAAATAAAAGAATGTTTTTTTTTTCCGGGTGCATTCTGAACTTTTACCATATAAATTAAAAATTTCTAGGATATAAAAAATGAAATTAGTAATATCGTTTGAAAAAATGTATTTAACAAACCAAAACATAATTATCTATTTGATTAAACAGAAGCGCAGCATTTTTTTTATTTACTGGTATTTAAAAATAAATATGTGTACAAAATATTGAAAAGACTATAAGAAGAAACCACGTTTCTGAATGTTCTATTCCGTGACTTTACCTTTTTAAAAGATGCTTATGCACCATTTACATTCACAGTTTTGTATAGAGAATGGGCACGAACAATCGCTTTCGCTGAAATACGCGTTTAAACGAACTATGAATGAGGTTTTATTTTCCATCGGGATCTGGCATCTACTTAAACGGCCAGTGTTTTTTTCTTTTTCAAAACCATAGGGCGCGGGAAAGACTGTCCCGGCGTTGCGTTCAAATTTCGAAGCGCACAAAAGTTCAGATAGTTTAAATCCGGCCTTTACACGATCGTAAGTTACTAGTAACAGCAAACTTTCCGAGCGTGGGAGATGAAAAGAATATTATGAGTCTAATTCTAAAGGATTAGCTAGCTGGTTGTAGGAGAACAACGAACAAATCCCGGTTTTGTCCTTCTACCTGGGACGCCATTGATACGCCATTGTGTTACAGGCTAAGGCCCCAGTTGATATTGATAGCTCGCAGAAAGGTCGGGGCGGCAGGCCGGGTCGCGAGACGACACACATTCCCTGGCGGGGGCAACCATGAACTTACATTCTCAATAACATTACGTAGGTACTTCATGTACTTTTCGAAAATCGCAGAGGGCTCGCGTGGTGATCCGGCCCGATCTCTCTGGCTCTGAAAGGGGCTGTACCCAGCTAGTGGGCCGTTTATAGGCTTTATCTAACTGTAACTCTAACTTCACACGCTTTTTGTTTTTTCTAAAGCACTAACCCGTGCTAGGGAATAATTTAAACATTTATAATAAGTTGAAAAAAATCACTCGGGACAGGACTTGAACCCGCAACCTCTCGCATACCATGCAGGCGCTCTACCAATTGAGCTACGCTCATTTAATTTCATACGCTTCTTAGAGATTCGAATTGAAAGAGATAGGCAAAGACCATAGATGTGTCAGAAAGGGTGCAGGGAAACTGACCTGATCAAAATAGTTAGAAAAGACTGAATAAGGAAATTACAACGCCGAAAATATTTCCGTGTTTTGGAACTGCGCAATGAGTGGGGCGAGTTGAAGAAAAAGAGAAGAGATAGGAACGGCGTATGATGCGTGAGGTAGAGAGCCTACTCATGGTAGAGCCGCGGGTCTCATCGCATTGTCCACACGATATCTGCAAACTCATGCTCCGTGGAAACAACACCTCCATAGACAATAAACATTTCACTTTTGGAAATACCGTTAGGAGCAGTAAGAGTGATCCGGGGATCGTTTACGCACGACTTCTCTAGGAATCCGTATCAGGGCATCAAAGGTCGTTGGAAACAAAAAGCATTGAGTCTGAGCTAAAGTGAGCTACAAATTGGAGCTTTGAACAAGAACATAGAGTAAAGTGTGAATGGATGGACTATAACGTAGTGTTGCAACTCGCTAATGACGTTAAGTTCGCCAAATTAACACCTACGTTTCTACTTGCCACCCATTATGTATGACTGACTCCTTTGCTTTGCTCGTCCGAAGTTAGAACTACGATTCATCGAGTTAATCGCAAACTATCGTCCATAAATGAAATTGAAACCCAGCACGGTAGCTTGTTAATCTCCGGCATTAATATTGAAATCATGCAGCATTGTCATTTTACGATACAAATAAATATGAAATAAACACAGAGCGTGCAGTTTCATTAAATTAATACAGGCAGCTACATCGTATCGAGGCATCAGCAATTAAACATAACGTACGAGTATGAAATGTTCTGTGTCGCCCCCGGGCGCGCAAGGACTCGATAAATCAAAAAGAGCCAATATTGTTAGCGAAGAAGACATCAAGCATGGAATTTCCAATTGGGCATGTAGGACTCGGGCGAGAGAGTAAGTACATTCTGGGCCGAATCACGAACGCGCGCCCAGGATTGCGGTCATCGGCCTTCTTACCGAATGCGCGCGCCCGCGCCGCACGAAACGCATTTTTTTGTAAGGACGAGGAGAAAAACGACCCCATGAAACTCTTTACGATCATCGAAATCAGACGGTTCAAGTACCTCTATAAGGTATGATGCATCGTACAACAATTTTACTGTCTCGGATGTTTGGACGCGCCGGCTAAAGTTGGCTATCGGTCTCGGGACCAGCACGAGTCATTGTTCTGTTATTTTTGGCAATAAATCGAAGCGAGGACTCGCCACCGCCTCACAGACCACGAAGTCTCTCCTCCGAGCGAGTCTGTCATCGATCGAAGTAATAACCCAACGTCCGCGGGTTTTATCTCACCAATAAACATTGAAAGCTTGCTTCAAAAGGCCTTTGAAAGACGAACACAACGAAATATTCAAATAGGAGTTTTAAAATGGGCGTTGAAATGGGAAGTGTTCGAGATAATGGCGGGCTATAAAGTTTCAACATCTTCAAGCTGAACAAGTAATCATGCGTGGAAACACAAAAGGAATGCTTTGTGCCCGCTAGTTTATTTTAGATCATCTACCTATAGAGAAAGGATCGCCTGTGGGATGAGGAGATAATGGGCTCGCTTTTTTAAACCGCTTTTGTTCTAGAGCAGTAAAGTTAAAATAATGCTTCGACAAGTGCCCATAGCTTCACATAAATTCTCGCGGTGTACTCTGTAACATGTAGCAACCAATCGATTGTACAATTACACACAAGCACATAGGTTAAACGGACGCACACCCATTGCTTAACAATTAAATGGCAAGCGCAGAGAATACGCATCATTACACATTAACAAAACAGCCGCTTTTGAGTGACGGGAGACCAAATGCGTTACGTAATGACATGTTAACAATAGTGCCGTGTCAATCACGCGTTGGAGACGTTTTTTTTTTCTTTAAATAATTTCATGGGAGAAAGTGCAGTGTATGCGATACATAAACCTATATTACGGCATAGGTATGATGTGTGACGAGCTAAGTATGTCACACAATGTAACCGAGAGTTCACGGGAACCAAAGATGGGTCAAATCAAACGAGCCGTCGGACACTTGAATAGTGCCTTCAATTTGATGTGACGACATTCGACATCTGGGTCACAGGAGATAGGTCATTTCAGGCTTTGAATAGGTAACTATTTGATGAGATTTGACATGTGAGCTAAAGATAATTGCGACAGTTTGCTTCCAAAGCGTGATCGTCCCGAGATTTCGTTAGTACACACGACAGCACTCTACTCGGTTACGTTACGGGCGACTTTACAACAAAAGTGTACACTCTGAGGTGCTGTCGTGTGTACATGATTGACAGAGGCATCTCTACCACTCATTCAGCTCTGTGAGCTATTTCTGTGGGCTGTTAATTGAGTTTCTTGAGCGGTTCGCCCCCTCGGGTCAAAAGACTGCAACGCGTTGCTCAGCTCTTTCGAATTGACATATAGCACGTTGCGTCACCGCTGATTGGCTGTGGGTCGCCTCCATTGACCTCGACGACATAAAGTTACATATTGACGGCTCGTTGGCTACTACTTACAGAAGGAACGGAAAACGGTGACGTGCTTTCGAAAGACTTTTCTCATTAGGCTGTTTGTTGGACTCTCTTTATAAATAAAAGTTAGTAAAACGGGTTATTACTTTTTGGTACGCAATAGAATAGCAAAAAGTTTATAGACTATACATCATTGCCACGGAAGACATTTGTCACAAGTTTATGTTTCGAAAATTTAAGTTTCCAATCGCATTAACTGGTCATAAATTGACCCTAAATTCCAAATGCATTTAATAATTTAAAAATCCGAATACCGTTAAATATTTGATCGGTTTTGCGTCAAGCAAGCTGTAACGCATTACCTCTGATGTCTGTCGTAGCTTGAGACATTAGGTGCGCTACCCGGCTTAAAAATCTTGAATTCTTAAAAAAAATATAAATGGGTAACAATAGTTGGTAGGACTGCTGAGTCTACGTTTGTAATAGAGTCGAAATTTTCCCGATTTTCACTGTGTTTTGAGTCTATACCCTATTGATTGTAAGATTTACAAATTAGGCCTTAAGTATATCAATGGGACGAGCGAGAAACCATCGTCAGGTTCTGTAAGTCGCAGCGTCTTAGATGGGCCGGTCACCTGGAGAGAATGCCAGACACCAGAGCCGCAAAGGTAATGAGCAAATGGAAACCACAGCAGAAGAGACCAAGAGGCAGGCCCAAAAAACGTTGGATTGACTGCATAGAAGAAGACCTCAGGAAGATGTGCAAATACACCAACTGGCGAAAAGAGGCAAGGGCCAGAGACAAATGGAGATCTACTGTGGAGGAGGCCAAGACCCACAAAGGGTTGTAGCGCCAAAGGAAGTAAAGTAAGTAAGTATATCAATGGGACTTCTATTTTCTAATGTCGCCTACTATTAGGAATAGGCTTCTTCTTTGAATCTCCCCGGTCCCTTGCCAGTCATGTCTGACACTGATTTCCAGCCCCCAATGGGATTTATGAATTCCATAGGAATTCCCGAAGGTAGGGTCAGTATCATGCTAGGATATCGAACAAGAAAGGGCAAGTTAAGTGTCGCTCACTGTACCTATGTGGCGGTTACATAAATCTGATGCCGTTTTCCGTAAAAAAAGGCTATGTGACGAAACAATGGTCGCGTAAAGTACAGGCCGCAGTGGCGGCTGTAAAAACTCTGTAAACTATTGGTAACCTACCAGTTTCCCGCTTTCACCTTGCGCAACGCTAATTAGCATTACCGAACGATATCGCGTTTTACCAAACGAGTACAGAACCCACTCGGTTCGGTTCCAATCGCCCGCCTCATATAATTCGATCTTTCATACATCACTGGTTCGATTGTTATCGTTTATATCCCTAACGCAACTAGCTTACATAAAGGTCTTAGGTCCGGTTTCTGAGTTGAGAATTTGGCTAAGCAAATACTTTACTATCGTTCAGTCACGCTCTTTTGTAAGAAATCTGCAGAGACAGGACGATACTTACCCATTTGCTTAGCGAATTTATCAACTCAGAAACCGGGCCATAGGCTTCAAAACTGGCAAAGAGCGATTTGAAGTTAGGGTTTCGTAGCCACAGTTTAGATAATCAGATTAATGAACTTAACTGACACTCAAAACGAGCGCAGAAATTTACGTGATAGTTTAATCAACAGTAGTTAACTTGGCTGCCGTTTATATATTTTTTTAAATTACACGAATCAGCGAACGGAAATGAAAACAAGCGCTGGGCCTCTATTCGCGTGTGCTTATTTGGACTGAAACTTCACGTTTCCAACTCGACCGCGACTCCTTTGACAGTGTTGGTATTCTGGAGTGATGAGTGGACATTGTATAGTATTTTCTTATGTTTGCACGAGCACTAAAACTAAGGCCTTTGCATTTACGTAATGAGATGATTTATGCAGCGTCCAGTGGCACCTTCACTTACGAGCACTAAATACATAATTAAACAACACGTGTAATGGATTTAACACTCGTTTTATTAAATTAATCCGTTAAAAATGTGTTTAATTTTTAGACTAATTTGAAAATTGTAAGATTAGCTTGTTTGACTGAGATGTCTACCGTCCGGTTCTCATGTTTCTACGTCTAACACAAGAAATTGATTACAGTAAGAAGGATTTATTATCATTTATCTGAAAGCCTTTAAAATGAGGCCTTAGGTAGGCATGTTAATAAAAAAAAAGAATTCCTACTAACTGCCCCACTTTTCATTGTACGTTATGCAAGACACGTTATCGAATAAAGCTCCTAAATTTAGATTTTGTCTACGAGTTTGATGAATGGAGACGTCTTTAGATAGTTGCGTAACACCGTATATCTATGGTCACTCATAGGTTTCGAAACAATGCCCGTCAGCGAGTGAACCTTATAGCTGGAGAGTGGCTGAACAATCGATTTATTTTTTCGTACAAGGCTAAAAGTTGGTAGGCAGAATAAAAAAATAGTTTCATAAATGGATGCCTGTTTGACGCATTTGCTGTTGTGAACGCGGCAGTTGAATACCACCATAAAATATAAAGTTATAGATGAGAGCTTCGGATATAAGCAAGCAAGCATCAAACACCAAAATTTTTAACCACTACAGGGCCAATATGATTTGTGCATAAATAGCATCAAAACTATAAGTTTCTACCGGAGCAGACCTGCATTTCCCAGACTTAGCCTTGTACGGAAAAGTAAGTCGATTGGTCAGCAGCTCTCCAGCTACTATTCATTTCTGCGACTCTACGTACCTACCTCTGCCTTTTGAGTACTTTTGAGTTGTTAGTTTAATTGGCTCTTGTCAGTATGTGGCTTTATAGCCTCATAATAAGGCTGTAATTGCGAGTTATTTGTCTTGGAATACGTGAGATACTAATTGAAAGCAATAAGTACACCTTTGGGTCAAGGTGTATTTATTAATGCATCTATTTTTATTCTATGATACATTTATCTTGAAAACTGTTACAGAACTGGTGCTCCAAATGGGATATTTCATTACTTGGAGTAAAATGTATCATTAAATCACCGGTAAATTTCGTACTTTGCACGTAAAGTGGTATTATTACGAGTACCTACCAGCCTTCGGCGTTGATCTTGCCACAAAATTAACATTACAGAAATACAGTTTTGTTTTCACTTCGGATTGATTTGGTTTTTCTATCACGACCAGTCCTTTCATAATTTTCTTTCTCCAGTAAAATAAATCTTAGCATTAAAAAGGTGCTGTTTTACCCACGATGTATTTTAGATCGATATAGATAGATATATAGATAGAGACTTACGCCATATAATATTTTGTAATAAATAACCTAGTAAATAAAATAAAGATCAAAATCGATAGGTAGTTTAGACTCTACTGAAATAATGGCATTAAAAACCCAATACATCACCAAAAATCAAGTTCCTTCTGGAACTTTTAACCCTTTGTTCCCAGTATGTCACACACATCACCTTATGTTACACTGTTACATACTGGGCCTTTTTCCCCATTATTTCACACAGCTGTCATTACTGTAACTTAATGGAATCTCGTTAAGAGGATACCCGGTCAACTAAGGCCGCCAATGAAAAAAAAATGGGTATCTTCTTTTTTGAAGCTTTTTTGCTAAAAACGGGCCGTCAAATGAAAATTCCTAGGCGTAATTTTCAGGACCTAAGGCCTAGATTCCTAAACATAGTTAAGCCTAGGGATTCTTATTTGACGGCTCATTTTTAGCACAAAACTGGCGGCGGCGCTAGTGTATTTTGACCTTAAAAATTCTTTAATCACCATTAACTCAACTTGAGCTGTCCCTTCGTTAGTTTTAATTCAAGATTCTGTCGGTTCAGTGCAAGCAGGCAGTAGTCCGTGGCAGCGCGGACCCCACTTCCCGGAATATGATTTTAAAATGTCGACTGCTCACTGTTAGTGGAGTGTCGAGTGAATGCGGTGAACCCCGAAATTACCTCCTTCTTCCTGCATGTACCGGTTAGTGATGGTAGAGGAGGTTAGTGTTTTGTTTATGATGCAATGATATATGAACTACCCCTATTATAAATTACATCACTTTAGCATTTACTTTTATCCCGACGAAAAACTATGTCTCGTTGGTGGAAGCGCTACTGATGTTTGAACGTAAACCTCAGCAGTTTTTTTTTAATAATATTGATCCGTCAAAACTAATAAATAAGTATGAGTACCTCTGAAAGTATGATTTTGAATCAGTCAGACATTCAAAAGCCTGTACGCTTGAGCGATCGACCTTCTAAGCTGCACGGTCCAAGCTCTATCTATGAAGCGTAATTTGATACGCCTGACTTGGATTCGAAGGATTTGGAATCCTCGGTCCTTTGTCCCTTTTTTTCTTCAAACTACTACGCATCGGGGTGTTATTACATTTTTATGTCGTGACAAATCCCTCGGGAACCTATTACCGGCTACAATGATAATAACGTAACCACTACAAATTATTTTCTTCGTAGAATACGGAAGGGCTCTGTCATTCACAACAGCTAAGTGATGGAGTAAATCCTCGGACATTCTCTCGTCCCTACACCTCAGTGAATACGTAGTATTTCATACAATTACATTAGCAAGTGACAAATTAACCAACACACCGACTCAATAACCAATTCACTAACTGTACGAAAGAAAGTTATTAGCAGCCAGTGATGCTGCATTCTCGCACAAAAAGAAAGAAAAAAGTGCACACAAATAAATCAATGTCAAGACAAACTATGCGGTGCACATGTTTCCAGAATCTCACGTTCACATGCGAATTCACAAAAAATACTTCCACAAACGAGCAGTCCTTGTCATTTGTTTGCCATTACAATTGCTAGTCAATGAAGCATTGTTTGTGAACGAAGAAAAAATGGACAAGTTGGACGCAAGACTAACAAATGAGCTTTGCTAACATCACGTTCAACCCTGTTGCTCTTGAGGGTCAGTAACTTTACATTTTAAACACGTACCTACCTACCAGAGACAATACAAACACGCCCAATGCCCATCTGTGCGTCGTGTCGCCAACCCGCTCAGCAAAAAACCTCAAATACCAAATATTTTTTTCTTTTAATTACACACGGGGCTTACCGGCCAGCTATGTCCGAAAGTTTTTTTATGGACACAGTCGAGTTTTGTCGACCAAAAAGTATTTATTTCATCACGTATTCCAACCTCTCTGGGTGACGCTCTATCGCTAAGTACGAATTTACGTGACGATAGGAGGTTTTCAGCGGATGCGAATTGTTCTATTTCGTCAGGATTTACTACTGCATTGGTCTAGTTTAGATATTGTTTCATTTTGAACCGCTTGACGTGCCGTTAGGGCAATTTGGCGAGCTTTGTTCGAGCTCCCACCGTTGTTGAGATGTACAAAGATGCCCGGGAATGGGATCTATTAGAAGCAGTCGATCGCAGCACGGAGCAGCCTGTTCCGCGAACACAGAACAATGGTGAGTAATTTTGTAATGCCTTCTTATTACCATGCATGACGCAACGCAATTTTGTAAATGTGGCTACATATTCTCATGTTTTCCTATGCGTGTGTCCGTACGTAGCCTTTAAAAGTTTACTATAAATTTTCCTGCAGGTGTTGTCGAAAGGAATGAACTATTTTGTGCAATTTGGCATTTATCGATTGATCTTTAGCTAGACGGCCGCCTATATGAAAACTATTCAAACAAAAGTAAGTAATGGCTCCAGACGCCGCCGTTGGCAGATGCATGCCCTATTTCGGAGCCTGTCTAGTCAGTTGCATTGACACGTGCATCTTCGGACTTAATTAAAGTTTCCTTGGCAGTTGGCACGTGATAGAACCGCTGCCAAAGTGTTGTTTTTATTTGATTCCTGCCGGTGTATTTCGAGCGATATATCTCGTGCCATGTCATATATGTCGCGGCTGCACGCCGCGAAGTCTTATGATCATGAACGCGCCGACTCATTTATGCTTTATCATATTTAAATGTTTACATTCCAATTTCAGCACCGCCAGTAAATACGTTTTGTAATAAAAATAAATAAAACCATTAACATGAAAGAGGTTTATTCCACGGATTGATTTATTTATAATGAACCAAATTAACATTGCAATTAAGCAACGATAGAGCGTCCATGAGCGTAATCAAAAGACGTAAAATATGGACGTGTTATGAAGAAGTAATTTTAGGACGCTCGGGCCCGAGAACCAAAAAAATAACCAAACTGGGCCGTGATTAGTTGCGCTTTCAATCCGGAATTAATTCATGGGTTTAATGAGGGACATAATAAAAATGAATAATGCATAGAGCTCTTGTTTACGTTCGTGATATTAGATGGGCGGTACTTCATTATGGAGGCAGATAATCCGGACGAATGGAGTCGTCGCGAACTGTAAACTAGCCCTTTGTGAAGTGATAGTATCGCAATCGCGCCGGATTAAGGTCTGCATCAAGTTCATTTTCATTGAATGAAGAAAGCGCATGCATTAAGGGCCAGTCGACAATACGCGTAATATAAATCCAGAACGAGTCCGATGCAGTCGCGCGCGCACGACCCGAGCGTTCATAATTGAAGCAATTTATTTCATAAATCCCTTTCTATATGAGATGTAAATTGAAATATTTAGATCTAGGTACTTGAACGATATAGTTGTTTTTATATTCTTCTCAAAGCTAAATAAGTAATGGCATAATTAACAAAAAATAAAAAACCGACTTCACTGGGGAAAAGGTATATCATAGGTACTATTGCACCGATTTTGAGTTAGCTGCTGTCCGTTGAGGATTTCCGTTCTCCATCTCCGAAGTTCTTCATCAGATCTTCACCATTTTTTATGGCATCATACGGGAATATCATCTATCATCCAATATCATACCCTTTCAAACAAAAAAACAATGATCAAAATTGGTCCACAAAAGTTCTGAGGAAACAAACATAAAAAAACATACTTGCGGGTCGAATTGACTACGTCCACCTTTTTTGAAATCGGTTAGAAAGGGTAGTTCTATCTAGTTATGAAACGATAATTTTATGAGCTCCGATTAAATTTCCTTTAACGACAACGCTCTAGCTAGACTCTTAGATAGTTATAAAAGCTATCTAATTAAAATGAAAACACTTCAATTAACTGAATGTGGTCAGCAAGGTTATTAAATCGGCAAAATCTAGTTCACAGATAGTTGCGGAACCATTATTGCAGAGCTAACTCATGCTTCGATCGACTTATGTAACGTCAAGACAGAGTGTGGTTCTAAAAATACTCTATCTACCATTCGTGTGTTAAGCTATTCGTTTATGGACTGACTGAGGTATTTGTAGGTTATGTTTTTTAACTCGTATTTATTTACCTAAGTTTATTTCTGTTTGTCTCTAGTATCTCCTTTAGGCAAGTCATTATGTTTTTTTGGTAGTTTAGTTATGGTTATAGAATTTATTTTGGAATTTAAAAAATTATTGGAGTCAGGAAGGATAGGACCTCTTTGCGAACCCTACCTGTGCTCTACCAATTGAGCAATCGAGCAAGTTCTACTCGATGCAAAAAATATGTGCCCTATCAGGTTGGATATTGTTTCATTTAACGCATTGCAAGTAGAATGTCTATTGCTCTTCGTTGATGTATTGTATGTATGTATACTTATTACTAGATAGCTTTAGCGTATTTTTATAATGTGTTTTTAATGCCACCAACGTTTAGTCCAGACACTTCGGTCCTTTTGGCCCCGATCAGGTAAAAGATCCTCGGGTTTTGTGGGGCCGAACAACGGTGTTTGTTTGTTAGGGTCTACTTAAAAACAACATCTGCAGATAGTAAAGTCATTCTCAAAAGTACTAGTAAAACGTTTTATGAATGGGGCTCTCCTTTTTGCCATTGACTAAAAAGAGCTTGGTGATATCCTGATTGTTGCTAACGGCTTAGCGTCAGTTTCGTTTAACTATTCCTGCCTTTAATCGTAAATCTTTTCGCAGTTAGCTTTGCGGAGTGAATGATCATTGTCCGCACGGTCTGTCTCAGTCTCTATCGTGTTTGTAACGTTTTTGTACGTGTTTGTATTCAATTGAATAACACGGGGATGTGCGGTCAGCGGCAAGCTAGAATACCCCTTTTTGTTTGATTAGCGCGCTTATGCTGCCCGCGATAAGAGAGCTACACATGGAATATACATCGTGTCGCTACGTTACTTACCATTGTTTTGATCTACATTTTTTTTAACCAAAACAGCATTAAATTTGTTGTTTTTTAACTGTCATTCGTAAGCACGATTTTCATCGTCGCCCCCACAATATAAATCGCAAGATCTTTAAAATGTATGGAGCGCAAAATTGTGTTCTCAAATGCAGCAAAGAGTCACAGAGCTCGTCTGTGACATGGCATTATAGAGTAACGAGGCTCATTTTAACCACGGCTATAGTGAAACCAAACGACCGCGATGGAGCAGTTGTCGTACGTGAGCATAATACGTAGTATTATGTAGCGACAGCAACACAAGTATCAGCTAAGTGCTACTAATCTAGCTTAATGGTCTGTCTACCAACAATCACATGCTCAAATCTGAAGACAATTAAGAAGTCTGGTGGCTAAAATTACCTATCAGACAGAAGATATCTCATCTAAATAAAAACGAAGTTACGGTTTCACAAAGTACATTTAAAACTAAATGAGTAGATTAGCGCTTATGAATTGATTATATTACTAGTGGTTCGCCCCGAACTTTGAACTCGCGACCCCATATCTCAGCAACCCCTCGACCGATTTGGCTCATGTTCGAACTTAAAAATTCTCTTTACCTTATTTACCTGCGTACCAAATTTCGTGACGATCCGACTAAATTTACTCAAGTTATCGTCGAACGAACATTCATACATACATACATACATACATACATACATCGCACCTTCAGAATAGGAGAGACCTAATTAAAAAATCATGGATATTGAGTTAAGGTCATAGAGGGACACAAAATGGCATGCTCTATCAGGTGAATTATTAAAACAAAGGCATTGTCATGGTCGAAAAAGGAAAAAACTAACTTCGGTCTCTCTCACACTCCCCTCTTCCACCCGCGCCCCTTGGTTTTGGAAAGACACGATCAGTGTTTGGTCAAAAGTGAAGTGAGTGTGACGTCGCAAGTTTACTCGTGGATTGACCTAAACGCGTATAGCGCTGCTTCTGGACTAAACAAAGGGTAAGAAAATATTTTAATATTCAGTGTAGGAAAGACAGTCTTTTAAATTGGGTCGTTAAGTTTCCGAACTAAGTATTGATCTCTAGGACCTAATAAGGAATAGGTCTATCTAATGTCAAATAAAAGAGACACATAACTAAATCAGTCTTTAAAAAAAAAAATTTTTGTAACATAAAGACCTAATTTTTACCCTTTTTTTAAAAAAAATATTTTAAAATGTAAATAAATACTCCAGTTACTTTTTCATAAAATGAATCAATAAAATATAAAACAAACTAAGTATAGCAATAAAATATTAAATATGTTTTCATACGAAACAATTGAACAATTTAAAGCCAATGTTGAATTTTCCAAATTCTAAAACTTCTTTCTTGATTTTCCAACAATTTGTTTTTTTTAGTTATGTCTGTCCTATTCTGAGGGTGCGACATACATACATACATACATACATACATACATACATACATACATACATACAAACGCCGGATTGTTCCAGTAGACTCGGAGAACTTCGCTCGCTTCGCTCGCTCGTTCAATTATTCCGCTTTTTGTGTGCGTGGTATGAACAGCTTTTAACTTACAACTTATATTTTATCAATAATAATCAAGAATAACATCGAGAAGATTTGGATTTTTTCACATCTCCAAAGAATTACAGATCTGAGTATTTGATATTAATTTCCACTTGATACCAAGTTCTTGAGAAAAAGAGTCTTGAGTCTTGACATACCAACGGACAGACGGACAACGAAGTGATCCTATAATGGTTCTTCATTTCCTTTTGAGGAACGGAACCCTAAAATGTGTGTGGTTCTGCCTCTTAGGTAAGTATCAGCTAAACGCTATGTGTAGTACAGTCAGCGACTGGGATACCCACTTTTGTTCGATTGGCGCTCTTATGCCGCGCGAGATAAGAGCTACCATGGGGTATCCTAGCGTTTCGCTGTCCGTACTTAAACACAACGAGCGTGGCTCACAATCGCGGTGCATCGCACTGGTAATGTCAACATGATGACACGAAATAGAGAGTCACAGAAAGCCTATATCGCCGTGTATGAAACTATAAATACATAAAAATACCATGTTACATTAAGACATTTTGTCTCAAGATCATTTTCATGCTCGAGCTTATCTACAACTATCCTTTGCCCGCGACTTCTTCCGCGTGGACTACAGAAAAAGGATATGTGCTTTACTTTGCCCCTAAGGGTAAAAGCGTGATAATATGTAGCCTATGTGTTATTCTGATGTCTAAGCTATCTCTGTTCCAAATTTCATCCAAATCCGTTCAGCCGTTTCAGCGTGAAAGAGTAACAAACACTCACTCACTCACTCACAAACTTTCGCATTTATAATATAAGTGGGAAGTGGGAAGTGGGATGGGATTATACACTAATATTTTTAATATGATTGAATATTAGGAGATAATCCCGGAAACTACCATCCAATTTGAAGAATTCGTAGAAAAAATTTTAGAAAACACATTTTGAATGGACATAAATACTACGCTAAAGAACTATTTCAACGCGGATGAAGGCGTGGGAAAAGGCAAATAAAAATATATGAAGTCCTTCTAAACACATCCACTTCGAACGTCAACGCGATGGCCTCTGTCACACGCACACACGGCAAAACACGCATTATCTGCGGCACTAAGCGATGGAACTCGACCACTTGATTGACCCGTAACATGACAAGCCCAGACAATAGGACCTGTATGAACTACCTTTTTAAACTGCCGAGCATACCGTAGTGAAGGTGATACTGTTGGATGTTGAAGTCTACATATGCTATAGGCAGTGCTATAGGTAGGTACAGCACATTATATGAATGTCATTGGATGTATGTTAATCTAGAGCCTGCTATTAGTAGGTAAGTACTCACCTACAGTACTAAGGTTGATCTAGTACCTAGGTAGGTAGTTGTTATTCAACATTAACAAACATTAGATTGAAATGAAGGCAACGTGCCGCTGCGTAGTGAGATAAAAGGACGAACTAACGCTGACTGAATTTACAATCGGTTTGAATCGGTGATTTGATTGATCCATCTCTTGTTAAGGAGAAACATATTCAAAGTACCTAGCAAGCGAAACTTCACAGCCAAAGTAGTTGTGAAGCTGAGGCTGAGGCTACACCATGCAGCGACGCGGTCTGCGACACGCAAGCGAACAAAACATAGTACAAAATCAGTCTCCAAATATGTCTACCAAATTTTCATACGTTTATTTCGCTTTCCTGCCGCATCGAGGATCGGTATCTACAGGGTGCACTCTCAGTCGATAGCGAAACTTTAAGTAGGCTGTCTACTGATCAATACAAACAACTTGTACTAGGTGGCGACAAAAATGTAGCGAAAAAAATATCAGCTGTTTCATACATTTGGCGCAGTACTGAGTCGACCTTTTGTATGAAACAGCTGATATTTTTTTCACTTAATTTTTTTCGCCACCTAGTACGGTCGTCCACAGTCACAGATACCCCATGGCAGCTCTTACCGCGCGCGACATAAGGGCGCCAATCGAACAAAAAGGGGTATCCTAGCGTGTGGCCAACTGTACAAGTTGTCTGTATTGATCAGTAGATAGCCTACTTAAAGTTTCGCTATCGACTTAGAGTGCACCCTGTAGTTTAGCCACAGCCTAACGGTCTACACTCACCACAACAACGCTTTTCTCACGTATCCAATAACCCCAAACATCACGACGTCCGGCGTTGTGATTAACAATTAGATAATGGCGACGATAACAGGATGCTTATTAAAATCGTGTCGGCCACCCGACTCCCGCGCATTGTCGCCACTGCGTGAACCGCGCACAATTACTGCCAGCCACCGGCCTTGTGTCCGAAGAATAGCATTCTGTTCAAGGCTTTCCATGCAGCTCCTATTATGTAATTCAATTTAAAACGAATTCCTTTCCAACAATGAATGTCATTGTTATAAAAAAAATATAATAGAAAAACCGGCCTAATTAAAAACCTCAATTAAAAACTAGTGTAGGCTACTTGCTTATTTTAAAAAACAAATTGAGCAGCAGAAACTTACATGCATCATAACATCAAGTCCTTTGTCCACGGTGAGGCCGTCACGTCACTAACACATCACATCACGGGTCACGTCCGACTAAGTCCTGCCCCTATGTTTGTGTTTACTAGCGGTTTGTTCGAAAGTCGCACGCGCGCGTCCGTTCTCTGCCGTTGCACTATGAATACTGCAAGCGGCAAGCGGAGCGAGCGTTGCGCTGCGCCCGCGCCGGCCGCCCTACGCTCTACGCGCCGCGCCCGAGGGCGGGCAGTCGACATCGCGTCTGTGGGTGCAGTAGCAGTAGCACACTCATTTGTCATAAAAAGCTTCAAGATTTCAAGATTAGATTCCGTTATCGCCACAATAAAAGAAGTGGGACAGTGAAATATGCACGCTCCCATTGTTCTGATCGATAATAAAAGCTAGGAGAGAAACAATGGCCATTTTTGCTATTTATTATTTATTATTCTTCATACGCAAAGAACAGTAGCCTGTAATTTATTATGACACGTCGCTGATAGTATAATATACGGTGGCATAGTTTGATATCTTTCACAAGCCATCGGACAAATGACCGTCCCACAAAACTGGTTGTTGCAAAAATGCCTTATTATATTTTGAGCAGAGACTATGCGAGATATAATCAGTGGAGTGGGTCAACGTTCTCGAATGACAAAGACGATATAAATCATCTATGTAACATATCAATGCAGTAATAAATGTAAGATTAATGAAAGAACTCGTGAGTGGTAGAGACGGCTCGGCACGCGCGATATACCGATATAGGTACACACGACAGCACGTCGACCTTTACACGCTAGCACTCTACTCGGTTACGTTACGGGCGACTTTACAACAAAAGTGTACAGTCTGACGTGCTGTCGTGTGTACTTCCACAAGTAGAGTATGGCACACATATCCAATGGTCAATCATTCGATCACGCGCCGAATTGATATTACGTATGTGACAACGATAAGGAGGTTGGAACCTGATTCCGCTCGGGCGCGCAAAACTCTTGGGCAATCAATATACAGGGTGTTAAAAGACCGCCAACAAAGCGGGATACCACGTATTGCCCTCATCATAAGGAACATTTTTGCCCAAGGAACTATGCCTGGGAAATCAACGGTTTCCGAGATAACGAGGTTCAAAGTCTGACTTTTAAAAACTTTTTTTTTGCAGAAATGTATTCAGTATCTAGTTCTTAACATATCTTCTAAAGAAGCGATATCAAAATTATGAATATTTCTTACAAAAAACGACGTTAAAATTGCAACCCGCAATGTATTCTAAACATCGGCACTTCAAGCTTAAGTATTATAATCTGATACCTCCGCTTGCGCAATATGACTTCTGTGTGTTACACGTCCATTGCGTGAAAAAATATTTTTCAAAATTATAACCTAAAAAACCAAAATCATTTCCCAGAAATAATTTATCGAAAAAGCACTTTGTTTTGGTGTCTAGTATGCGTGGCTTTCGGGTCTGTTGGCGGGTTTTAACACCCTGTATATGTAGAGTCTTAACTACTAATAGGAATACTGTAGGTAAAGGAACACATTTTTTTACGTAGCCTCAGTATTATTGTCCCACTGCTGGGCAAAGGCACTTTCACTCCAGACTTTTCGGTCCTGGGCCAACTCCGATCACTCCGGTAAGTTTTTGTCGAGATCATCCCGCCAGCGTCTTTGCGGCCTACCTAGACTTCGATGTCCATCTGCTGGCACTCATTTCGTGGCGATTCTTGCCCACCTATCCGGGTGCATGCGGCTGATATGTCCGGCCCAGGTCTACTTTAACTTCGCTGTTTGGACCCCTACGACGGCAATGCGCGTCGAGTGCAGTGTGGTATTTCGGACATGCTCCGTGCTCTTGACGCCATTGTAAGTAAACCTGCAACTAGTAAATAAGGTCCGAATGCTCTCATGTTGACTTTCTGACTAAGCTAAGAGGATAGAGCATAATCCACAGGCATCTACTGTAGAACAATTTTGGAATCATCTGCAATGTAGAGTCAAGTGAAGGCAAACTTTTATCAAGACTTTTATCAAGACTTTTATTGTCCAAAACGTAGTCTTTGAACTTATTTTCACCGCTTATTTATGAGCCATTGAAATTAATTTTCAATGTATGATTCGCGTTTTTTTTAATTTTTTACCAGGTTCTGGTCGGCGCTCGAGGTCACAAACTTGGATAATTCATTGGGCCAACACCATAAACAAGACAGCAATCAATCCAGCTCTACCAGATTTAAAGCACGGTCCAAAGGTTGAAAGTTAAATTTAAATTGCCTTAGTGTTTCAAGACAAGTCAGTCGCGAACACAACTTTCAGACAAGACCTAGAAACTTCACAACAAATTAAGCTAGGAAATAACGGTTAAAAGATATCAATTACTCGCGATCACAGGTCGATTGGAAGGAAGTAATACACACTGGCCCAATTAAATACTCTTTCACACATTGACTCAGTTGATCTTTACATAACAACAAATTATTGGTGATTTTATTTTGATCGAGTACATTGCTAATATAACCATATCGAAACTTCCGATCACTTGCGACAGAACCACTTTGAAAGCACATACTCTATGTCCCTTATTATTTACTCGACACTTACCATGTACATTTTTGCTTACTGCTAGTACGACCAACACTATAATATTTAAGTTAATATTTCAATCTCGAATCGAGATTCATATCGGCAATTCGTGTTCGGTAAACATTATTGAAACTCTCGTTTTTTTTATTGCTTCTGATAAAACATTAAGACGACGTGCGTCTCACAACTAGCGCCGCCAATGGAAAAAAAATCATATCTTTTTTTTGGATGCGTTTTTAGCAAAAAACGCTCCTGCGATTCCTCAACGCGAGGCTTAACTATTTTTAGGACCTAAGGTTTGGATTCCAGATCCTAGAACTTAAGAATGCAATCGATTCTCGCCAAAAGTGGCCACTTTTGGCGAGAATCGATTGCATTCGTAGGAAATCTAATCCTGGAATCCAAACCTTAGGTCCTAAAAATAGTTAAGCCTCGCGTTGAGGAATCGCAGGAGCGTTTTTTGCTAAAAACGCATCCAAAAAAAAGATATGATTTTTTTTCCCTTGGCGGCGCTAGTTGTGAGACGTACGTCGTCTTAAATACATTATTCAGTTACCTACATTGGGGTACCTTTCATTTCGATTATGGTATTCGACCTAAATAAACAATAAAAAGAAGAGATGCGACTGTTTCCTCGGCTGAGTGACCTAAATTCGTCGACCCCGACCGCTTCCAATTGAATTAAAGCACTTTAAATTATATCATTGGAAGTTGTCGTCAGTAATTCGATTACTCAGACTCCACGCTTCGTTCCATTTTCAATTTAAACTCCTTTCTGATGCTACGTCCCGATAATCTACGGGCGAACACATTGGAATTGCTGTAATTTAACACTTAACGTTATACAATTGAATGTTTTTAATTTGTACCAACTTTCTTCTTTCTATCGGGTTTATCGGACAAAATAAGAAAGGCCTTTAGAACCTTGTTTAAATTGCTATCACGTCTTGTACGTTTTACGTACTCAACATGTGTCATATCCAAAATGGCGTACTGAAGTAGGCACTCGCGGCCAACGCAACGCACTGAATCGGCAATGTTCTATTAATGTAAATATGCGGCATTTGCATTTGACAACCGAAGCTTCTTATTGTATGGTCGAACGTGTCGATATTACAACTAAAACACTTGCACAGCTATTTGTAGACAAGTCTCTTTTGGGGTCATGGTAGAAATTATTGTTGCTATAGCAATATTCGGCCGTAACGCGACTAACATTTTGTAGTTTCTAACAAGTGCTTTTATTCAATACTTTCCGGGCGGTTACAATTTCTCTGAATAAATGACAAATGACCCTCTAAGTGCTGTTTTACCACGTAATTAATTTGGTTAATTACAAAATATCGGTACATTAAATATAATTACCTAATGTGTAGTGAGCCCGCGGCGTGGAGTCAATCTCGGTGCGAACCTACAATTGACATTACGGAGAGTATCATTACAAATTGCGTCAACCTAGAACAATAATAACACAGGACATAATGGATAGAGCTGTGAAATATCTCAGGCGTCACGAACTTGAGAAACCCTGAGCCGCAAGAAACCACGAAAAATTTCGCGAGGCTGATGTGCAACACCGACAATAGAAGAAATGACTCAAATTTGCTGAATAAAATAAAACCAACTTGATAAGTCCAGAAAAATCCAAAGAATGTGTGATTCATGTGTTAGTAATTCAGAAACGCTACTGGCTACAGATGAGGTGAAGCCACTTGTACCCTTTAGGCATACATATTGCATAGGTATGCTACTAAAAATAGGTCAATTGCCTTCTTTCAAGAATTCCCTCACACATACATAAGAGAGTGGATGATATTATCCAATCTTTGGTTCTACAGGGTGCACTCTAAGTCGATAGCGGAACTTTAAGTAGGCTGTCTACTGATCAATACAAACAACTTGTACCAGGTGGCGAAAAAAAGGGAGCGAAAAAAATATCAGCTGTTTCATACATTAATTTGGCGCAGTACTGAGTCGACCTTTTGTATGGAACAGCTGATATTTTTACGCTCCATTTTTTTAGCCACCTAGTATAAGTTGTTTGTAGTAGTAGACAGCCTACTTAAAGTTCCGCTATCGACTTAGAGTGCACCCTGTAGAGCGATGATTGGCGGTGCGGCTGAGTCGGCAGGGTGCGTGTCTGGCGCGGAGGCGCCGCACGCGATACACCACCCTTTTGAGACCCTAGACCTACCTGCGTAGCAATTGTTACACCATAAATGGAGGAAGATCTTAAGGATCGACCAAAAACAATGTATTCTCACTTACAGTCGCCTTACAGTCTGGGTAAAACCTCAATGAGGTGAAGCCACTTGTTATTTTCAAAAGCGGGATTAGATCGTTTCGCGTTACTGAGGAATGCTTTGCAAACTATAGAAGCGTTATTTGCAAAACAATTGAATCTCAAGTGCTTGTCTATGGAGTGTGAAACAAAGGAGGTTTATTATTTTACTAGCTGTGCCCGCGACTTCGTATGCGTTTTTAGGGTTCCGTACCTCAAAAGGCAAAACGGAACCATTACAGGATCACTCGTGCCTCTGCCTGTCCATCGGTCACAGCCAATTTACTCCGAAACTACTAAACCGAACGTGTTTAAATTTGGGACACATAAGTAAGTTGAAAGGGCTCGTTGTGAGGATCTCAAATATTTTTTCAATCATTTTAAATAAACAGTTTTGAAGTTATTTAAGAAACTACTGAGCCTAAAATTTTGAAAAAAATACATGTAATAGTTATTTACCTATAGATTACAGGAAAATCTATAAGAAGTCCACGGTGTATAAAATAATATAGGAAAATGATCATATAAGCCTACAGATGGCGCTCTACAGTCCTACTTCACGGATCGCTGTATGGTTTCTCAACATTTGTGCGTAAATGAACTTTGGATGTACGGAACCCTCTCCTCGCGAATATATCTCGCACTTGACCCGTTTTTTTTTTGGTGTAGTCTCAGAGTGTCTAGAACGCAAAATTACTACATTACAAAGACATTTAATTTTAATCCGACTGTGGAGGAAAACTCAAAAGAAAGGCTATTTTTACTTCATGACTTGCGGCAGCAAGGCTCAAAAGATAACAATAAATAGAGTACGTAAAACGCTAGGAATCTAGGATACACCTTTTTGTAAAATAAATAATTCTTTTTATTTTAGAAATTTTTAAGCATTAAAATCCTTAATCTAAACAATACGACATATTTATAAATTTTCTAATAAAGCAGGAACTTTGCCACGTACGCGGCGGGTTTATAAATGTATTGTTTAGACGTGATAAAGCTTAGCATTAGAATGGCTTAAGAAGTTAAGGAGTTTATATGCATTTCACTCTTTTGATCGACGTAGAGTGGGACAGATAGAGTTACTCGTTAAGTACGCCCATGGCCCATAGATAAGGTCTAACCCATTCTTATGCTAAGCCAGTAGAGGGTATCCTTGCGTGTCACTTTAACGACACACGCCCTCGGTGCAAAGTTTGCTACCACTGGAGACGACATAGGCCCGGTTTCTAAATTGAGAATTTTACTAAGGAAATACTTAACTATCGTTCTGTCACGTTCTTTTGTGAGAAATCCGCAGAGGCAGAACGATATTTAAGTGCTTGCTTAGCGAATTTCTCAAATCAGAAACCGGCAGATAGAGAACCCATACCTATAGAATATTATGTCTATGTTAGTACCCCACAAATCGCAAACCTCCGATTTAAGTAAGTATTAGTATTTAGGGTTGCAAAATGCATTTAGCGTTTCAGCTAAGAAGACAAAGTTTCACGAACGAATGAAGACTTTAAATTAAAATGTGGTTAGTTTCTAGTTCTAAAAATGCTATACTTTAAGAAATTGGGAGGGTTTCACGAAAGATATTTTTTAATTGCGCTTAGTAAAGCTCGCACAGACTGAAAAACAGGGTTCGAAGTGTTAATTATCAAGATAAATATAGGTTGATAATTATCTTGATAACTATAATCGAAAATATTTACCACTTGTAATTTTTTGCATTCAAAGACTGCGTGTATTGGAACGCGCCAATATTGTTCTGTGAACGCGCCACTTACCGTCAATAGCGGGGATTCCCCGCATCGTCGGGTTTTCTTTACGTTTTGTATTGTCTGTGTGTGGCCGAAACAAAAAAAAACAAAGTTTTTTTTTTTTATGTAACCTCTACGCTGTCCCACTGCTGGGCAAAGGCCTCACCACTTTGAGCCCTATCCGATATTAGTAAAAAAATGATTGCTAGGTTTATATATGTTTGATTGATAATTATCGGATAATTATCATGATAATTACCAAAGGGCTATTTATCTTGATAATTTCAAACCCTGCTGAAAAAAGAATCATCACAAAAAATTACAGTTTTAACATATTTGAATTCTAAGTAACAAAATCTAAGTTTTTTCTTAACAATTAAAAAACAAAAAAAATACAAAAAGAATAATGCTCTTAACCGAACGAAAAAAAAAAAACAATCATCCAGGCCTAGGTTCGAACCCAGAACCTCTCGACCACGAAGCCAAAGCAGTACCGCCTGAGCTACGGTTACTTACAGGGACCTGACGAAAAATGCAAACACTTCCTTGTAATACTTTTGGTAGGAAATCCAGTTGGTCATGGCTTTTTTCATTTATGCAAAACACAACCTTATAACATATTAGGTTAGTTCGTTTTTCCAAATACTGGAAAAATGAAATAATCGAGTTGGCCATGCCGATCGCACATGTATGCAAAACACAACCTTATCAAGTATAAAGTTTAGATCTGTTTTCCGAATAACAGTCATATTGTTTTTTTTACCATGGCAAATGGGATGGTCCTGTATCGCCCGACAATGCTTATTATTTCAACTTTTATTATTTATCCCAAAAGTCGTAGCGTGATATAATATAGGCTAGATTGTGCCGGGAAACAGGACTTATCACGGTACGACTGTTTGAGTGAAGACTATTCAGCGGTATTCGCGTGATGAGGTAACACACAGACATAGGGACAGACAGTGTGACAGAGAGAGACAGGTAGAGTCAGACAGAGACAAAAATTTAGAGTTTTATTATAAGTATAGATTACTTTGTGTAAATCTGAATAACAGCGGCGCTTCTTTGAAGAGAACGAAATAACAGTTTGCATGGTGCCTTTGCGCCGATTCTGCTTAAAATTCTGGGATACTTTTTCACTTTAATAAAGGTCTATTTAACATAATTGAAAGACAATATTCAAATCAAGCGCATTGTCGACGGCACTTGAAGAACTTTTAACTTCTAACCCACTTTTTATGACGAACCAATCCGTTCTGGTACAACGCTAATAATTATCAAAATATTCAATATCATGGCTATGTATGTACTGTCTTAATATTTGTTGGCACAATAGATTTGTGTTCAATATACAATATAGATTGGGCGGGGCATCTCAAATTCAATACCATTTTAGAATTACTGGGGTCCATTGTACGCTTTGTTTATCCAAAAGTGCCGTTTTATTGTCCCACTATCGAGCAAATCGGGTTTTTGTCTTACCATTGTCCCAGTTAGACCACTTCGAGGGCAGCTAGGGTTTTCTAATTAAATTACAGTTAAGGAGAATGTATACGTTTACCGAGAACAAAAATATGCAAATGTTTGTTTGGTACCGTGTTTGTGATTTTTCATTATTTTATAGCTATTCGAAAACACATAAAGGATTGTAGCGGCACTACAAAAATACAACTAAACAACCAATATTTAAATACCTCAACTTTATAGTGTCCAAATCGACTATCAATTAGGCTATAAAAATATAGGCGGACGGGAAAATGTCCATTGTTAAAGATGAGCATTACTGCGGGTTCCTTATTTGAATGCGCTCAGTGTTGCCAGTGTGCATTAGTGATGCCTGCTGAGTAGTACTGGCCAGCGCGGCATATCGATTGTGTGTGGTGGCCCACACCCGCGCCGACATCGATAACGCCGTATAAAGCATGCACAGTACCTGAAGCCCTGCCTACACGAGTAATAACCGCTACAGTTTATCGACGATACCTACTACTATACTTTTCTGAGCTGGCTGGAAGAAATTTCTTTAGAAATAAGTCCGCCCTTGTGCATAATGTCTCACATCTCTATTAGTTTTGTATCTTTTTTTTGTGCAATAAAGTGTAACAAAACAAAACTCTACCAGTTTCGAGTACTTTACCTATTTTTAAGAGTTTTGGAGTGTCGTCACATAATTTAATATTTTGTCAGTGGAGTGCTGCCTAGAAGTTAGGTTCGCGGTAATCGAGAATAATCGGGATTCAGTGCTGGCAGCGCAAAGCGTCGACGAGCTTTTTCCTCTAGCTTTGAGTAACCCCATCTTGCTTTACGCAATAAAACAAAGCAAGATGGCGCACTCGGCGCGGGGCGAAAACGCTCGTCGACGCGTTACGCTGCCGGCAACGAATCAGTCATGTCATGACTACTCATGACCGCAAATATTTTGATCCCTGAAACGTCATGAACGCAGGCACGTTTCTTTCTGCTACAGTTTGGCTATTACGTCCTTCGAATCTACCAAGTCCTTGGTAGCTGATCGCCAATCTCCGATAGGAGACGGCACGCCAAGAAGAAGATAAATATAGGCATGTTACCGTACAGTGTGTCAAGTCAAGAGATATTGCGTCTGTAGATAAGGTTACTGTACCTTCTCTACATAGAGTATCGATCCAATACACTCCACGCTCGTATCTCTCAGAGGGGATGTCGTAGCCACCGCTTATGACGTTAGAATAACTTTGAATACTGTAATTACCTCATGAATACACAAACAATCAAATAACTTGTGAGCATTATACAGTGATGGACACTTTTATGTTTTGTTATTATTCAAAAGTATACGTCATGTCATTGTAGGCGGGATGGTCTTAAATGTTACGTGATGACGACTCTTTATAAGTTAATCTCTATCGATTATACAAATGCTTCATTCAGTAAGGCGTAATGTGCTCTTGCTTATTGGTGGTATGCATAATTTGGTTATTGGCTATAACTTAGCTTTGGTGATGTTCATAATTCTAATTTATCCAGCAAGAATCTATTGCTAATGTTATGTAAGTCACGTGAGTTGGTTCAAAGCCTTTGGTTGAAAAGCCGGTACCAAATAGTGTTGCCACTCGATAGTCCAATATCGATTGTCTATCGATAGCCTATGGATAGTTCAGGAAAACACGATATTATCGATATTCAATCGATAGTATCGATACTATCGATAGTATCGATAGTTTCTTCGCTGAAAACCAATGAACTATCGATACTATCGATAGTATTGCTCTTTAATATCGAATAGACTAGCGATAGTATCGATACTATCGATAGTTTTGTACTATCGATAGAGATCTTTAATTCAATAGTATTGGATGAAGTATGCACGGAGGAAAGTACCTTATCTTACCCTTGTAAGGCGTAGAACAGAATTTTATTTTATTTTATACATCGGAACAACACTAAAATTTTTATCGATATACCTGCATGCATACTTCATCCAATACTATAGAAATAAATATCACTATCGATCGTACAAAACTATCGATAGTATTGATAATATCGATACCATCGATAGTCACTTCGATATTGAACAGCAATACTATCGATATTTCATTGGTTTACAGCGACGAAACTATCGATACTATCGATAGTATTGCTGTTTTCCAATAGTATTGCCTGTAGAAGAGACATCGATACTACCGATAGTATCGATACTATCGATTGTCCTATCGATGGGGTAAGTACATGTTTTTGGGGTCGAACAATCGATTGCAAAACTATCGATTTTTCGGCAACACTAGACCAAACTTGTGTAGGCCTAATGCTAAAGATCATAAAAGACCGCGAATTATGTAATGCTAATAAAAAAATAACACGCGGACCACAACTTTGTGTGTGAATTTGTGAAAACGGCTTTATTTATAGATGTAACAGTATTTGTGATGCTTCAACAATTCAACAACGTATTTGTGGGTTTTTTCTTATCCTCTCTGCTATAACGTGTGGTTTTTTTGTCGAACTACAAAAAACTTGTCGAAGTAAAGGAATCGAATTACACTGACAAGACGAAAATCATTAGAGGAGTCATATAAACATTTTATTGAAAGCTCGCTTCGCTACTTGTCACGATGTCATCTAACACCCCCACAGGAGGCTACAATCTAAAAAAAAATTCAAAAAAAACAAACAGAAGAACGTGGCGGGATGGAAGGGACCAACCGACTACCAAATCATCCCATCCGACCATCCGAATCGAAAAATGATTCTTAATCGAGGTGTAAGTTTTTATATACTTTAAAATTTTCGTGTGTAGTCTCAAAAGGTGTTTTTTTTTTATTACGGATTAAACATACAGTTTGATCAGACTTCTTTATCTCTACATATTATAAAACAAAGTAGCATTAGGCGTCTGTACGTTCGTTTCTCTGCTAATTCCTCCTAAACCATACGTCGCCGGATCTTGATTCGATTTTAAACGTCTCAGTTAGATATTTTTTCACAGAAGGTTTTTATGTAGCGCATTTCTATCTTCCTAAATTGCACCCACGCGAAGCTGAGGTGGGTCGCTGATTACTACTATTTTTGTTAATTTAATAGTAGTCATCTTAACTTCTATCATCTCCCAGTTATCTTCCCCGCTCGTCTCTACATCTCCATAGTCCATCGACAGGCCCTGACACCGTCCGTTAAGGCCATTACTTGATGAGCTCGATACGCCGTCAGTTATGCTCTTATCCTGCGCATTCATCGCTCGCTGCACCTTAATTGGTGTTTCGCTAATACGCATCAGTGGGACACTAATCACTTAGTAAGGAGGCATTTAGTAAATTATGAGATCTACCAGCTACACTGAGATATTTACACTTTACAGTCTGAATGTAAATGAGGTTCAAAAAAACTTTGACGCAAGAAAATCTGTGAGTTATTTACTTAAATCGATTATGTTAATTAATAATTACGCTGGCGCGCCTTTTGAGTCATTAGGAATTAAGATAGGCTTAAGAAATTTACTGATACGATCCATGAAAGATGAACTATCTCGTCCGCCCACTCCCTTATCTTTAAGCACATTCCAAAATGGCCACTACAAACTAATGACTACCAAAAGTACAACACGAGATCGTGATCTAGTGCCGGGATAAAAATATTATCTACGTATAACCGTATTTTTCACTGTATAAAGCGAAAAATTGCAGTATCTACGAACAACTTTTTAAAGTTTTCCGTCTACATAGACTGCTGATGGCATAGAAGCGTCACCCAACGCTGTCAAAGTGACAAGATTATGGGTCCGCGAACGTATGAAAAGGAGCAAATACATTCTATACGACAAAAAGAAGAAGAAGGCCAACAACTGAACACTAGTGCTTGTTACACAGAAACTGAAGGCGCGGAGTCGAATGCGGTTTTTCTGTTTTGTTTGAAAGACTACACACACAATTGGGAGCGGTGGCGACGCGATGCGTCAACACCATCAATATTTTATATCTCAAAACTGATAACCGCCTTCGGCCACACCACCATAAGCCACGCCACGCCACCGCCACGCTTTCAGTGTGTAACGAGCTTTAAGCCGACCTTTTACATGCACTTATCTCTCTGGCTAAGAACAACACCGGAACAATTTCATGTCGTAATTGATTACGGGCGATGACGTCACAGGGACCAATCCATCTTCCGCGTGACGGCCGATGGCCAGTTAAAGAAACCCATAAATCGTGAAGGGTTCACTTTCACCCGGGTAACGAGGCCCGGTAAGTAACGTCGGCATGAGACCAGGCGCGAGTCGGTGGGCCACTCCTCACTGACTCAATATCAATCTTCCAGTGCCCGGTGATCCATAGAGGGAGGCATCCAATAGATCCACGAGGCCGATGAGGAAGTGTCAGAGTGATTTGAATTGAAATGAAGGCCTCCTTTCATATTTTGGCATTCGCTGAAAACAGCGGGCCCCAGCCTCAGGAATTCGCTTCTATTCGGGTGCCACTATGTATGTAGGGTCGGCCACAATCTAAGATACCCCATGGCAGCTCTTATCGCGCGCGGTATAAGGGCGCCAATCGAACAAAAAGGGGTATCTGAGACTGTGGCCGACTGTACACACGACAGCACGTCGACCCTTACACGCTAGCACTCTACTCGGTTGCGTTACGGGCGAGTTTACAACAGAAGTGTACAGTCTGACGTGCTGTCGTGTGTACCTCTACATTATGTATGCCAAAATGTCTCTAAGTAAATGAGTGCAAATTAAAATTATTCTCTTTTATATTCAATTCCGAAACAGACGAATACCAATTTTTTTCTGAGAGTATGCGGTATTTATTTCTAATTTGAAAAAGGGCTATCGTGACTTCTTGTTTTTTTTTTGTTTTCAGGTTGGTACTTTGGTAGGTTAGTTAGGAACGCACCAAATCGCAGGGCTCGATCGCCAAGGCGCGTGCACCCGTGCCGATCGGATCATTCAAGTCGAGTGGATCGCTGACCGAGGCAAGCTACTAATTTAATTATGTAACAAGACTCTCTTTTTATTGAGAAGACAATGTTTGTTATGACACTTTTTGGTCTCCTTTCTTACACACGGAACGCATAAGAACCGTGGCTTGGT
This sequence comes from Zelleria hepariella, assembly GCA_949319315.1. Classification (NCBI taxonomy): domain Eukaryota; kingdom Metazoa; phylum Arthropoda; class Insecta; order Lepidoptera; family Yponomeutidae; genus Zelleria; species Zelleria hepariella. The sequence continues at coordinate 7,472,876 of OX439394.1, forward strand.
GGCTTTCCATTCAATTCGGAACGCCATCATGCCAGGATGACAGTACGTGCAGCATGGTAAGCTCGAGATAGGCCCTTCTCTATGCAAAACTGTCAACTTGTCGGTCGGGCTCGAGTTAGCTCTACGCCAACATGGCGATGGAGACAAAAATACAACATTTTTATTAAAAATATATCTACTTTCTGCTCGACATGACACTAATCTATTGCCATCTCGAGTCCCGCCTGCCATGCTCGCACAATAGACATGGCACGTCTGTCACTCGAGTTCGAGAGAGTGTCAAAACGACCATGCTAAGCATAGAGATATCAAGAGGCGGGAACTCGATTGTCACTGATTTTTCTCCAGTTGCTCTGTACAAATTGGTGAAAGACCAAGTTGAGAGTTGTGTTCACGTATGATGTGGAGAAAAGGCTCTTCAAGCTGAGTAATACCTAGTTGGGTGTCGTTTTATTGCACAAGTTATGTGTCGACGCCGGTAGAGTCAAAAAAACATGTACAGTGGGACAATGATGAACGGTGCGAAGGTCCCAGCCCACAAGGCCGGAGGCATGAAGCCTTTCAGATCCTGACACCAGTACTGAGTCGGTACTTTAAACTCTACAAGCTGCGATATTGTAAGGGCCTTATTTTAGACCACGATACAATACATACTTTGCAATAAACAACTAAAATAACTGGAACACTGAAGAGAGGACGCCCTTAAACTACCTCAGCCCCTGTATTCTCTAAAATATCCACCGTAAAAAAAAACCCTCTGTTAATGTAAAAAAAAAAGATAGTTAATTTCAATAAGCGCTATTTTCGAGTGTTTTGAAGGTTGAGTTTTTTAAAGAATAGAGGCGCTGGGGAGAAATTCTCGGGTATGTCGCATTCGAGATTCTACGAAGAAAACCTTAGTAAGAAGTCACATTCGAGATTGCCGAGAATTAGCCCCTTGATCAGTGAAACAGGAAGCAAACAGTCTTATCCGAGCTTAGGCTAAGGCGCATGAAAAAACAAAATTATGAGCCCTGATTCGCTAATTGGGATGACATAAATTGACGATGATGGACAGCTACGACTAGCTCCAAAGCGTTTTCCTTTTTCAACCTCAAATAATTATTATATTTCAACGCCCTTGCCGTGACATTTTAGTGACTAAGCTCTCTACTTTCGGACTATGTAATTTGGGAAAACGCTTGGCTGTGGCAACTGTCCAAATGAGTCATTACATTGACAGATTCCCTCTCTTTGAAGGCAAGCCCTGTGCGATGTGTAAACAGCTTCGAGGCATTAGAGAGTCCACAACAGCGGTTATGTAATGTGCATGCTGTTGATAAAATGCATGACGCGAGACAGATCAATTTTAACCTCTATCTCAAGTGCATAAGAGCCTTGCATAGAGCCTTGGCCGCGTGATAGAGTGACTCTCACAGTACTTAACGTCTCCTATAATTCATAATGCCAATGACAAGTGGTATTTATGAAATAATAAAGGTACTAGTAAAAGCTCTCAATTTCACTTATGTTGTTGCTCGTAACAGCGACAGTTTTGATTTAGTTAGATAATTCGATAAACATAACATTAAAGGGAAGCTTTCACTTTCATTGTATTCATACTGTTCATAATTTATCTCTCAGTGCCCTTAGGGCCGTAGATAACACATGATTATTTCTTATGAACAATTTAAAGTTGACTTTGATTTAACAAGCAAGTAACACATTCTGTTACGCACTTAATTACGGAAAATAAAGAAAAACAAGACAACAATATAGAGAATTTTACTCGCGCGTTACGTAATCTACTTTTTCCCTCGACATTTCATCACTTGGGGATACAGCCAGACGGTTGATAATTCGGGTAATTAACCACATGTTTGTTTACTGTGCTACCGACTTTAGTTTGCGTCGATTGATTCAAAAGTGAGCCCTGTTCCTTTTCCATAAGGATCACATAGAGTGCGCGTAGTGTATAAAATCGAACGGTTGCAGAACTGCATGTCACTCGTCGGTCCTCATGCTTCATGGTGCCACAAAAAATACGCACGGGTTCCTTTTCCACGTAATATCGGAGTCTGTAATTAATTCTGTGTAAAATTTTAGGCCGCGCTGGTTCATCAGCTGTGATATTACGCTCTCGTCATGCAGGTTGTAAGGAGAGGAGTAAGGAAAGCGTCGTAAATTCGTGTAGTGAGTGAGTAATCGGAATCATTAATATGTGCAGACAGTTCCCACTTACTGCTGCTTGAGACTTTTCAGCAAAAACTCCATACGGAGTAAGAAAACGTGAACAGCAAATCATGTATGTGCATTGATTAAAATCCGGAAATGTATTCCTGTCTTTCAATAAGTCCTAACAATAGTTTGTTTTTTTCTCTCATCGAGTTCGTTTATAAATTCCCAAAGTACTATTTCCTGATTCCTTTTCCTTGTTGGAGAGTATTTATTATCCTATGCTGTCACGATTTGGAATGGAACTTTTACCGTTAGAAGCAAGCCGTAAATTGTGAGGAAAATGCTCCTCGGATAAAAGGAATTCCTTTTACAACTATCTAACTTTCTCTGATAAAAAAATGTTGGGAACTGAAAAGAGGCAATGTATAAATATAGCCAAGCACGTGCACTCTCTAAATAAGATGACCCCGACACGTAACAGGGAAAGAGAAGGTACAGTAACGCAGACTATATCTAGATATTTAAAGCATTTGTAGAGTTCATAATGTATAACCATAAATAAACAAAAATACTGCAACTTTACGACTTTGGTAAAGAGTATCAAGTTATTTGTATGCATCAACTCGTAAGACTTGCTTGAACAAAGATGAAAATTTAAAATATACTATCATTACTCTCTCGACTAATAAAATGCCTTTTTACAAGTTAGTGCAAAGCACACAGCTTTTTTCTTAGGTCTTTCTTTGTAATGAAAATAAACTGTCTTATAGACTTGAGGCCCTGTTAAGGCTCCGTATAAGGCTAACTAGCGCCACCAATGTTAAAAAAATCATATCTTCCTTCAGAAGAAATTTCTGAAAAAATCCTAAGATGAGCTCATGCGCCATGCTTTTCTAGATTTTTAAGTGTAGGTACCCAACTCAATTTCTAGTGTTAAGCGAAAAAATTTTCGATAACCGCCAAAAACGGCCGCTTTTGGCGGTTATCGAAATTTTTTTAGCTTAAAAGTTTTCGAAGAGGGTATCTACACTTAAAAATCTAGAAATGCATGGCGCATAGGCTCATCTTAGGATTTTTTCAGAAACTTCTTCTAAAGGAAGATATGATTTTTTTAACATTGGTGGCGCTAGTTAGCCTTATACGGAGCCTTAAGTTTTCTCTACACTATTCTAAAGCTACAAAACAAAAATCAAGCGTCACAGTACCTTCTCTACACTTCAGAAAACAGAAAAAGTAATCAGAATAATAACGTCCCACCCGCGCATTAATTATGGTCTGGTCAGCGTCGTGCTAGGGTAGCCCATGGTTGCTTTTATTACGCACGGAATAAGTGCGTCAATCGAACAAAAATGGGTACCCTAATGTGATGCTGACTATCCATCCATGCGACTTGCGCTGCATCTCGCTCATCCTATGATAGACTTTCTACTGCATGGAGATAAATAGTCCGCCCGTAATGAGACGAGCATTATCTCAAGAGACAGATGAGTGCACTTGCTTTACCTTCATTATAGCGTCGTTTCGATTAAGGCACTGTTTCCATTTGGTTTCGAAATGCACAATTACATGGGATGGTATAAAAGTTCCAAGGTTATCTGTGGGTGGGTTTTGGTTAGAACTTGGACTCGGGTGGTTGAGTACCCACCTCATTTAGGTATGCCTATGACTTTGGGTCGCTTAAATGTATGTATTTGTAATTGATAGACGGCATATATTCTGAGAATATCGTGAATTCGTGATACTACATACCGGCATTATTCTCAAGCATGCAAAATATGACTGGATAACAGTGAGATCGTTTCACGAATTTAGGTTAAAAATACATCATTACAGGAAAAAAATGCAGTCATCGATAATTTTATCCTGTAATGATGTCAGTTTGTTTTATTTTTGTTGGCTTGGCTCACAATATTTCATACCATTTTAGGTGTTAAATGATTGACGGAAGGTCTGAGTTTAATATAAATCAGAATTTGTCGAACAAATCCTTCGTTCCGTAGTCGATTGTATCAGACAATATTATTCTTGCTATTCCGAACCCTCGATCAATATTTATCGATCCTATTCTCATCTTCATTCGGTACTCGTAAATCAAAGTCCCTTCGCACCCCAAGCAATGGAAACGGATAATGAGTAGCTCTGAAGCACATTCTGGTAGGAATCCACTCCATCATTACGTATCTCGGTATCTTCTGTGACGTAAGAATATACCTGTGTAATGTTTTGTTAGTGTCATAATCATCCATTACAGCTACCACAAGACGATCTCAATTGTCATAATCAAAGTTTAATCACACTAATATTAAAAACACGAAGGTTTGTATGTTTGGAATTTTGGATAGATGGACGGATGGATGGATAGATGAAGTCGGTTAATCTTTCACGCAAAAGCTGCTCAACAGATTTAAGTACAATTTTCTGTAGAGATAGCTTAAACACAAAAATATACATAGGCAAAAAAATACTAGCTTTTTCCCGCGACTTTCTCTAAGCAGACTTAGATAAATAAATGCATGCCTCATACCATTTGTCCAACAAAAAACGATTCATTATAAAATATAAGTTACATACTATTGTGATAAAATAATAATACAGCAGCTATCTATCCCATTCTAGGTAAGAACAAGAGAGATCACTACCTTGCCAGATGTGTTATGCATTGTAATATGATCATCAGAAGAATTAGTTGTGTAAGCAGCCATAGGAAACCACCTCAGGGACCGCCAACATTTGTAAGATAGGCTAAAATACGAGACACAAAATATTTCACAAAATAATTCAACGCGTTGGGAGGTAACTTCGTAGAAACTGCGGTATATCAGTGACTAGCTTTTTCCCGCGACTTCGTCCGCGCAGTCTTAGATAAAAAGTTGCACATATCTTTTTTTTTCGTTATCTATGTCAGCACGGATGAAGTCGCAAAGTGGTGTGTAAACTACATATCTCAATACGAAATTTCATCCGAATGTTAGTGTGATGTGATACACGATCTCGAAAACCTCTTCTAAGTAGCTACTGAAGGAAGACCATGCCCAGTTTATCAGATTCATTGTGTAGGTTGGAACTTTACTAAATAGGTTTGTTGTCATCTTACCAGTAGATGGCAAATATTGGAACCAAAGTTGAAATGCTTACCTGAAACCAAAAAGAAAGAAACACATTAGCACTTAAAATCTCAATCAATAAAGGTCAAGGAAAATAACCGATACACTCTTTGTATTTTACCTAATTCACAGAGAGACTAAAAACATCCGTTCCAGCGCTCTAACCAACAACGAGCTTGCTCTATTATTTCGATAAAAAAAGAAAAGTAAAATAAAAGTACAGTTTTGCAACGTCCTACATAGAACGGGAGTCTGTGCTAATGCTAATACATATCAATAACTTCCGCCTCTATTCCGTGTTGAGCTGGGGCTTAAGTTTGTAACACAACGGCGGCGTAACGATGGAGTCCCAGTAGAAGCCGGGGTTTCCTCGTTTTTCTCATACAACCAGCGAATTAATCCTCTAGAATTAGAATCGGAATATTCTTTGCTGTACTACAAACACATTAAAAGGACCGACAGCATTAATATATCGTAATGACCCGTTTTCAACTGACAGTTAAAAGCTGAATTCAAAGCCCTTGGTAGATGGCGATCATAGGCTTGGCCACACAAGTACCTTGATGTGGCTGTCAAATTTCGCTTACACAGATTAAAATAATATCTTCAGAAATAGCGAAATTGACAGCCGTGAAAACGGCTCATTGAAGCCGTCAACTGGGTGCCCATTTTGGCACCATTGCGTTACAGACTCAGGCCCCCGTCCGCAATCCGCTCGCATCCGGAGGCACGCAAGCGACCACGTGACCGACACGCCTCCCGCGATAATTACTAAACACGTGGCCCGCACAAGTATAATAAACATCGGCATATTTCCACATGTCATACTGTAAACATTTCAATCCGGCGCGGCGATTGCGAAAGATGCAATCTGTACTTTTACTGTAGATTTTCTCCCGGCAAATATTGAGTGTATAAGCCGTGCCAATAGAGAAACGATATGAAAATGGCGGCGGGTACCTATGGTAAGGTCTGAAAAAGAGGTTACGAAAATACGATTTCGGTTCATACCTAAAACTTTCTTACATTTTTGGTTAGGAAATATTGTTTTACGATGCTGTCTTTATTGATTAGGTAATTGTTCTACGTTGGGTTTGTGATTAAACAACAATCTTTATGAAAATATGATCAAAAATATTAAAACATAGTAAATAATACAAACCTCAACGAATAACAACATTGAACGTAAACTACAATATTGAAATAACTCGACAAACATTACAAAATCAATAAGAGTCGAACGTATTTTGGCGTGTTTTATTAGCCAAGCGTAGGTGACTAATCCGGACTGCCTAAAATGACTTTGCTAACGTTACGTGTGAGTATAGACGGACATATGATTAAAGCGAGAGGGCGCGAGAGTGGCCGCCATTTATATATCGTTTCTTTAATGGCACGGGTTATACTGTACATACCTACGTGCTACAAAAGAAGAGACTTGAGACATCACGTGGTTAGTCATGCGCAGTGACGATTTATAGGTCTCTGTAGGTCGCGGTATGAGGTCTGATATGAACGCGGGACGGGACCAGCTTGCTTAGCATGAGCATGGGTTACGCAGTACATAAGGGCTGCAAAACAATATGCCTCGCACTGTTTTGTTTGATGTAGAGCGGGATAGAATGAGTTATGTATGAACCCATAGATACGCTCTAACCCAGGCTAATGCTGACCCAGCTGGAAGGGCAGCATCGGGGCGGGCGGAAAGAGTGCAGGCGGCGCGTTCAAGACTCTTCTTTCGTTTACGCACTGTACTGTAGATTTTCTCCCGGCAAAAATTGAGTGGTATTTAGCAGTTTAAGCCCCCAAGATGATTAACGAGTTGAACAATGACGAAAATATTATGTAACGCGGAGTAAAAAGCAGCCTCGTGAATGTTGCCATTAATGACAGCCGGGTACGGTCGGCCACAATCTCAGATACCCCATGGCAGCTCTTATCGCGCGCGGCATAAGGGCGCCAATCGAACAAAAAGGGGTATCTGAGACTGTGGCCGACTGTACCAACACGCCGCCCGCTGTATCTGATTTTACACCCAAATACGGTATTAAGGAAAATGTGAGCGGCATATTTATTCATGCTCGAATAGGCGTAATATTAAAAGCTGTCAAGTTAATATTTTCATGTTGACATGATACGGATCGCATCTTGAACAGGTTAGGTAATTTTAAGGTGGGATGATAGCAACGTGGCGGGAAATTCAAAATGTTCACAGTTTTTTACATTTTGTAGCTAAACTGAGCTATTTTTGTTCAGCGATTTTTCGTTCGCGGAAATAACAAAGTATTATTTTCATTATTGTAAACAACGGAACAACAATAATTCAGTCGATTATGTGTTCTGGTCTACGAAGCAGTGGCACTGCCCAAAAAACTTGTCGTAGACCAGAACACATGTCATAATCGGCCGAATTATTGTTGTTCTATTCTTACAATAATGATAAGAATACTTCGTTATTTCCGCGAACGAAAAATCGCTGAACAAAAATAGCTCAAAATAGCTACAAAATGTAAAAAACTGAAAATTTTGAATTTCTTGCCACGCTGCTATCTTCCAGCCTTAAGGGGTTTTATGGGGTTTTATTTTGATCGCGCCAAAAGTTGTCGGATGCGTCAATTTGGCACAAACGCGATCTGACACACGAAGGCGACAAAAATCTGTGTTTTGTTTGAAATATCGACTGCAAAAAGTCCACCACGTCCTCCGGGCCGCATGGCGAAGGCAGCGGTTCGTGGAAACCTCTCTCAGCGGGTAAATTGCAAGATTGCAACACCCTAGTTTCGTCGATGGATATTATTGCACTCCATAACAGTTGTTTCCAACACATACCGGCGGCCGCGCCGTGTCATTATCCTATTGGTTAACTGGATTTGAAATAACATTGGGATAATTGGAAACTGAGGCGGCTCTAACCCTCGTTAGCGAGCCACGATATGTTATTACAAGAGATTGGTTTAGCTTTCGATTTCTTGTGTGGATATCAATAGACTGGAAATAGCAGCGGGAGTCATTTGACGTTCCCAAACCGGCCTGGGGCCTTAGCCTGTAACGCAATGGCGTGTGGATGGCGTCCCGGTAGAAGGACAAAACCGGGGTTTCCTCGTTTTTCTCCTACAGCCAGAGAACTAATTCTCTAGAATTCGCTTGAACATTAAAAAGACCAACATCATTAATAATTCGGAACCCAAAGTTTTTTGTTCGAAAGTCCGTTATTGGCTTAATGTTATCTTTGGACAGTATCGAGAAACTAATTTCAATATTTTTGTTTTGGTTCAGTAGTCTGGATTTTACAACGTTTCAAAGATACGGTTTTATGACGTCACGCGACGGTCTGCATACTGTTGGCGGTCATAGGAACAAAACATTTTAGCGCATAAAAACAAAACTACTGGACCAAAAAAAAAAATGTTTAGATTGGTTTCTCAATATTGTCTAAGGATGGGATTGAGCCAATAACGGACTTTCGAACAAAAAACTTTGGGTTCCGAATTGAAGCTGTCAACTGGGAGTCCATTTTGGCACCATTGCGTTTCAGGTTAAGGCCCCAGTTCTAATGCAGTTTTCTCTTTGGTGGCGGGCACAACCCGCTGCCGCGGTCAGTTACACCGCGGCTAAAGATAGATAAATTAGCTGCAGGACCGCGCGAGGGAATGCACTCTATCGCGCTGCAACGGCCGAGCTGCCGCCGCCACTGTTGTGATAAATAAAATCGGCGGACGCAGCCACTTCCTTGCCTACGATGGCTGCTTTTGGACATCTCACTGCTAGACCACAAGTCTGCAAGGCGGTTGTATTCCGGCGTAGCACAAGTGGTGCCAAAAAATCTATCTTTTAAAAGTCTTTCAAACACTAGAAAAGAGAGAAGTTTTGCGGGTCGAGTCGAGGGCAATGTCTTAGGGTGGTATTCTAGAACGGTACTTAAACTCAGTTCAAACTAGAACGCTACTTAAACTGTGTTTAAACTCAGTTCAAACTAGAACGCTACTTAAACTGTGTTTAAACTCAGTTCAAACTAGAACGCGACTTGAACTCTGTTTAAACTCAGTTTAAGTAGAGTTTAGTAGTATCGACTGTCGATAAAACAGTGCATGTTTTGATTTGAATATCCCTCCCTTCATATCAAAACATGCACTGCTTTATCGACAGTCTGAACTCTGTTTAAACTGAGTTTAAGTAGCGTTCTAGAATACCACCCTTAGACTTATGCGCAATGATAATAACTTTTGGCCTACAATTTCCATCACATGATAATGTTAGATGAAGATGAAATTCACATGTTCTCTGCTTCTTCAACGCGCTGCTGATATGAGTGGAAAAATGCGCGTTCATGTGAAATATTACTCACGTAAACTAGGCTACGCTACGTAGTAATCATCGAAACAGATACAAACCGATACGCTCAGTGATACCATCAGGTCAGATCGGATCGCCGTTGCATCCAACAATTATGAAATTATCGATGCATGATCCCGAGCGGTCTCTCACACTCAAACGTGGTTGTCTTCGTTATTTTTGAGATAATTAAACGACTGTAGCCCCTCTACGGCTGCGGTAAGGCATACCATATACGAAAGGGCGGGCGTAAACTGCAAGATCGATTACCACTAATTACAACCCAGAGCCCGAAGGCCGCGCTAAAATATTATAGGTACAGGCTGATAAGCGAGTAAGCCCTTTTGATACTCGCACTTATGACGCCCGTGATAAGATCTACTGCGTTAAACTTAGTATCTTAGGGTACAAGATAGGCCGCTCATCTCTAGCGCTAGACATAGGCACTCCATCTTCCCGTTAGCTTTAAGATAACGGGTGCTTAATGTCTCCGTTTGTTCTCTAGGCTGTATAACAATATAAAAGATGACGCAATAACGTTCCGGGAAAGCATTTCTCGTAGCCTCATGATCGTAAAGTGCATTTCCACGCGCGCAACAGTGTGTCCGTACAGCGCAAGTTTGCTCGGGCTTCGAGTGTTTGGGTTAAATTACAGTGTATTACAATCGCCTGGTCACTTTCCATCACACTGTTCACCACTTAGTTCGGATTATTAGAAGGTCTGCTTAGTGGAGAGCCTCACTACTGGCGCGTGCATTTATCCTTACATAGTTTTTCAGGACAATTCGGAAGGCAAAGATTTTTGTTCGAAAGTCCGTTATCTCTGTCCTTACAGCTTAGACTGGTCGATACGTAAGAAGTTTTTCTTTCAAAATTATCTTTGCCTATGATGTAGCTTAGCATGTGTGGCCATACCGAGGTTTACAAGTCGATACAGCTGTCTGCATTGCTCTATGTAGAGCATAAGAATAAAATATTGTTTATTCGTTTCCACAAGAATAAAAGAGACATATCGCATGTAGATATGGCGCTAATGCTAAGCCAGCTAAACAAAAACAAGCCAAGAAGTAGACCTTCTATACTAGAAACTCCAGGGATTAAATCACGGCTTTCCATCGGACGCGCGACGTGCGCTGACGGCGCGTCAACGCGCGTGAAAGTGGACTGATCGCCCGATTATCCGGCCGACACAAGTGTTTATCCTTCCACACGGAATACGGTGTTCTGTTACGGCGCCCGATGGAAACTTTCTAACGCGTTTCCTTCATACACCGCACCGGCGGCAAGCAATCACTTTGAAGATGTTTATGGAATTACCAGTTTTTCCCCGCTTACGAAATTGCCCCTTCAAATGAAATTACGGTAGCTTGTCATCACCTAATGTTGTGAAGCTGTTGTGAGGTTGGTAAAGCACCAGGAAACTACAAGTCATCGCGGGAAATTAAATATTTATCATAGTTTGTAGTCATATGAGGACCCCAGGCGTAAGAGGGCCGGAAATTACCCATTTCCCGGTTTAGTAACTCTAGCTATTGCTAATCTTTTCCGAATCCTGTGTCTTTACTTCAAAATTTTACCCATTCCGTGGTCTTTTCATATTTTTACGGTCGGGCCAATAGAAGTTGTATATGTATCATCTAAGTACGTGAAACTGTTTCTGATGTTTGGTTAATTATTATTTTGTCTGTATGGTAACTTTATTTCTGTGATGGTAACTCAAGATGGTAATCTTTTAACTTATTCCTGGAGAGTGATACGACCAGACAATGCTTGTTTGTACGCTAACACTCTTGTTTCCCATGAATTTTAACCCTTGAACTGCATGGAAGAGTTAAGCATTTTTACCGACTGAAAAATATGATGCAGACTTGATTTGGCTCTCGAGAAGAACTAAAAATGGAGAATAATCGGTCAGGTAAAAACAAATTTCGAATGGATTTTATTTTTAAAGTAAAAGGATTTTTGCACAGGCGCGTTTTCAGGACAGCATCACCCACTCAGAGGAACCTATTACCGACACGATAAAAATAAGAGGTCGTCTAACGTAAAAATCTTAAAACGCAGCCTGACGAGCTAATTTTGAATAACAGACCAAAACACACGAAACACGAAAACGAGGCATTGTCACAAAATTATTTTTTGTTGAGCCGTTTCCAAACCACAAATACAAAGCAGTCCATAGATGGCGCCTACAGGCGTGGCCATAGAATAACCGGAACGCGACTGTCAAAATTAATCTGTGCTAAGCGAAATTTTACAGTAGTGTCCCGGTTCTTGTACGCCTTCGCCTACGAAGTGTTTTGAATTTGTTCTGTGAAAATGGGCCGTTATTTTAAAATAATACGAGTATCCAACGAAGACCTCACAGCAGTAAAGGGTTAAGTTGAGGCCCCCAACAGTAGCCACTTTGTAATTCATCGCCACATGTTGGCAGCTCTTATCGGACAAATCACCTCCATCCGCTTAGAACAAAGCTCGCGCTGGGCTCTATCAAGAGCGCTTGTTATTTACAGGAAACCTACTCTAAGGCGTAGTTAATTTCTGTAGGTCCGTTGCGTTGATATACAGTGTAATTTTTAAATAGCTTTTTAAATAGATGGAAATCACATTTAGAAGTTGACATGCTTCAGGTATTTAAAAATTACCATGTAGTTCCTAGGTGCAAAAAAACTTACGCTTAAAATTACGTTAAATGACGTTACAGTATTTATACAGCGTTCATTTGCACCTTCAAATGTGTGACCATTCACACGCTGTATTGCAGAGAATATGTTTTTTAAGGAGTGGTCTGGCCCAGCACCTATTCTATATTATGCAATACCATGTCGAGACGAGCAGAGCCACCACGATGTTTTCCCTGGGTCCTCATGTCGTTCCTACTTTAAGGTATAATATAATCGCGTGAATCCAGCTGTGCGTAACAATGTTGCATCCAGAAAAAGTGTGCTAAGTTATTCACAGGATCCATAAGTTTTGAAGTTTCTTTAAAAACGTGACTCCACAAAATGCTCCGAGATGATTTCCAGTAATTTTCCGTTTGTACACGTATAATGGGCGGGCTATTATGAATATTATGATGATGATGCATAAAGCGTCTGTATCATTACGTTTAATATTTCACGACAGGTGCAGCGGCGTGCAATGTGATGTAAGCACAAAGCAACTTAGCACTTTGGCAGAAGTACCGTAAAGCCGAAATTCGTGCGATAAAAAGTATAGCGCTTGTCGAAAGATGAACACTGGATCTCTGACGTCATGATATCTCCGTTTGCCTCCGAATTCGATCCCTTACAAATACCAGAAGGTTTTTAAGTTAAAACATTAAGAATGTTCTGCGACAGGACTTCTTGTTGCTCTATGTCAAACGACGAAAATCAGAGATGGTCTTTTCGTCCTTTTTATTTTGTGTTATAGTGCGATTATTTATTACGAGGTATGCATCTTTTGTTAGCAAACTTGCTTATGAGAGCCCCAATTCAAAGCGGTTGCAAATTTTCGGAAAAACCACGACAAATTGTAGAATCCCGCGTAGTTTAGATCGGGTCTAAGGTTGCTCCCAAAGCATTTACCTCGAGATTTGATGCTCAAACTGTCTGTCCCACACTAGATATTTCACAATTTCATTAGACTGAGTGAAATGTAATGCTCTATGAAGCATGGTGCCACGAAGCCACGATATCGATTCCCATATCTGGGGGCACGGCAGTGCCCCCACCAAGTCGAGCTAAAAAGCGGCACGGCCGTACCATACTTTTCTCGAAGCAGTTCAGGCCATTTTCGACCCCCCTATAACTTCGTTTCGGATAAAACTAGAAGCCTGAATTTTCTGTAACCAAGAAAGCATTGTATAAACACGGAATATTTCAAATTTCATTCAATTTGAACCAGTAGTTTAAGAATTATAACTAGTCAAAGTTTCGTATTTTGTCACTCACTCACTCACTCACTCACTCACTGATTGATCATCAAAACTCTAAGGCACTTCTAGCATACATAGAAGCTTCAAATTTAGAATATAATTAGTATTTAGTGTATAAATCAAGGAAAAACTAAAATATTTTGCAATTTCAGTCCAGGTTTCTAGGTACACCAACTGCATATATAACTTTGTATTCCCATATAAATATATGGGATTACAAAGTTTTATGTGCATACATGTACAATGCAAATGTAACTTTGTAATCCTATATATTTATATGGGAATACAAAGTTTAATTGACCATGTCAGAGACCCTTTGGGTGGCCTAAAAACTCTGACACCAGGGGTGGCCACTACCTCATACGATTACCTACCTACAAAGTTTAATTTGCATACATGTACCCACGACAGCACGACAGAGTGTACAAACGTAACCGAGTAGAGTGGTAGGGTGTAAGGGTTTACATGCTGTCTTGTGTACAATGCAAATGTAAGTTTGTAATCCTATAATGAAATCAATAGGTGTAGATATGTACCTACATAATATGTACCTACCTACATATTATTATGTTCAAAGGTAACTTGTACAATGGTCAACGGAATGAAAAAGCCAGAATGGGATGTCTTGAAGTTGTACCAAAAACCCGCAAAGTATTAAGTAGATGGACAGAGGCCCGGTTTCTGAATTGAGAATTTTGCTAAGCAAATACTTAACTATCGTTCCGTCATGCTCTTTTGTGAGAAATCTGCAGAGACAGGACGATACTTACCCATTTGCTTAGTGAATTTCTTAATTCAGAAATCGGCAGTAAGGCCCGGTTTCCGAGTTGAGAATTTTACTAAGCACATACTTACGTATCGCTCTGTCACGCTCTTTTGTGAGAAATCTGTAGAGACAGGACGATACTTACCCATTTGCTTAGCAAAATTCTCAACTCAGAAACCGGGCCTATAAGTTTAGTTGCCCGATCGTAATTGAAGCCGTCAACTGGGAGCCCGTTTTGTCACCATTGCGTTACAGGCTAAGGGCCCTGGAAACCTTTGGGTACTTATCAGTCAGTATGAGTAGGTATACAAAATTAAATATCTTTATATAAATCCAATTCTATAGAAAAATATATTTATGCATTTCAAAAAACATTGAGGGCTGTACTAGTTCTTGTTACTGTTATTACGTACATTGACGGTATTTACATAATTAGTGAATGAGGGATAACAATTTTACCTAAGGATTAAATTTATGTTGTTGCACACTCATGTTGTAAAGTCGCCCGTAACGTAACCGAGTAGAGTGCTAGCGTGTAAGGGTCGACGTGCTGTCGTATGTACGGTCGGCCACAGTCACAGATACCCCATGGCGGCTCTTACCGCGCGCGGCATAAGGGCGCTAATAGAACAAAAAGGGGTATCCTAGCGAGTGGCCCACTGTACGTGCGTATTCATAGTGCGTAAGTAACGTTGGTAGGTATAAAGGTTGTAATAAAATTGTAAATGACCGCGCTCGCGGTGGATGGAAGCGAGCGCCGCGCGCGCAGAGGTGAATCCCCCCGCCCGAGCGATCGGCAGCCGTGCAGCGACTTTGGAAGTATTAAAGCGCAGGAGTCCTCAATTTGTGAATACAATAGACTAAGAAGCATTTACCGTCCAGACTTATCGAAAATTATAACATCACAGCCTCCGAGAAAAACCCATAGAGACAGGGGCTCAAAATTAAACATCTTTTATGTTTTAAATAAATAGATTGACTTGGCCATCGCATGAAAACACAAGTACCTAATACCAATTATATTAAATTAGATTATTTGATGCGATTGCCAATTCAATCTAATTATTTAAAACATAAAAGATGTTTAATTTTGATATGGTCACTATAAGATGTTGTTAGGTTATCTAATTACGTAATAAATTACTCAAGACAGAAGGACCCTTAAAAAGTAGGGACTGAATAAATTAACCGACTTGGTATTACATGGATCTCAAAACTTTTTACGGTAGAAGAACTGAGCAGCGAGGCTTGGTTTTTTTTTACAAGTTTTGTTTTTGATGGGATAATTATAACAGCATTATCCATCATCTCAATAAATTCCTCTGAATCCCTCCTCGATTCCGGGCTAAAACAAGGCATGGGAGAAATTAATCTAAGCAAAAACTTATTGCAAGAAGTGATTGTTACAGTAAACAAGAAAGTGGGAGAGCTCGAACCATTGCATTGTACATACATAATGAGAAATTAAATTCCCGTTTCAGTCTGTGGCAAATTTGCATGTCTCTGTGACTGTCTAATTATAGAACGGCAATAATGGAACAGGGCTGCATGGTAATAAGCCGCCTTATAATTGCTGCCTGGGCCCTGTTGCACGTACGCGACAAGTCGACTTATTGGTCGGATTGTCAAGTAAATGGTGTTGCACAAACATTACAAATAAGTCAGACTGTGACAGGTGAATTATTGACAAATTGTCAGGACTTGACAAGCGTTGCACAAAGCTCGACGATTGTAAAAAACCATGGTAGGATACACCGACAATTGTATTCGACAAATTTGTCAGCTCTCGACACATGCATAGTCTGTCGGAATTGTCTGACAATTTGACAAATATGTCGAGTCGTCTTGACAATTTATGGTTGCACAAATTAAATCCGACAAGTTTTCACGACAATTTGTCACTTTTTGCCTGTCGCGTAAAATCTTTTGTGCAACAGAAATATGTCAAGTTGTCGCGACAATTCGACAAATTTTTCAATTTTCCACCATGACTTATTTGTCGCTCGAAATCTTTGCGCAACAGAAACTTGTCAAATTCGGAAGGCAAAGTTTTTTGTTCGAAAGTCCGTTATTGGCTTAATCTTATCTTTAGACAATATTGAGAAACTAATTTCAATATTTTTTATTTTGCTTCAGTAGTTTTGTTTTTATGCGCTAAAATGTTTTGTTCCTATGACCGCCAAACAGCGCCAACAGTATGCAGACCGTCGCGTGAAGGTCATAAAACCGTATCTTTGAAACGTTGTAAAATCCAAACTACTGAACCAAAATAAAAAATATTGAAATTAGTTTCTCAATATTGTCTAAATATAAGATTAAGCCAATAACGGACTTTCGAACAAAAAACTTTGCGTACCGAATTGTCGGATTGTCACCTGTCGTTGTCACGTTCGTGCAACAGGGGCCTGGGTGTACTTCGAACATGAATACTCTATTTATCATAATGGAACCTGTTTCTATTACGTTTTCCTTTTAGAAAGGGCTCTCAGGATAGCGACGAATAAAAGTTCAAGGGAAACATGAAAGTACTGTTAGTTCCCGAGAAGCGGTACCCACAGGGAACGAAAACAAAAGAGCGTAAAGGAGTAAATAAATGTTATTGCACTTGCTCGTCTAATACCGCAAACAGACGTGTAAAAGACCACTTTTTCCTTTACATTTCACACTTCCTTAACTCTTTATAAAACAAACCAGCCAAGTGCGAGTCGGACTCGCGCACTGAGGGTTCCGTACCACCATACAATTTAAAAAAATCGGAATCTACGGACCCTCGGTGCATGAGCCCGACTCGTGCTTGACCGTTTTTTTATCATATGTTGTTATGCTCTAAAATTAGCCCTATAATCATATCAAGTTTGATGTTTGTATAGCGATAGAGCAAAAAGTATAAAAACACGTTTGTTGTATGGGCCCTTATATTTTTATTATTTGTTTTAATCTGTCATAATAATACATAATCTGTGCAACTGGCTACCTATTACGGTTCCAAATAACAGCCCTTTAAAGTTAGGATAGACAGACGGACTGACAGACAGACAGACAGTGCTGGCAGAGTAATAGGGTCCCGTTTGGCAACCCCCAATAAAGTGCTATGAGATTTTTTCCCGTTTCCCAGGTTCGAACTATATATCATTCAAAGCCACCTTTTTAAAGTATTTTTGGTCAGCAAGTTTATTCTCACTGTTACAGAATAAAAAAAAAATGCCTTTAGTGTACATATACATCTACACTAATATTATAAAGAGGAAGGATTTGATTGTTTGTTTGTTTGTATTGAATAGGCTCCGAAACTACTGGACCGATTTGAAAAATTCTTTTACCATTAGAAGCCGACATTATCCCTGATAAACATAGGCTACTTTTGATCGCGGAAAAATGCTTCATTCCTACGGCAAAACGGGTAATAGGACAACGGGTAGTAAGAATTATCCTTCCGTGCTGGACCGATTGGGTTGAAATTTTATATGGGTATTTTGATTGTTTTAGGGATGATTTAAAAATACAATTGGCCCCGGTAAGTGGCGCTGCTGTCGGTATGTCGACTACCAAACGGCTTGACCGCTTGGGTTGAAATTGACGGGGGAAAAATAGAGCTGCAACCTTTTATCTTAGTCACCGCTGACGAAGTCGCGGGCGAAAAGCTATAAATTTATAATTTCAGGCAATGCTTTTTGTTCTAGCATGTAGTTATAGATGGCGCTTTGGTGCGATGCACCTGCGCCCGCCTTTCACCGTCGCACGAGCATTGAAAGTGCACCGCCGCTGATGCAACACGACCTGCGACCTCGCCACGCAACTCGTCTCCTCAACTTCAATACAAACAGCGCCATAAACTCACAACCGATACCATCTAACATCTTCAATACATTACGCTGCCTCCATAAACTGCGCTCCCTATTATGTTTCAAAGCGTTATAATACGATAGAGGAAAGATAACTCAGTGCCCGCGGGATAAATCGACGTTAAAATACGTGCGGAGCATCGAGTCGGGTATTAATGGCTAACCGGCCCCCGTCGGTTAATGGTGTTCGGTTAACCACTTGTCACGCAGTCACAATTTCGCGGGACAAATCGCGGGACCACCTACCGCGGCGGCTCGTAAACATGCAAATTCATAACTCGCGCGCGAAGATATTTGCCTTGTTCGCTGATAAAGTGCTAATAATTCATGTGCGCTAACAAAACCTCCGCAATGTGCATGGGTGCGTTGCCCAGTGCCCGGGTGCCGTCCGGGATACTTTACTGGCGGAGTCAGAGCTTCGCCAGGTTGTCCTCTTCAGTAAAATGGACAATTTATTGCGACGTGGTTTCCCTACCTAACATTCTCCAACGTGTGAAACTACGCCGTAAAGTAGACGCTCAGCCGTTGGAGGGTGTAATGAAGTGACAGATTCAAATCCGAGTGACTTATCACTCCAATCCCGGAGATATGATTGTTGGCGAGGGAATGCCGGTCCCGCTATCCCGGAAGCAGCGCCCGCGCATCCCGCAGCACGCAATCACCGGGATTAGCTCCACCCGCGCCCGCCGATGCGAATTAACCCTATAATACTGTTACGACGCACTTAACTCCGGCATGCCGGCCCGGCTGGGACCTCCTCCAAATGCTTAATAGCAAATTGAATGAGCAGCCATGATGGCGATGGGCTCGGTAAATAGCTGCCGCGGTATCTTTCAGCGATTCTCTAATACTTATCCTGGCCAACTATAAAGTTCGATGTAATTTCCTGGCTCTGCGATTCCGCGAAAAATATCGCATTCCAGCGGACCGCTTCGCGTTTGCTTTTATAACTGACATCATTTTAACAAGCTAGTCTTTGATTAGATGATATCACGGAAAATTGTTAACCGGACAGGCGGGGATAACTCGGCAATTTAAAAACACTTTCACTCGAGTTAATTTACCAACAGTTAACACCAAATATGGCGACAAAGTAGCAGCCGCTTGTTAACGGTGTACACGGCCCTAACGAACCGATCATTAGAAAGTAAGTCACAGTTCATTTGGAAAAAAAGCCTCAACAGTTACGCGCATGAGACAACATGGGAAAAGTGCCGACGCTGGGAAAATCACAGTTTTCATCAGATGTTACAGCATGACAGAAGCGAGAGCGAAGGTAATTATTCACTTATCAGATGGCTATCCAGCGTGTCGGAGCGAGATACAAATATTAGATAACATTTTCATAATTTTGTTCCCTAGACGTTATTAGAAATCTTGTCTTCATTGTTTGGCAGAAGGTATCTATCTACTTCTCATCTCGTTAGTCAAGCAAAAATGTTGCTCATCCAACCTCTTGGCACATGTACAAAGCGATCATAAGAAGCAATAACAAACAGTTTTTCATGAAAATAAGCACGAGCAAACAATAATTTTGTGTGTTGGCAAAGATTTTACATAATTCGTGCAATGACCCTGGCATCGATTTGATCACATGCAGAATTTAGCAAAGCGATTTATTAATATCATTAGAGTAGAGCGGGTATTTTTGGCTAATGCTACACACTGAAAATTCTGTATTGCTCGACTGAACTATTATTACTATGATCGATGTAATAGCAGTGCGCGCAGGTGAACCAAAGATGAATAAAGTGAAATCTTGCATCACTTTCAAATCGAATTTAAACCTCTCCTCTGTAAAGTGACAGTCAAAAAGCAATCACGTCGTATATTGAAGTGGAAATGGGCTAAAGCACAATGTATGTCAAAGCTCGATGGAAGCTTCCACCAAGTATCTACCACATCGAGCTTTGACACATCAATATACCGCTGCCTATGACTGCCCTTTGGGTAGAATATTCATAAGCAGCCTGCCGTATACTTAAAATCTGATGACAAAGAAGCTCCATAAACACGCCACTAGAATCATCAATTGTTTCTGCTCGCGCAACACTGGCCAGACCTTCAATAAAACGATTCCAAATGATAAACTAAACAAGACAAATTGACACAAATCCAAGCCGCCACAGGCTATCGGTAATGCGTTTCGGTATTGCATTGCATGACTGCCAGTATCGCGAGTGCTATTTACTGCGCAAGGTCGATGCTCGTTCACACCAAATGGCCACTTGGACCACTTGGGCTGGCCATAATGACCTGGAGGTTCATTCTCGAACTCAGACAATATTAGATTAGATCAGAAACGAGTCAATCTTGTATTCCATTTGAGGGTGGCAATGAGCTCTTAAGGTGGGATGATAGCAACGTGGCGGGAAATTCAAAATTTTCACAGTTTTTTACATTTTGTAGCTAAACTGAGCTATTTTTGTTCAGCGATTTTTCGTTTGCGGAAATAACAAAGTATTCTTTTCATTATTGTAAACAACAGAACAACAATAATTCAGCCGATTATGTGTTCTGATCTACGACAATTTTTTTGGGCAGTGCCACTGCTTCGTAAAAAACTGTGAAAATTTTTAATTTCCCGCCACGCTGCTATCTTCCAGTCTTAAGAGGACACACCGACTAGCGTTAGATAACTAGTCATAAAAAAGGTAACTAGCGTGGATAATCCCGGAACAAGACTACTCCGGAACAAGACAATGTAAAAAAAAAAAAAAAAATAGTAATTATTTGCTCCTTCTTTAGTTTCCTTTTTTTCTAATAAAGCAAGCCATAAACAGCTCTTTCACACTTCACTTCACTTTATATATTTTGTTTTCATATGATTATAACGGTAGAAACAGAATTTACAATATAATATATTGAGACTAGTAAAGCATACTACGGCTGCATAAAAAAGATAACTGAAGACTTAGTTGATTCATCAAGACTAGGTACAGTCGGCCACAGTCTCAGATACCCCTTTTTGTTCGATTGGCGCCCTTATGCCGCGCGCGGTAAGAGCTGCCATGGGGTATCTGAGATTGTGGCCGACCGTACATATACCTACTTCGATTAGTATTTCAAGTGTTTTATACTAGGAGATGCCTTATCTTTAGAGACTCTTAGTGGAATCGTTGTGGTTTTCGAGGAGCTTCAAGCATAGGACCCTCCACCTGAGTCCCCACTGCAAGGCGTGACCCGGTGATGCAAGCGAATCAACCTGGGCGAGAGCCTCCGTGGGAACGCGCATGCGTGCACCGCCCCGTCCGAGAATTAACATTTAAAGCAGCTGAAGGAAAACATCACGTTATGCATGATACTAGAGGTTCTTAAGGTGCTAAATAGACAGCCTTTCTTGGAATAACAAAGCACAGCACGATGGGTCGACGACATTACATAGGCGGCTGGTGGCTAGCCTGGCCTAGACAAAAAAAAAAACCCAATCCCTATTTTGTTTATCAGATCAGTGTGATATAAAAAGTGCCATCAGGCTAGACAGTGGCCACCCCTTTGACCCCCAGTTTTCAGTCTGGTCACCCCTTTGACCTCCAAGGAAAGGTGATCTTACCCACTTCAAAATGTTATCCAAGTAAACAATAGTAGTTAATTATTTTCTTACATTTTAACGCAACATTTTTTTTTGCAATAATGTGATTATGATTGATTGATTTGAAGGCTGGTTTCTATTGCTCTGTATTCTAAAGTCTTCTTCTTTATTTTCGCTCTGAAATGGCAACATAATTATTTTTCTTGTTGTTTGAGCGCGCCCGAAAAATCACCTACTTCAATCTTAAAGAATCTCAATAAAGGCGGACACCTTGCACTGCCACTAGCGGTAGGAGTACTACTTTGTGTAATTACCCCCGCAGGAAAGCTCCTTTACCCCTACGGGGGTAATTACTCCCAGGTTAGGAACCACTGGGCTAGACAGTAGTAGACAGCCTAGACTGAAAGCTAAGCCGATATACATTATTTCCAGTGAATCTTATCAAGTTTCAATTTACCTACACAAAAAAACTGAATTGTCTGATGGCACCGTTTATAGAATCCATATAATAATAGATTTTAATAAATTGAAACTTGATGCTTGGCAAATAACGAGGCCTTTATCTCAATAAAAAACTTTGTGAAAAAGGCTTTAAACGTTACGTCACCGGTCGATAGGCACCTTCGTTTCTTAATTCGGTCCGTTTTACAATGTAAACAACGTTATTGTCATTTTAAGCAGACAGGGGGTCTACTCAGGATGCTTATTTATAAATCAACCCAAAACATATCGCCCGGGATCCGTGGATACATCCATCTGATCCCGGGTTCGGTGGAAATTGTACTCTGGGCAGCGATTGGTCCATTCCTGTATCATTTAACGTGTGGCACGCCAGGCAGGCTTTGATCAATTAACTAAAAAGTATTGCGTTAAATGATACATTTCAACTGCCGTTTATGATTTTCCGGTAGTTGACAGATACAACTCCAAACATGGAGAATGAGCTTTACAAAGTGTCGATATAAATTCTCGAAAAATAGAATTGATAGTAAGCATGTCATTTATTTTGGTGAAATCAGCATCTCTAACATTTTGGTGGCAGCGTTGGAGGTAGACATGTGGCTTCTCAGTAGAAAGGACACTAGTTCACACCCCGACTCTCTACACGACCCCAATGCTCATGTTAAGTTTTTCCCCTCCCTCAGAAATTCGAGAAGAGTCGGTGCTAGTGAGGCTTGCATACAGTTTGTGGATTAAAGTATCCTTTGAATTTATGCTTTGTCAAGGTCCACGAAAGCGATTTCCAGGGTGATTTATTTCGGCTGAAAAAGCTGACTCTGTATATTATGAAACTGACACCTGGCTGTATCAAGGAAACCTGGCTGGGTGGATTGCAATGTGCCATCGTATCGTATCCCTCAGAAAGTAGAGACAATCTTAGACCCACACTAAAGCCTGCTGGGCAGAGTAGACGCTT
This sequence comes from Zelleria hepariella, assembly GCA_949319315.1. Lineage (NCBI taxonomy): Eukaryota > Metazoa > Arthropoda > Insecta > Lepidoptera > Yponomeutidae > Zelleria > Zelleria hepariella. The sequence continues at coordinate 7,495,945 of OX439394.1, forward strand.
CTATTATGTCAGACTGTCACAAACCAGTGACGTAAGAGCAGGGTGCCTGCTCGCAGCGTGGTGTCCGCGGTGGGTGTCGCTTTGTGTACTCTATCTATACTACTTCCGAGCGTGGCGCAACTCGACGGTGCACGTGGCTCGCCCACCGCCGCCAGCGCTGTCTTTACCGCTTACTCTTAGTACGGGTAGATACTAAGTTTTCCCACCTGCCTTAGATTTAAACCCTCTTAGAAGCCTGCTCAGCTTATTCAACCTAGTGTATGGAGAAGCTTAGGTAATAAATGCGATACCAAGCCGCGGTGCTCACAGTGTCCTCACTTTAGCTAGTCGTGCTGCCAATAAAATTCACAAACCTACTTGCGTAACTTCCAAATGACTAAAATGACATGCCACCATCGGGAATCCAGTTGAGGATTGTGCTTGCCAGGCTATAGTTTTACCCATTGGGTTTCCGCCGCTATATTTACCAAAAGATTACACGCTAGGCAAAAGGAGGGACGTTGGTTACGGTTATCCATAAAAGCTTCCAAAAAGCTCCCAAACAAAATGCACGTGGCATTGTACGGAACCACTTCCACGGTGACGTGTATAAAAAACACACGAGTGAAGCAAAACATGCAACGTCATTGGAACAAATGTGTTGAAGGACTAATGTACCGTTGATTATTCGGGATTAACTGTTTGGATAAAAACGCGCGTCATTCCTATGTCATTGGCCGACACTTGTGTCCTACCATAACCTGACAAGCAACAAAACTGAATACTGTAAACTATGGTAGACCCGAAAACCACGCTTCCAAAATAGCACTGAAATGGTGCCCAGCTGAAGAGAGGACGCCCAAAACTACTTGGCGGCATTCAATCCAACATGAAGCTAACTACGTTTCTCTTTACTATATTAATGTAGATAAACTACTGCTGCGTCGCCAGCTCCTTTTTCTTGAACTTGGCTTTGGCACGCTGCCGCATGTCTCTTACCTCTTACTTAATCATGAGTGGAAATCAACTTTCCTTATAGATTCTTCAAACATTTGTCCAGCGATTAACTCAGCGAAAGTTTAACGTCAGGTATATTCTGCATCAAAGCCAGTTCTTTGCAGCTATAATTGTTAAAATGTTCTCAGAACTAAAAGTTTATTGCTGCTCATAAAATTGTTTTAATTGAGTATATCATGGTGATGGGCCGGCTTTAAACAAGAATGATTCAGATACCTTTCAAGGTTTACATGTAAATTGCACAATCGATGCGAGTCGATGGGATTTAAAACTCATCCTCACAGAAACATTGCCCGGATAAATTGAATGTCAAGTGATACAATCTTTTAATACCGTTGAGGATGTTTCTTTTTGCCTTTTCAATGAGTTGGAACATAGCGTACTGATAAATGAATTGATACCGTGTCGCCGTTACGACTCATCAGTCATCACCGTTACTAAAATAAAATTAGGACAAAATGTTACGGAATCAGAGATAGGAACGTTAGAACGCACTTAACATATTTAGTAGCATAATAAACAACAGTTTAAAAAAACTAAGAAAACACGCTTTTATAGCTAACCGAACTAAAAAGTAGGTCTCCTAAGAACGTTTTCCTGTAACTATAACGGTTAAGGTACCTGCCCTTACTGCCCCGTCTCAAAAATCCACCCTGTATAATGGCACTGTAGGGGTATAATGGGAAACTGTTATCAAATTATTGCATTGTCATTGGTCCTTGCTACGTATGCAAAGTTTGTTACACAAAGTGTGTTAATTACACTAGTGTTTTATCCAGTCATCTAACAATATAATATCATTACGACTGTGTATCATTAGGAATGGAATAGGGGTCATCGTAGATCGGTCCCGCATTGTTGCGTAACCCATTCACTTATCTAAGACCATTACTTTATGACCCGTTGTTATTAATTACATCTGGTTAATGTACGATTGTTTTTGTTCATTGTCCCCTTTCCCCAAATTCGTGTTATTCAATCGCCGACGTGAAGTTTTATAATTGAACTGTCGTCGATTCTATGACGAGGCCGTTTTTGTTGCTGTACGTAATTAATATTTCTTTGTCGCTAGTATCTTTGCTATCTTATGCAAGTTATAAGGTATTGTTACGTTAAAGATTCACTGTGGGAAAATCGAGCCGATTATGATTATAATTAGCGAGCGAGACAATCAACCAATCATTCCCGAGACTTATTATAACTTTCTCGCTACTCCTGGGCCCTCCAGGCTGCTTGTAATCTCGGTCCTGTTTGACTAATCGACAATGTCGAGCGGAGTTATAAAATTATGCTGAACAGGCACCAATGAGGTGCGTAAGTGCGTCCCTATGCGCAAGAGTCGCGGCGAGATGGATGGTGGCAGCTCGGGTGTAATAACCTCTGGATGTAGTTATGCAGAAAGCGCGTGCGCGGTAGGTGCGGGGGGCGAGGGGACGGGGCTGCTTGGGAGGGAGGGAGTGCTTGCTGCACTGAACGTGAAGGCGTAGAAGGTCGGAGGCGTCAAGTCGCCTGGCCACTTAGCATCCACACACGATAAAGATTGAGAAAGAACTTTTCAAATTATATAGACTTGATAAAATTCTAATCAACTCTAGTAAATGTAGACTTTCGTGCATCGCGGTCATTCGCGGCTGATCGCAGCCGATGAATCGCGTGCGTCTGACGCGCGCGGCGCGGCTGATGTGACAATAGTCAGTGTATGAAAATGTATGGCGCCATCTCTGTACTCTCTGTCGTCGGCCGCACGCGTTCGTCGCAGACTTCGGAAACGGCGCCATACATTTTCATACACTGACTATTGTCTCACAGCTGCGATCGCGCGATGCACGGAAGTCTACCTTAACTGATATTTTGGCGTGGACTGAAATCCTTTCATCGTAATAGCTGGGAGGACATTACAATAGAGAAGACAATAGGCGGTACGAAAAACTGCTGAAGTAGAGACGTAAAATGGAGCGAGCGTAAAAATGAAGACTATCAAATAACCTGATAATACATAGGCAGACCAGTCTCCAAAGTGGGGAAAGTCCAAGTCTGTTATTTTTGCCGTAAATTCAAATTTATCAATCGGCTCATTGAGTTCATAAACGAAAGTACCTGTTACATTCAGGGAACATCAAAATATAAATTTTATCAAGCTACAATTTTTTACTAGCTTTACTAGCTACTGCTCGTTTTCTTGCAGAAGAAACATGGCAAAGAAACTCCAAGGCCTGTAAAAGGGTGCCTGCCTGTCCCACATGCCGAAAGGCCGTATTCTCATTGACCTCTATAACTTTACTAGCAACTGAACCTTTTTATTTCAAGAACCACCTGCCACAGAAACGGTGCGGACCATCTGGGCGTTGCAAAGTCGCGCTAGCAGCGCAAATTCCAGCGGCCAAGGAGGACTGGTGTCGCGAACGTCTTGCTAGCCGCGCCCGAGACGACTGATCGAAACCAAAGGTGAACCCACATCAATCATCCGAGCTCGGGCCTTTCGCGAAATAACCGCTAACCTCAAGGGTGTGACGAAAGACGAGGGACATGGTGTGACAAGAGACTAGATCACTTTTGAACGAGCGAGCGAAGCGAGAGAAGTTCTCCGAGTTTACTGGAACAATCAGGCGTTTGTATGTGTGTATGTTTGTTTGTGTGTATGGAAGTTTGTTTGTGTGTATGTATGAATGTTCGTTCGACGATAACTTGAGTAAATGTGGTCTGATCGTTATGAAATTTGGTGGGCGGGTAAATTAAATTTTTAAGTTCGAAAATGAGCCATATCGGTCGAAGGGTTGCCGAGCTATAGGGTCGCGAGTTCACGGTTCGAGGTGAACCACTAGTTCTAATGAGTTTTTTGTCACTTTGACTTTTCAATTGATCGATCAAATGCGCACCAGACGACTTTAAACATCCATAAAGAATATGAGATTGTATGAAAACTGACAGTGATATTCCAATCATCAAATAAATAGGTAAGTAGGCACTCATCATTATTATACATCAGTTACTCCTATCCACGCACTCACAGGCCAGTAAGTTAATTTACTTAGAGCCTGGTATACATAATACGACCTCCACCTTCTCTTTAATTTGGTCGAAATAGCTTCTTCGTTGGCTTTCTCTAACTCTCTCTCCTTCTATCTATACTTCACTGGACTCTACAATAATTGATGTTACTTAAATACTACGAGGGCCATTATCGGTAGATATATCATCAACGCAGTTATGGCAGGAATTGCTCCTTTCCTTTGAAAAATGCGTGGTTTACATCTTCGAGAAAAGGTGCCCGTGAATACCTATTTTATTTAGTAGTATTGTAGAGTTTAACGTCTTAGGCGGTTTGTGATCGGCATACTGCAGATTTTCATACAGTTTCATGTACTTTTGGGAAGTTTAATAGTCTGTTGCCATTTTAATCGTTCATACATAACATAACTGAAATGTTATCCTAAAAGGTAAGCATTACACAACTGTTTAAACAAATAAAATCTTATAGTTAAATTTTGCGTTGTTGTTGATTAATCTGATCCGACCCTCCGAGTTTTGCCCCATCATTAGCTGAGGATAGAGGAAAAATACACTGCGCAATTAACCTGATACCTACCAGCACGGCCACGTCACGTGATACTCAGCAGTCTATCGAAAAGTACATGATGTTGTGATTGTGATACACAAAACATCCTTGAAGCTGATATTTAAAATACAATATTTCCTGTCGAGCGATATTAAATGTTAGTTTAATAACTTAATACCCTTACATGACCATTATGACTACAACCTTGGTAATGTTAAATCGAAGCAAGAAACAGAAAACTAAAACGTAAGCGATGTTGCTAAAACGCAACTTGGAAAAAAACCTAAACATGCACACGGATGTTTCTGAGAAGATCTCAGGTTTGATGGTAGGTAAGGAACGCTGTGGTCGAACAAATAAACAATACTCACCATCAACGTTATTGTTTTTCGGTCGAACACACAACGAAGAGCGTGACATCATAAAGATGCTGAGAAAAAACCATTATAGCATGTTAATCAGATAATGAATGAGTAATTCAATTTGCTACACGAACCGTATTGAAACTTTAAAAACACTTGTACCTATAATAATGTGTGTTAAGTAGTTTAATAAATGATAAGTATTGAACCAAGAGAACGTAATGATTAATTAGAACTTTAAGCACGCAAAGACATTGCTCAATTTATTCGATGGTAAGCAAATTGTGTGATAGCCGCGTTAGCTTAATCAGATTTGATAGATAGGTCTGGATAAAACGAGTTTTGAATAAGTCGTGATTGAGGGGCATGAATACCGCCATCCGCCTTGTAAATTGAGGTATTGGCTCGCTAAAATACAAAATCAAAATAAAACCCGAGAGAATGATGATGATGATATTTTTTGCATACAATTTTGCCGTCTTGATTATTCTATTTTTGAAACGAAACCCATCGTTAACAACGCCACAGGTCTGACCTTTGGTTTTGCACAATGGAATGAAAGAAATATGCGCAGAGAAGTGACAGGTTTACGAAGAGAAGCCAGCCAAACAGGATCCTCTTGAGGCATCAGTCACATATCTCCTCCTCTGAAAAGGCAGCACCATGTAGTGCAATACAATCACGGCGTATAATCACGAGTATTTTGCATTTTAATAGGTCCGCCGGGCGCAGGTACGTGAGGTCGTATGAATCCGCTATTGCCGAGTTACGGCCGCCTCAATGCGATCTACACATTATACTAATAATAGGCCCTTTTAATAGCCGCGATAAATTGGCAATTATAAGCTTTATCGATCTTAGCCGATTAATATTTTATTATTAATCTCTTGGGACGAAGAACTAAGCATCACCACGACAACACTTCAAACGCTCTCAATTCTGATGTTTGTTTTTATTTTCTTTCAACACAAAACCTTTCTAACACGTTTCATACCTGCATACGGGCTCACTCTCTCGCGCTCTGTAATTAATTACTAACATGATCCAGGTACCGAAGAATTTAATAAGAGGCTTTTTTACCGACGCAGATGTGCCCATTGCGCCCGTGACAGACAAAAGGCGTTAACGCGATAGAGCTGCCTTCACAAAGCGATGAACAGATGCTCTCGGGAACTCTGAGTTTGTCTGTAAATCACGTGGGCAAACAGCACACAGCGGCAGGGAACCTGTGCCCACCTGTGAGGCTGGTTTGTGTGTGTGTGTGTGAAGCTACGAATCAAGTTGGGGCAGGCTGTACCTGCCCTTACCTGCCTATCGCGCATTCTTGCTCTATCTTCGCGTATCGAGCTCGCGCACCAGCTCTGTAACGGTTTACTCTGTCCTCGGTCACAAATCACTCGTTGACATTTCCCATTAAGGTTAATTCCATGATTAACAATGAGTTTTTAATCAAGAATTCCTAAGAGTGTTTTTAGAATGTTACATCGCTGTAAAGTGGCGTTATGATAATGGGATTGAACGTATTTCGGGACGCGAAAGACATTGAGAAAATAGGCTAAACACATAAAAGCGAAACGAGCTTGAATCTAAACAGTCGTTATTTCGGATCGAGTTATATGGGGTTTTATAACAAACATTTCGAACTAGAATAGAAATAACATTGTTGGGAGTTTATATTGAGAGAGCATCTTGAATGGAGCGCGAGATTATAGATCGACCGATATTATTGAACTTGATCTGGTTGAGTGAGCGCGACTGTCGCCGATAGTTAACACGTCCAACACAGCGTCTCTTTATCACGAGATCAGCCGCCCTCAATACGTCCTCAATTTGACCAGTTTGTAGGCCAGTCCGCTGGCCTTCAACACAACTGTATAAGGAAACCGAGCTTAGCCCCGGCCGGCTTTAAATTCTAATTAATATGAATTGCAAATGTTCACAGGCCTTTTCTATGAGATTACACATTCGGCCCAAATGCAACACGCTAACTACCCGTTTGCGAAGTTCAAATCAATATAGACATATTGTGTATTCGGCCTAGCAGAGATTTATTACATGCCATAACCTGATATTCCACAATGATCAGACAAAATAAACGATAATATGATTTTATTACATCAGAGGCAGCGATCTAACTGGGTGCTTAACGTTACACTTGAAACCATGCACCTTGAATCAGAAATTGCATCATGAAACCGTGTCAGTGAAGCGGCGAGTCACGCCTTCAAAATGTCGAATCCAATGCATTGTTTGCATTGTCTTACCGAAGAATGTGATGTCATAGTTCAGAGGAACGAATGCCCTCAGCCGTCGATCAAAGGCTTCGACGTGTTAACATCGACAACCTGTAAGCTGGTCAGTTTTGTGCCATTTAAGAGTTGAGGTGTTATTGGTTGTGCAAGATCGGCGAGCGGCGCGAGAGGCGCGCGGCTGGGGCGCGGGGCGCGGGCGCGCGCGGGGGGAGGGTCGCAACAGGTGCGCGAGGCCGGCGCGAGCGCACCGCTCATGGGAGCCGCCGGTGCGAAGGCCGCCAATCTGCCGCACCACATAGTTGTTGCGTTCTCTAATGTCGCAAGTAACTGCGCTTACCGCCAATGCCTCGGGTACTATTCCGATTCCGAAGCACCATCAATAACTTGGCAATTTACTACGATGCGGGAGTTTAAATTAGATGGCATAGTTTCTGTCCTAATGGGAGCGAGGAACGCCGCGCAAGCAGGGCACAACTGTCAGCTGGGCAAGCACGGGTGTGTGATCCAATTCCCGAACGACCTAACGTAACAACGAAATGTTTCACGAACACAATAGGTTGTGGCTCACAAAAAGGCGGAACAACTTAGGTGGAAGGTAATAAAAAGAGCGATTTTCATTGAAGGAAGTATCCATTGCACGTTAACTGGTACAATCGCTTGCGTGCTACAAAGTCATATCATAACCATATCCGTAACACCGGCATGCATGACCTTCTACGGTTATAGCTAGGTATAGTTAACAAAACTGACTTTGACACTCACCTCTTTGAGGCCGTCGAGGCGGCCGAGAGACTTGGACTGTCGCAGCGGCAGGAACGCTTTCAAGGCATCCATACGCGAGGAGCGTTCTGGCTCCGCATTTGTGGCTGCAGTCAGATCGGCGCATGATAGTCGGGCCTTCCGCCTCTTGTCGAGTAGCTGCTTGGCCGCCCTGGAGCGGCGCTGAGTGGGCGCTGCAGCATCCTCCTCCGGCTCGCTGCATACCTCGCGGTTGGCGGCTGACGCGTGCACCGTGTGCCTCCGCCGCGCCACCGGCGGTGACGTCAGCCGGGACACCAGCGACTCGAACATTGCTTTACCGTTCTATCCCACTCATGGTCACACTCCCGCTGGTAGCCTACAATGAAATATACACAACTGATGTTGACGCAAAGAAAGAGACTGGCCTCAGCGGGTGATACCTCTGAATTGATCCGTTGTAATGAGGTTGAGCTTTCGCTTAACAAAACATTTGATCACAGTCCGTAGAGTGGAAACACGCGTGATTTGGATCGTTGACCGATCCGTTCGATGCTGGTATTGTCACTGGCGAGGCGCGGGCGGCGCGTGGTACGCGCGCTTTGTTTGAACATCATTCACTCTGCGAGCGCACCGTAACGGACGCTACGCAATTCCGGAAACGGCGAAACTCCACTTGGATTTGCATGAAACAACATTAAACTATCATTGTTCCAATGTGAACTGAACGTGCGCGTCCGAATGGTTAATAATGCGACTTATTCGTCACTGAATTACTAACAAAGCAATGTTCGTAAACAACACTGTGACTATTCACACGATTTGTGGATTATAACATGCAAGTTAAGTATAAGATTCGTTAACCCAGTTACCGCGATAATATAGTAATTAAGAGGGGCTTGGTCTCCCACTGCGGTCGCTAATCGAAAATGTGTCGCCTACGGCTGCGGCTCGGCTGCGCGTGAGCACCAAAACATCACCGTAGCAATGGCAAGGTGCCACGACGACCGACGCCTCGTACAAATAGCAGAGAGCAAGGCCGAACACTCAGACGAAGAAAATAGACGGGATCGCTGAAAAATTCCGACAATCTATCCACAAAATGAATATCACCTGCTGGCTGCGTTAACGATGATGGCTTCTAATACAACTCTATGCTAAAGTCACTTTTGTAATGCACCGCGGCGATTAGCAGTTTTAAACATGACAGATGTAAATAAGTAACGAAGCAATTCATCACTGTCTTTTCTTTTAGATAGCTTACAAAGAGTTGTTTGTGTAAATTATTTTCAAGGTGAACGAACAAACCCGCATTCATCAACTTTCAGACGCTTGTCTGATCAGGACAAGTTTGGTCGCCAAGTTAGGCTTAGGAATACTTTCAGTGACGGATAGATTTGGACTTCACGTTTGACATTTTAATATAACTGGCTGTTCTTTTGAGATGGCTATCTTTCTTTACAAATAGGCATGAAGAGTAAAAGTCTACGTGACACACGCGCGGTATATGTTTAGCGTAGGTACCCACTTCGACATTCTCCCCGAAGCAATTTAAACAATAACATGTCACAGGCAACATGAGCACTCACTACTTATACATACAATGGTCGATTTTGCAATGCCCCGTTGTTCATTCGATGTTGGTACGAGCAAAGAATACGAATCAGCTTTGGAGAAATATGTCTTTAGCCCGAGAGAGGAATATGAAACGCATTGCGTGCATCGAGATGAAATTAACGGAATAATGTCAACCGACGCATTCTGGGCTAATGTCACTAAGTAATGACCCTCGGCAGTACGACCCGGCTATGAACCAGACATTATACGTTCACAAGGGCCTCGGGACACTTAAAACAAATAACAGAAAAAGAAAAGAAAGAAAACATTGACGCGGTTTCACTAAAGCCATAAAACGAAATGTGGTTGCAAACATTGGCACCTGTACCGCCACTATTGTTTAGTTCTTTACGATTGTGTGCGCGCACAATGCTCTTGTAAGAAAACCTCGCGATTCTCTACAGTTGCTACATAATGTGACCTTGATGACATAAGAGGTAGTTTTGGTACTAACGGGGATGTTTCAATGTTGATAGTCCAGGCACTACGCTCGGCTAGGGCCGCGCACGGCCCGTGTGACCGATGAAGATCGTTTGTGGAGCATGGCTCGGCTAATAAAACGGTTAGTCCTAAGACGGCGATGTCGACGCAAACCGGTACTGACCGGTCTCCCCCCGCGGCCACTCCCTTTCCTCCGCGAGCTCCTAAAATACACGCATGCACGTCACCTTATCAAGCAGCCTACTGCGGCGGCTTAGCTCTCGTCAGCCCGCTCTCCTATTTCATTGCCGCGCGAGGAGATCGCCTGTAATTCCTTTCAGAGAGGGCAGACTCCGGATAAGCTGGCAACTTAATATCTTTACCGCACTCAAGATCAGATTTATTAAGGTTACCCGACAAAGGAGACATGGTTTAGTTAGATGAAGCGGTCGCTGTTTATTATGTGTGAGGTGAAGTTTTATAATGTACCAATAAACATTTGCGACGACGCAACATTGCGTACAAGGTACGCCAATTATGATGCAACCAATAGTTGACGAGACGAATGCTGAATAAACGCAACTGTGGTGGAACCTAATGTACCGTGAAAACAATTGGCGAAAGTCGCGTATCGTGATAAGTTAGCCAATAGGCGAGTGCTGTGACAAAGCGAAGATTAGAAAGTGTGTGTATCAAGAAAGCCCCGTGATACGGCCAGCGGCACACGCTCTGATTGGCGTCCTATCTGAGCACAATCCGTGCTTTGTACTCATCTACTATTCCACACTGACACCGCACGACCGTGCCGGAGATGCAACGTCGACATTGTCTCCAGCCACTACCGGAAAATTACAAACTTATTATTACCGTGTTTTAATCAAACACGAGATTGAAAACGTGACATCAATAACCCTGCAGGTACTCATACCTAACAAGTGAAAAAAGTAGAGTCACTTTAAAATATTTTATAAGTTCGAGCCGAAAAGCGATCAGTCATTCGAGGACGAATTATCAGCGCAGAGCACAATGCAAACAGACGCAGACACAACGAATAATAAAAACCGGCACGCATTCCCGATGCTGTTGTAGATGATGGATGGAGCATTCGGAATAATAAATCCTCTTCCATACCTCTGCCGTGTTAGTTTTTGTTTTGCTCATTCGAGTCAGGTAATTTTCGATTTTAATGATGAGGTTCCCGAGAGCGAATTTATGGTTAGGCTTTAGCACGACTTGGGGCACCTGAGTGTTGCGTAATGGCTAGTGATTCTGGGCTGTTACGGTGAGATTATATGGATTTTGAGGTCAGGCGGTGACCTTGGGTGGAAGTGGGCCGCTCGTGCGATGGGCTATCGGATGGCAGACGTCACGCTCCAGCCAGCGCGCGCGCAGCAAGCCCCGCCCGAGACGGACCGGCCTATCGCTCAATGTAATCAGTGACTGCTCTCTCTGGAATGCTGCACAGCATAATTCGACATTTTTCTCCAGATAATCGGTTCCATAGTAATGTCTTGGTAGAATTTGTCTCCTTATACATTTTTAGGGACCATCGACGCCAAAAATTACATGCTCCACTCCAAAATGCCGTAGATAATGAGTAAAAATTACGGCTACGCGGAAATTCTTACTTTCATTACACTTTTCATAATAACAATAATAATGTGCATTAGAGATAATAGCAACGTGATTGCATAATGATCCGCAACTAAGCGTCAATAGCCGGCACAAAATCATCAAGGTGTTGATCTAAATCATGCGCATCCGGTGTCACAGTGTGTGAGCACCGAGCACACGATAGCCATCGCAGAATATGATACTCCATAATGGACCTTTCCACGAAGCCATAGAATACCATTCTGAATGTGAACTTTATACAGAATTCTTCTCATGATGGCATGTCGTCGTACCTTGATTAAACTAATTCCGAACAATTTCCCAAAAGTTCTGTGAACAAAATCCACTTTCCTTTTGCACAAATTAAAAAGCCAACGACAGCACGGAGTGGGTCTAATAAAGAGACGTGAGTGAAAGCCTTGCCGGCGCCGTCTATTTTAGCTTTACTCGCTTAGATATTAAAATATTCCAGATAAACATATTATTTACGTCTCACAATACGGCTTTATCTACGCCTACGTTCCAAATAATACTTTGTTACACTGGTTTTACTTTTGTTATTCGCTTCAGATCCACTGCCTTGATTACCTGTTGTTGTTGTTGATTTCATCAAAACAAACTTACGGTGCTTCTTTTCTACAGGCTGACTACATACCTCGTTAGAATCAATGTTTTGAATCGCTGCATCAAATCAAAATCACCATAGCCTGTCAAAACATTATCTTCTAAATGGAAACTAGCTTCAATCTCTGATCCACATCATTCGTTCGATTGTTGGTGTTACGGTGCTCAAGCTAAAAGTAAATATTTGGAGAATTTTACGGAGTGTCAAACAATTATTGTGGTGCCCGACGAGAGGCGTGGAGCCACTTCGAGAGTTAAGATATGAAGGGCGAGTGACCGTTATACGACTTGTAGTCGTATTTCTATTAACGCCCTGCCTTTAAGGCTGCTATTTATGTGCCAGTTTGGAGGCAAGAATTTCCGTTACTATTTCAGGCTGCACAGAGACTCTATTTCCATTTGAAATGCCAGCGTTGATAAAGTTTACGTATAACCGTTAATTATTTAACTGAATGGGATGTTATATTTATACGCCGAGCCCTTTAGTTTCTCGTGGCTATGAGCGTGAGTGCATAACGCGGTCACTTGACTTATGCATTTTATCTGAATGCGTTTTGTATGTGGTTTTCTCTATGGAGAACGGGACGTTTGGAGGCAAAGAAACCCATGGCTGTCTTTGTAATGGAGCAAACGAGGGTTCTAAAACTGATGTGATGATGATATTTAAATAACGAAACCAAACTAGACAAGAAAACACACTATCGCGTGCGTGGATTTCTATACTTCTTGCTCAGATAAAATGTTAACGGCACCCTAAATCTTCTTTAACCAAAACAATAAAAATGAAAACTGACAGGGTGCAGTAAAAATTCCTTTCCCTACACATTTAACAACATTCTAATACAGTCATCTCTCTGCACTGAAGAAGATCATAAATCGTCCAACCGCGCCCGAGACATCATAAACAATGCACTCCTGACTTTTGTGAACAAACAACTTTACTTTACACTTTCAATATTGAGTGTCCCTATTCTCACGAAGTAGATTTCGACGCCAGCAAGCAATGCCTCAGTTATTATGAAACGTGGTGACGTAAAAAATCCATAATAAGGCTAACAATATTTGAACTTGGATAAGTGCTGAGTGAAGTGTGAAATTTGATAATTACTTAGGCTACTTATCTTATCTCACACATTCTAAAGATTGAGTACACAACAGTTAAAGGGGTGAACTAGTTATGTTCACTAGGTGCAAAAGCCTATAAAAACGTCAGAAACGACCGACGGAGGAATGCTTCAACTTCAAACATAATGATTGGAGTAAGTGAACTGTTTGAACAAGAAGGTTACGCGCAATCATCTCACAATGAATGAAAAACGGTATCGTAAATCACCTTCAAGTTGACAAGTTACGTTATTTACCAATTATACAAGGTGTTACAAAAGTACCTAACTCTTTTTACAGGGTGTAACCTACTGGTCGACAGGATGTCAAATCTGTAAAAAAAGTTGATAAAAACAATTTATATTTTATAACCTCAAAATTGAAAAATTTTCATAACTTTTTGTTCTTGGCATTAGCTCAAATTTAAAAATATGTTTGTAGGTGTAGGTGCATTTACATAGCTTTGAGTTGTTAAAACATTGTGAAAGTCATTGAAAACCAATATTTAAAAAATACTTTTCTCCCGCCACATCGTTCACATTTTATTCATTTAAAAATTAACGGAACGACATAGAGCAAAAAAAAAAATTTGGTTGTGATCCCTATCACCGGGTGCTATTACCCTGTAAAAAGAGTTAGGTACTTTTGTAACACCTTGTATATGGGTACCAACCAACTGCTGGTTCGATGTGAATTGATCAAAACAGCTCAACAAATACAAACACTTGATGAAAATTATGTTTGCTCTGCTGCTGATACAGTTTGTCGACCTTATTTTGGACGTTTAAGGTCTTTAATCACTTTGCCTCTTTTCAACTCGATTCGGTCATTTAAAATACATTTATGTAGCTCTCGATTAACACACAGTAGCATTCATCAACCTACATTGTTGCGAATACACAGTCTCATATGAATGCTGTTAGGCGAAGTTAGTATTGACTTGAGTGTGTGGGAGTAGGTAGGCAGAAAACGGCACATTCAAAGTCTAATATTTCATCTTAGTTTGGCAGTTCAGAAACTAACCTTTAGATTAATTTAGTACCTTTGAGAACCTCTTTAGGTCAATGGCAAAGACTAAACAGATTCTTTACCAAGTAAAAACTCAAATGATCTCATTAATTATTTTGCAAGCGAAACTTCGGCAGCGCGGATTCGGTTATTGATAGAGGCCGTACGTCTTTCCATTGTTTTTGACAAAGTATAATAAAGACTTCACCTCGTTGCCGGCCTTCATACATCACTACCTTAAGACTGAGGCTGATAATAATTTGTGAGTGACCACGAAAGTTTGGAAAGCTGTTGGCTGTATTCAAACAATAATTTACTTCACAGCGACATTTTTTGCCCTGCGGATAATTTGATGAGATCACGGTGTTCTGAAAAATTGCGTTTACTAGGGGAAACATTAACAGCAACATATTAGGTTAAGAAATTAGAGCTAGTATCAATCGATAGAAGATACTACGACGATGACACGGATAATGGCCGTGTAGTGTTCACGCGTGAGTAGGCATGACAAGCCGAGAGCACAGAGTCAGACGACCAGGCACCCGCGCCCACACGTGGCTGAGAAGCCCCACCTCACTAACCCTATTACTAGACTAGATACAACCACGGCCTAGATTTACAATCCATTCATCTGCATCGGCAACGAACTGCTTATCACCAAATATCCCAAGTCATACTCGCGTCATTTCATCATGACTAAGTTAGACGTAATGTTGGCGGATAATGCAATAAGTGCTAAGCAATTTTTGGAAATAATTTCGCAGATAATGAGTTAGACGACGGTCCAAACTCTTTATTTTCAGATACCTAACTGTATTATAATGATGGCAGCATAAATAATAAAATACAATACAATTGCAGTTTACGGAGGCTATTAGCGAGAGAAGGCAAGCAGCCGGTTGCCAGCGTTGTTTGTCTAATGATGAGGGTATAATAGTTCTTCCGTCGATAGATCCGGCCTTCGCTCCCGGTATAGAAAGTGTCACTAACCAGCGGCGAAACGGGTCCTATAGCCAGTCGCAGGTCTTTATGCACGGGATAGAAATCAACGGTAGATAACACCGACCAGTTAATGGTCTTTATCTGCGAGATCGTCTTCCAGAGAATAATGTCGTAAATTAATAACTGACTTGAAAGATGCAAGAGTTATGCATCAAAACGCAGATTGGGATCAGGTTTAGATCTTCTATTATCCTGCATCCGATTAGAAGCGGCAATGTCGAAATATTGGTATTTGCCAGTAACCTTTTGCCTCCTCAATACCGGTTTCGTGGCTCAACTCTCAACCTGTGCGACTGGATCAGATATTTTCCGTTGGAGATCGTTTTTTACACGACTCAGCGCGTCGATAGGCAAATCGAATGATGATTCTAATAATAAACTTTATTGTGTGCTGGAATTTTGCGCGAATCTGTTCTTTATTTTGTAACTGCAATTCCGAACCTTAGAAATATATTATTTCTTTTTAACAAACGTGAATTACCTTATCAGAGGGAATTTCCAAATAATTTTATTTATCCCTATATACTAAGAACTGGCCTTTGCATCTACGTAACGAGATGATTTATGCAGCGTCCAGTGGCACCTTCACTTACCTACACTAGATGGGTAAAGAGAGCACTCGGCGGCGCTGCAGTGCCTGGGACATTGTTTTAGATGGGTTAGGCTTGCCCAGCACCTATACCATCCTGACAGCTTGGTCGCCCACAGAAAAAACAAGTCAATACGTGTGGAGCCAACTAAGCCGCGGGTTTCCTCACACGATGTTATCCCTGTTATGTTAGCGAGTGGTTTTGCTACTTTAAATTCACAAAGTGTGCGTAACTTTGAAAAGAAACAAAGTCATTACATGTCTGCGCCAGGAATCGAACCTCGGTATCTCCCTTCAGATTCCAATGTCCTACCACTATGCCACCACCGCTCTATATTCTATAAACTTTACTCTATAAACTATGAGTTTATAAAATGTTTCTGAAACTTTTCCTTTTATAAGTTGCCAATATTGCTACATTTATTCACAGTATTTTACAACATTGCAATAGGCCTTTTGATTAGTAGGTACAGAGTTTGATAAATAATGATGAAATGCAGTAATTAGACACCGAAAACTATTGTTCAATACTCTCTGATGACTGCAATTTGTTGGTTAAATTGTAAACTAGTAAACTTAGCTAGAATTTTTCTTGCGTGATGCGACTGCAGATTTTAAAATTGAAATGCCTCCTGCAAAGAATGCTCCAAAGAAAGTACCTAGTTATTATATTAAATACAATTCAGCAAACTTTGTGGCATGATGTGCCAGGCGTATAAGTTACAAAATAATAAAGCGGCCCTTGACTGGATGCATAACTTTGAACTTATTTTATACGCCCTCCTCACGCTTGGGTTGTATCCTCTTATTTTGGTTACTGCTCCTTTTTGGTCATCCATTAACATTGCTTTTGGGTGTTTTGTTTTTGTTGCCCGGCCCCGAAGTTTGGGCGAGCTTTGTTGGGCTTTTATTGGAAATATACCAGAAGCTGAATCATTGCCTCTAATTTTTAATTTGTATAGATAGAGAAGGTAGGTAGACGGTGCCATTGTTATTTTGCTCTTCTTTACATAGGTAAAGAAGTTCAAATCTTAATCTTCAATGGTTTCGGGAATTTCAAATCTTGATAGGTAGTACACACGGCAGCACGTACTTTTGTTGTAAAGTCGCCCGTAACGTAACCGAGTAGAGTGCTAGCGTGTAAGGGTCGACGTGCTGTCGTGTGTACCTAGTCCTTCTTCCACATTTTCGGGCTTAAGTTTTCTAGGCGCGCAAATTCAATAGTGACAATACCAGCTTTACGAATACGTGTTACATGTAGGTACGTCAACGGAATATCAATTTGACTGTGATAAAACGTTGTAGAAAATAATTTAACTACTGATTTGTTCACAATTCTAACTAGTTAAAGCAATTATGTGGAAGCAAAGCAAAAAGCGAGTCTAATCAACTAATCAGCGAAGCTAAATTAAAGGAAAAGTTATGAGTCTCGGAGATCATCGTTTGTCAAGTTAACAGAAATCATAAACAGCGGATCGTTGACGGACGTGATTTATTGAGGCCAAAGTCACCTCCCGCTGAGTTGCCAGTCAAAAGAAAAGATGCAAAACAATCCTAATTACCATGAGCCACAGATCATCACCAAAACCGGTGGAAGAGATTCCAGCAGCAGCCTCATCGAGGGCTACTTTCCATGTAGGTAGACGGAACGGAACAGTCACTCACACACGTCCGCGCTTCCAGCTCAGCGAGAGCGAGCGTCGCACGCGATCCAAAAAGAAAATAACACAGTTCCTTCACTTAGTCAACACCGACAATTAACCAGGTTCTCAACTAAGGTCACTCACAACACAATAATCAGTCAATATTGAAAAGAAACCCACGAAAGTCGAGGAATCGGTTTTCGTTACGGAAAAGTTTGTTGACAGATCGCGTAGCAGACAGACAAGACGTTCTCGTGGCTCTCGCGCAGACACTGGTGTGAAGTCGGCCGCGGGCAGGCGCGCTCGGGCGCCGTCGGGCGCGCTCGCCTGCCGTCGGATGGAATGCCCGGCATGCGGGCCGGCCCCTGCCGCCACCGCCGCCGCAGCCCGGGAGGCTGCGCTGCGGCCCGATCTATGCAGCTTCGCACACACAAAATATAATTAAACTGCAACAGCCGACCGCCACCATCGTGCCACTATAATATACACTTGCCTAAGATCAGGTTCTGTCCAAAGTCGGCATTAAGTCAACGGGAAAGTACAGTTAGGTGCAAGCGAGGGAATGCGTGAGCGGGGTCACAGAACTAGTTGTGAATGACAAGCCTTCGGACGAGGAACTTGGCGCCGCGAGAATTATAACCCAGTTTATTTTACTCATGTGCAGGCACACTTCTCCGTATAAACATCCTATCGTCCATGTTCCATTGTGGCTAGAAGCTGCTTCTGACAGTACTCCATCTAGTTGATTGACTGTAGGCAAATGGGTGATTTGGGTGATGAACGGAACCTTTTTGCGACAGGAAAAAAACTCAGTACGTCACTGAATGGGTATGCCAGTATCGGCAAGCTAAGCAGTTCATTGACGTTCTACCCACGCCCGGGTTCGCATTGTAAAGGGTTAAAAAATGCCCGCTGATAACAGCAGTTGATCTCATGAAAATTCTCCAAATCGATGTATTTAAAGCCCGCAAAGGCATGGGCGAGGTTTTAATGCAAATAGTCTTGAGCAAATAAGGTCCACATTAAGCGTTTGTTTGTACAAACACGAAACTGTTTTGGGACACGTGTGCCGACCTTCGTGCGATGTTTTCTCAGAGCGATGTATTTGATTTTCTTTGAGGAACTCCGCCTTTTTACCAAAAGCCATGTTGGTTCTTTTGGGGGCAAAATATTTGCTTTTCCAAAAAAAGTGCTTGACATGGTAATTAAGTGCAGGTAGATAATGCAGTGAGGTTTAAAAATTCCAGGTTTACCTATAATGAGTACCTACCCCAAATCTCACTGGTAGTTAGTATCTTCATAGTTCTTTGGATTTCTTAAATCATATTGTGATCAATCAGCAATAATTTTTTTAAGCACATCTTTTACACATATGTATAAAAACTACCATAATAATATGATAAACCAATAAGCCCGGCTAATAGTAAATCTCACAAAAGAGCGGACGGACATGTGTCGCGGGAACAATCGGAACTAGCGAAGCACAAACTTCCGTTGCACACACGCAGCGAAAGATCACAATACGCTGACAGTCGACTATAAAATGTGGCAACTTATCACAATGTTTGCATGTTTCACTAGCGAACGAAATTTTGTTTTTTTTCCCTGATACGGATTTTTTCGGACTTAAGGCCTGAGCATTGACAGCGCCAAAAATGGCAGTATCTGGCGAAAATTATGTATGACTAGTCCTAGGTTTTTAGCTGTAGTAAATGTTGCAAATGCTGGTTGAATTATGGAAGGACGAAAAAAGGTATAGGTAATATGTTTTTTTAAGAGCCAAAATGCTTTGATCATTCGATCCTCAAGGTACTTAAATTTGACTGAAGACTAGCTTTGATCAACTTTCCAAATCTCACTGATTAGGTAGCTATATGTACAATTTTACAGTTCGAATATACAGGCAAACCGTGGCGTGTATGGCCCGCTTTACTGGCCAAAGATTTTGGCATAAATTATTGAAAATGTTTAGTTCCCAGTTTCAGAAGCTTCTAAAGCCTCATTGTCCAGAGGACACTGGCCGCTATGTCCAGCAGCGGACAGGTGACAGTCCTGCGACGCAAGCGTGTGACTGATTGATCAGCCAGTCCGCTTATTGTGTTGAGGGCATGTCATAGACTCTATAATAGAGTCGAGATTGAAAACGGAACGGTTTACGTACGAATATGAAATGGTTTAGTGAAATCCTCTTAGTTTGCTTTGCTCCCTCCTACTCGTACCTACCTTCTGGGTGAGTCGAGTTGCTACAAGAATGGGGTTCTGAGAAAAATTGTGCAGCAGCGCTTCGCTTACCGGTTAAGAAAATATGCGAAATATTGTGCAGTATGATGGACCGTTTGGAAAATTAGCACACTTCCAGTGATCCGCTATAAGAATAAACGCCAACACTTGGATGTAAGAATTTTACTGTAGATGTAAGTAAATGCGTTATTCTAATTTTTTTGTTTCCATACTAACTTAGTCTAGTATTCGTGTGTACTTTCTTGATAGTGTCACGAGAATTTAAATTTATTGTAGCCATCAAATGGATGTAGCCCTATACGACAGGATAGGACTGCCAACTGTGTTTATACACATTTCAGTACTTACCACAATAACATTCCTACAGAGCCAACAAATCAAAGCGCGGCCAATTTCGCCGCCCATTAATTGGCTAACTGGCGTTACGAAATTAGACAATTAAACAATCGCAATGATAACGATCCGAGTTAGAAACAAACAGTCGCTGGCCGCCTGCGCGGGCGCACGACGGCAGTGACCGTGCGAGCCCCTCCCAGTTCTGCTTTCTACACGCGCGATTTCACTGCAACGGACAGAACCTACAGAATGACCGATCAATACGACGTAAGCCGCGTTTTCACAGTCAAAGTAAATAAAACCAAATGAGCCATCCAAGAAAACGAACGCTTCTGATTGGTCGATTCCATGCGAGCCGGAGACAAGCTCGCTAAAATGGAGAAGCTAGTCTCTGGCTTGGATGGAATCGACCAATCAGAAGCGTTCGTTTTCTTGGATGGCTCATTTGGTTGTATTTACTTTGACTGTAAAAACGCGGCTTTATTTACCATGCGTGCCACGAAAAGAGAGACTTGAGACACCACGTGATTTGACAAGCGCAGTGATTATTTATAGGTCGCTTTAGCGGTGTGAGATCTGATTCTATGGGTGGTATTCTAAAACGCTACTTAAACTCAGTTTAAACAGAGTTCAGACTGTGGATAAAACAGAGCATGTTTTGATATGAAGGGAGGGATATTCAAATAAAAACATGCACTGTTTTATCGACAGTCGACACGACTAAACTCTACATAAACTGAGTTTAAACAGAGTTCAAGGAGAGTTCTAGTTTGAACTCAGTTTAAACAGAGTTTAAGTAGCGTTCTAGTTTGAACTGAGTTTAAGTAGTGTTCTGGAATACCACCCTAAGTGTGCGACGGGACCGGGTATCATCGGGGCGGTGGAAAGAGGTATGGTCAAGTATCTTCTTTATAAATACGTAAACTTACATTATCTCAAAGGGTTTAGAGCTGACCCGAGGTGACGTATTAACATATCTGATATTAACCCTCTTTGGAATTATTTTTATATTCAAAATTATTCTTATTGTTTATGTATTTTTAATTTGTATGTCAGTTCGCCTCCAAGTCTCGATATTAAAACACCATCTTTCTCGAAAAACCCAGTTTTTCAGTCCTAATCCTGCACAATATCCTTCTTATCCTGGCTTTGTTGCTCAGTTAAAAAAAAGGTATTGTCAACCTCATTATCATCATCATGTTGGCAGACTTTGGATGCCATGAGAACGTCCATCTTCGGTTCCATGTTGAAATATCTTTCTTGTCATGGTTTCGTTGTAAATATTGAAAATAATATTGTTAATTTTATTTATCATCATCCCATCATCATGTCGGCTGCCCTTGGATTGGATCCCATACTAGAAGTGAGAACTTATAGACCGAAGTCATCCTTCCGTATTTTGCAAATTTTGTGATTTCACTGCCATACGACGAATAGTGTTGCTTTTTGTAGCGACACACGCGATTTTTCACAAATGCCTGCCGCATTTACACCTGCTGCCGCGTTACATGCATTTGCTACGCGTGACGCATACGCTTCGGAAGAAATCGTACGCAATTCGGTATTGGCGACGGACAGACAGCTTTTTTCACAATTACAGTTAATTTATGACGCCACGTCTGCCCCTTGACAATAGGTGCGTAAAGTTGTCGTTTTTGCGGATGCAAGAAACAATGCAATGACTCCAATGTCCTATGAGATAAGGATATAAATTGCGCGGCTTGTACAATAGGATTCCTCGCGTTCTTAGGGGCCAGTATCATCGATGCTGAACCCTGATTCTGGAAACTTGCGACGGAAGGAAATAATTTGACCGTCTATTGTTACGTTGACTATTTCCTTCCGTATGTTAAACATTAAACCAATCAGCAGTGCAATAAACACAATAATTATTCTTTGTTTCAGGAAATTGAAACCTCATTAGTGGAATCGAGATCTATGCTACTATACCGGCGCCAATGACTCACGCTGAATTTCTCAGTAAATTCTTTGTCTTATTGAGATTCGAAATTGGCGAGTCTCTGAATAAGGAAAGCGATTTAGAGCTTTGTTGGCAACTTGGTTTGTTTAAGAAGTACCTAAATGTTGTACAGCAGTTTGGTCTCTGCTGGAAGAAGCAACATTTTTTGACGAAGGCGTACTTAGAGTTTGTGAAGTTAGGGCTTATATAGAATTGGGGCGTGTAGAGTTAGAGGCTTGGCTCTACATGAGATCTGATAGCTTTTTGACAGTGCGAGGTGTATGGTCTCGTCTTGGCAACATTTTTTACATGAAATTAATTTTGGTGGGATCTATTTTACAAAATTAGCAGAACGCAATTAGCGTACCTACATAGCAAGCCTAGATCCATGACTGTTACATGAGCCGCAGCACCAGCCAGAAGCGCATGTCAACAGCGAGACGAAACAAATAAATACATCCAGCGTCTGTCACTCATCCTTAGCACTCACGATGTGAATCTAATTACAAATTCCCGTCACTCACTCATCCCGAAGCGCATGCTTACTGGCAACACGAATTACAAACTCATATGCAACAGAAGTTAAGCTAGTATGTTTTTGGACATTTTTGGAAACTTCCATGGTAATGAATATATCGGTTGGTCACCAATTTTATAACCTACCTCTTATGGGTAAGAATCTGGCTTTCTTGCCACTGATTCAACATAATGTCTTGTACAAGACACGCACACGAATACTTCAAAGTATCAAATCGTTAACATTTTGAGATTGCTTTAAACACATTCCATACTTTTTTATCAATATCAATCCATACATCTTATCAATATTATAGAGCCAGCTCTGGGAGGTTACCCTTGACGCTATTGCGATCAAATTGAAAAAGATTTAAAATTAATTTCTCTTTGAATTCGCATAGTAATGATTTGATTTTAAATACTTTGTAATGTTTATTCAAAGGTAAGGCTGTTTTATTCAATACAAACACAAAATGCGTCTTAATTTGTAAAATATTAAATTTTGTAAATTGCGCCGTATTGTGGCCGTATTGGAAAAATGCGTGAAGGGTAGAGGGGCTGATATCACCAAAAAATTTAACTTATTCAAAACAATTTCATTGTTACAAAAACTGAACATAAGTATTATATTATATTTTGTTTCTTGCTATTTTTCCTCGTTTGTACTGACTAGAAGGGGTTACAATAAGTGCATAGTTAACTTACTTCCTATACTTCTATCTATTCCTATTTTGTTCAAGTCAGCTTGACATGTTCAATCAACAGCTCTAAAAAGTAGGCCGATATAACTCTAAAGTGTATGCGTTTAATGACTATCAAAAACCCTGTCAACATACATCTTATGTCCCGTTAGTTGTTTCGCCATTACTAGGTCTGATGACTGCCTCCATTAAACAAATTAAGTACCTACCTGATGACAGTTAAAGGGTTTTATCTGTTAGTAAACACAATTTTATTGACTAAAGTAACAAAAGACGTGTACCTAACAGTTTTGTTTGAAAAAAGGTATGAAGATTTCATACCAATGTATGTACTTACTCATTCAGTAATATTTCATTAATAATGAGGAATAAATATAAGCCGAGACCTATTTTTTGTTTTTTTACTGGTCAATAAACGCAGAAAATTGTTTTGTTTTCCTCATAAACTGAAAACCGTGCGAGCTCCCCCTTCTTCTTTATACTTTTTAATTTTAGGGCACCAACGTGTGGGCAGTTAAGTTGCTGGTAGCTGATTGTGTAATATCTCGTTTTTAGGGCACGTTCGTTAGTTATTGTTCATGCCGTTAGGTTGTAGTATTTATTTTATTAGGCTTTTAAAGGGTGCCTTGTACCGTTTCTCATTATGGCATCGGTATACTTTCCAATACACTTCGAATAATCTAATTCTTTGTATAATTGGGACCGTAGGCGGGCGGTCTTATCCTTTTTTGGAAATAAAACCAATAGCGTCGACCACATTTTCTCAACCAATAAGGAATTTATATTATTTTGATAACGAAATTATTACTAACCTAAGTTACTAATTTGGTAATAATCGTCGGTAGGACGTTTTGTCAGATAAGATAAATAGTCAAATTACAAAAACAAATTATCAAACTAATTGACAGCAGCAAAATATGACGTCATTATACGCAATTAAGTAAAGGTAAATAGAGTTGATTCTCACGCAGAATAAAGCATAACACAATGTGGTCTTAGCAAAACTTATCAGAGCAAATAAAAATTAAAGGAAGAACTTTTGTTTCCTTTCTGGCGCCATAAGTAATAAGCGAACCTTTTCGAGGATCTCAGATTTTATGAAGACGCGAATTTCGTCGATCTTCGGTTACATTCCACTAGTTCACTGGAGGCGAAGGAGGCAATCTGCGTTAGGAGCTTTTAACATGCCTTTGGCAATCGTCTAATTATGGTTGCTATAACAATTTAATATAGGCAGCGATGATAAAAAGAAATACAATATGGATCTTTACTCAGGAAGTTATGTTATAAAATGTTTTGAACTTTGCCCATATTGTAGACATGGTATTAACAATTCCGAATAACCAAAACTAAAACGCTTTTTATTTTGGCGAATCAACAATTCTTTATTTTATCACGGAAATAAGTAAGTACCAAGAATTCTTAATGAAGAATTCTTTATATTGTGGTACTGGATGAAGTTAACTTTAAACTCAGTTTAATAAAACGAATTCACGTACTTAATAACATCCTTAAACATGGCAAAATGTAAATGTAACAGGAAAACTTGCATCCAAGCTCGCATCGAGCGACTAATATTGGCTACTTAATGATAGAACTCGTATATCTAGTCTAGTTACTCGAATTGATTTTATTTTTATTGCAATGGAGCCTTGAGGTAGATCCGCAGCAACTGGACAGTCTGGACACTACAACTTAATAAAAATAACTGGTAACGACGTAGGTACACATCACTTAGAAAGGGACGCTAACCCCCATTTTCACTAATACACTCTTATCCCCCTTGGTGGTGGAACGACAAACATTTTTCGAGAACTAAAAGGCGCTCTTGCCAGTCAAGAAGTTATTGGTTATTACAACTATTATTATTTTTTGTATATAAAACTCTATCGTTTCCGAAATCTTGGTCAAAATTAAAGAGACATTCAAAGTTTCAAGTATCGTAGGTCCCGTCATGCTCACCTGACATCGTTATCTGGATATTGTTATGCAAAGAAGCAGGTTACACCAAGACGTTTTCCTTCACATTATTGCGAGTCAAGTATTGCACACAAATGCTTAGCTTAACCCTTCTAAGACCTCGAGACAATCAACACTTTATCAATTCAGCGATGAAAATTTAGCCCAAACAAGACATTGTAATCAAAATGACATTTAGAAGCGAGATTAACAAACTAAGTACAATTTGCGTGATGAAATAGGACAACTAACTATGGGCAGATTTAGACAGGTCGAAGTGGCTATTGTGAAATATTTAAGTCCGCTACCATTAGGTTGTACGAAGCATTAACATATTTTAAGGCTGGACAGCTGAGGTGACAAATCTCCCCGCAAAAGGATATGTGCGCGGAGCAAGTGGCTCAAACGATCTTAGCGCAAGAATGCGAATAAAAATACAGTCAGTGCTATTGAGATAGACAACTTTGTCACCGTCGGACCGGTTTGGGAAGCTTTTTTTCGACAGCACAACACATACCTGTATATTATTATTTTAACGTATGACGTGTCAGAGAACTACAAAGTAGAAGGAACCCAAATAAACCAAAAAACTTACAGTTTTTTGTTCAAAAGCTTGTGTGTTCTTAGAGTTATCGTCAGGTTTGATTGATTTGTCTGTCCTCGAAATTCCACGGGTGCATGCTTTAAGTCCTTTGTTGATAAGATAAACGAAGGGTTAGCAGTAGCACAATGGGTTTTAAAAGGGATATGCGATATGTTTTATGGCTTTCGGGTCGTTTTAAACTATGATTTTTTAACAAAATAAAAGAGATGCTTTTTTAATACGAGCATGTCAGTTGAACCCCAATTATAGCCCAGGCATGTTTGTGTAGAAACTATGTTGAACTTTTACCATTTCACGCTTTCCTGCGCCAAAAATATCCAATATTGTTGTAAAATCATTGCAATTAAAGTTCGACTAACTTCACCTAGAGCAAGTAAGCGAATGAACTAACCAGTATGTCGCAGCATATCGCGATATCGCTCTACGTTCCTAAGCGTCCAATTAAACTGCTGTAAACATCTGTTAGGTGATTATCGCGAAAATCTCGCTAACGATCGAATATAAGCTGGTGCGATTACGACAAGAACTGTAACGAGATACACAGCTATCGACGAATCATTCTAGGCCTTATTGTCTTCGAAATAAGAGTAAGACTAGTTGCAGAAGCTTTTGATTTGGCAAGCGGTCAGTATTAGTCAATGCATATGAGAATGTTTGGAACGTCCGATCGGACGTTGGGTGAGAGCAAACGAGAGAAAATAACGCAATACAATTTTAAACTATTTTAACAGAGGTTTTTTTCCTGCTAGTCACAAAAGTTATTAGGAGAGAAGCGAATATTTGAAGTGTGAATTCGGATGTTTTCTAATTGTGATGTATTTGGTGTTCCAAGTCCATTTTTAACGTAGTTGGCGTATGCATATGACTCACTGATATTAGCTAGTTCCTCCTTGAACGTTACTCATAGCAAAATAAAACCTAAGCTATAATATTCAGCTTTTTATTAGCAGATCTAGAATATAGAAGGTTTCTCTTAGCGCAATAGTTAGCGGTAGCCTTTCTGGGTAAAAAAGACTTCAACGCGCGGCATGGGCTTTCATACGAACATAGGAATGCTTCCGAAATCAAAAAAATCAAAATCAAAATAATTTATTTGTTGAATGTGGGTACAACACAGGTGGGTGTAAAAATGTTTTTCGACACATTACTGCACGAGTTTAGTTACAGGTAAAGGAAATATTACTACCTATCACTTTTATGTTCATGTCATCTGTATCAAATGCATGTCAAAGTTCATGCAGGCACTAAATTTAATGAAAAAATATTTGTTAACTGTACCTAAGTAATATGCTGTTGTAAACACTTTTGACCTATATACCAAAATGCAAGTAAACTTCGGAATTTCCAATATAAAATACTCGTATGTTTATACCTCTATCTCACGTCTCTAACAGGATTCAAGGGGCATTAGTGTTTAACTATGGTGATAACATTCTTGCACCTTCACTAATGAAAACTAATATCTCTTCTTTGATGCCCATCAAAGATATACGGACGAGTGGATCAAAATGATATGTTAAGATACAGGCTATTCTAAATAAGTATCAAAATTGATCGATACAATATTTGCATCGTTACCTATTAGTCGGTTGTAGGTTGTAGCGTGCATCTTTTCCATATTCTCTTGCAGTTCCCGAGATTTTATTGCGGGTTTCAGTATGAGGCTTTTCCGGTTATAAGTGCAAGTAAACTAATGCCCAGGCCAAGGGGTCCCGCAATGACGATTTGTCCTTTGAAATGTAATTGAATGTTCGAAGCGAACCAATTGCCGATGTCCGATCCGAATCGAAATAGTTTTGTATTCCGCATACGAGAGTCAAAAGGCGCAATTTGTACCGCAGCTTGACAAAATTAACACTTGGCCTGAGTATAGAAAATTAAGCTCTAATACGGTGGAATACAGTTCCTAAAGCAGCAGGAACAAGTTGGTAAAATGATCACGCATAAGTGTAGGCGAAACGTTAAGGCGCGGTCGCAGAGTGTACGTGCGAAAATGCAAAAATATTTAACGGCCCTTTTAAATGGCTAAAGCATTGTTTAGAAGTTGTAAAGTCGAGATTAAGGCTAAGATTTATTCGTGCAGATGAGGAGATATTGCTATTAATCCTCAGAGCTGTGGCAGTGGCATTCCGAAACCGCATTCTCCTAGCCGCCGCCGCTGCGTAAATTAAATCTACGCGGTTTATCAGAACCTGGTTTCCAGTTACGACTGTACTACTAAGACCCATTGTAAAACAAAAAAAAAACTTTTTGCAATAATAACACCTACCTGAGTGACAGGCACATTGCAACCTTCACATAGCCTTCGTTGTATTAGTTAATCAGGATTACAGGAAAATATCCTATTCCCTGTAACCCGTACCTATTTTCGGGGAATAGTATATTTCATTACAAGTGTGGAAAGGCTGTCATTGCAACGAGTTCCGACAAATGGCTACCCGAGCCGAGGCGCAGCCGAAGGCGAGGGTTGACAGTCGGAACAAGTTGCAATGACGGTTCCGCACGTGTACTGAACGACTATTTTTAATACAGTTGCGAAAAAATGAAGCAATTTAATAAAATAATAAAAACACAATAAACTCAACTAACTTGACATTTTCGACTTTTCCGGTAAAATGTTATCCGAAGCATTTTGTGCAATTATACTGAGTTCCGGTGGTGTTAATTTAAAAAAACTAGGGTCGAAATTACTCATTTTGTGCAACAAACAACTAAACTCGCGAAGAAAATTTCTGAAAAATCAAAATGGCGCCAACCGTAGAATATAAGCAGAGTTTTTTTTTCTTCACCCATTCTGGTAGGCAAAGGCAACTATGCCCATACAGCCAAGTCTTCAGTAGAAGTTTTTTATTGATATGAAATGAAAATGAAATTTAATGAGATGAAATGAAATGAAACCTAACCAAACTCATTCAATCAAATCATTAAATCTGATATTGAAACAAATTAGTAGCTTCTTTTTAGAAATATACGTATTTGCATGAATCATAAAAACTTTTTTAGTAAAAACTTCATGGTTGGTTTTACTTTTTAATAGACATTATTTTGACAGTTGGGAAAGAGAACGCACGAGTGCGGGAAAGGTAAAAAAAAAGCACGAGTGTGTAATAGCCCACATCCCGAACGCTATACGTCCCTGCAATACGCCACTTTTTGAGCAACTGTATTAAAAAATATATAAAATGTATATAGACTACAACGCACCACTTAATAAGGTAGTAAATTAAGAAATCGTAATGAAAAGAAAAAATAATAATGCAATGTCAATAAAGATGGGCAACAGCTACGGGTTGCTTTTTTCATTCGCTGTGCAGAAATGTCAGGATGATATAGGTACTTGGCAAGCCTACTCCATCTAAAACAATGTCCCAGGCACTGTAGCGACGAGTGGCCTCATCACCCATCTAGTGTGAATTTATAAATCATTTCATTACCTACGTAGATGCAAAGGCCTTAGTGCAGAAACAATTGGGTATTGGTGCATGGGTTTCGACTTTACTCCTGGAAGCTGAGTGAGTATAACCACGCGTCTGTGACCGCGAAGTCAGTTCGCGGGGCAGCGTAACTAACTAGCTCCTCCTTATCTTGCCGCAGATGATCAAAATGGTCCTCGGATGCCCAATAAGGCTCTACTCACAGGCGAGACAGATAGCTCTGAACTGTGAACGCAACCTAATTGCGTGCGCGTCGGCGCGGCGCATTTGCCTGGGCAAAGCACCGCGGCTGGATCGCTATCGCGCGACGCGAGCTAATCGCCACATCACGGCTAGGGTTGTCCACTCTGTACGGGCAGCATGGTAAACCCGAGATAGGCCTTTCTCTATGCAAAACTGTCAACTTGTCGGTCGGGCTCGAGTTGGCTCTACGCCAACATGGCGATGGAGACAAAAATACAACATTTTTATTAAATTGGCAATAACTACTTTTTACTCGACTTGACCCTAATCTATTGCCATCTCGAGTCCCGCCTGCCATGCTCGCACAACAGACATGGCACGTCTGTCACTCGAGTTCGAGAGAGTGTCAAAACGACCATGCTAAGCATACTGCATAGACCAGTGTGCTTATTCTGTAAAAAACCGCACAGTTGCTAATCCTCAAAACCGGTTTATTCGCGGGAAAATTGTTCTTACAGTTTTTTTTTTGCGGCAAAATCCCGGTGTCGACTCCGAATGGAACCTCCACCTCATTCTAGGTGTTGTGCCCTCTCACAGTGTCAAATACTGTGAGCTAGATTGAGCCTTAGAAGATTGGAGAAGGCTTGTGAAACTTCCTCTCAGCTTAGCTCAGTTCCTGTGCATAGAAAGACAACACCAAGTGCGCTGTTTTACTTCACAGAGTAGTTGTTTTACAACGTGAAAACGCAATAAAATATTGCTAACCCTATTTTATAAGAGGTTCAGACCCTATGAATACTAGTTTCATCGATAGAATCGAAATCACGAATAACACTTTACATACGCTAAGCCGGTGTGTAACATTCATACGACGACGACAAAGAGATTGATATCAAACGATTTAACTCAATTCTCTCTATAAAGGCTCCGTACTGCGACATTTACTTCTGCTAATGTGATGAATAGAAGCGCTGGTTGGGACGTACTATCATGGCCGATCTATGGGTCAAGCAAGTGACATGTGAGATGCCTTCGAAAAAAGACTGTCGCTAATTTTCTATCTGCTGATAAATTCTTCCGGTACACTCCTTTTGGGTGAAAAGGGACTTTAATAATACCTACCGACTACTTAGAATTAAATATACCTTCTATGATAGGATCATGAAAACCCGGTAGAAAAATAATGATTTAGTCTTTTTTGCTGCAAAATCCTAATCGATTTTTCATTTACTTGAAACTCAGCCCTAAATACGGTCTAAGGCAGCGTTACCCAACTTAGGGTCTACTGGGTTCAGAATAATTAAAAAATCTACAAACGTTTTTGCAATTTTTAAAGGTGTAAAAAAAACTTGTTCAGTTTCATCAAAAAGAATGACAGTAATTTTGAGTGTCGCTGGGCAGCTACAGCTGAATTACATAGTGGTGTTATAATGTTACTTGGCTAGCCTATCCACCCAAAAAAACACTACATTCAATTCTTATTGAGATTGTAAAATAAATAAACAAGTATGTGAGTTGAGGTTCAGAATTTTGGGGGTCCGCTTATAACATCCGAGAAAAAGTTTGGGAAAAGCTGGTCTAGGGTTCAGCAATTGAAAGGGCAAAGAGCCAGCATCTCTCGGAGACAATACGGCTGGTAGGTACCTACCTATCGCAGAGAGAACCGCCACAATCTTCCGGCTCATTAGCATTGAATGGAGGCGCGTGCGCTGTCGCCTCTACGCGAGATAGATCATAGATACGGTAGAAGTACACCTTTGACAACGTAGGTAACTCAACTACATCCTATATCCTGTGCTAAGTTTTCAGTTCTCGGCTGGCGATCAAGGTGATTGGCTTCTGGGAGTGCAAAGCATGACGAGGAAGTTGACGCTTTCGACACGATAGGAAGAAGTTCTCATTTGTGCATGGGCTGTTTTAAGAAGACTTTTCTTTCAAGTTTCTATGAGTAGATCAAGTAGATACATCCATTGGTACTGCTAGCGATACGCTAGCTACACTAACCCACATAGGCGACCTAGCGTATAATATCTGACTGGTGCGTTGCTTATCCTTATCCTAAAAGTGGGGACAGTGTCAATTCGCCACTCGCTCGAGATAGAGAAACAATAATTTCTGTTGTTGTTGTTGTTTTGTGGCCTCACGCAGTCGATTAAACAGGCGCTCAATCTAAATCAGCTCGCCAGAAAGCGTCATATTGTTCTCGATGCTCTCGCCGATTAAACCTAATGTGCGTCTTCGGATCGATACACATAAGTAGGTACAATTGTTCGGCCACAAAACATAGGTTAGTCAATGGCAACACAAAGCAATAGGGCCACACAAATTTTATTTTGACCAATTCGCTGTGATTTGCTTTATGAAAATGGCTGTTGCCAAAAAAGGTCTCGATGTTGCAAATTATCATAATAGGTCGTGTTCAGTCGTTCGCGTAGTTTGAAAAGCGCTCGATTTAGCTAACGTGTAGGTCTTGCTGACGTTTCAAACTCAAAATGCAGCTAGTGGTCACATTAGGTATCTTCCTTTAAAGGACATTCCAAACTTTACGACACAGTAGTAAAACATGGTCAAACTAACCTCCCCTTACGCCTTTGAATCTTGAAAGGAAGGCGTTAGCACTAACACTTTCGATCAGCTATAAAATTCAACATACTTACAGTAAATCATGACCATGAAAAGCGAAAGAAAATCTACTTACCGGAAGCTCCAGGTACTCAGCAATGGTGTATTTCGCAGCTCCGCGACGGATGTCAGCCAAGGCGGTGAAATGCTCGTCTCTTCTCACTTTACGTCGCAGCAATGCCCGAGCATACGGGTATGCAGCCAGGTATTCTCCATATGCATCCAGAAGCTCTCCAGTAAACAGCTGACGGAGGAGTATCGTGCTCTCACTTGCCTCACCATCGTCTGCTGGCGGAGGTGGCAACTCGCGGCCTTTCAAAGACTCGGGGATCTTTGAAACTATGGAGCCAATCCCGCTCGTTGACTCGCAAGAGGCAAAGGCGCTGGTCGAGTCGCTCGAACCGCATTTCGAGAACGGAAATGCGGAAGAGGCGCCGCTTTTCTCGCTGCTGGCTGTACTCTGTCTGTTGCTCGACTTGTCGTAAAAGTCTGGGTATTGAGGCTCGGATTGGCTTTCGGTGGACGGCGACGATTCTTCCACGGCAGGGCTCGTGTATTGCGAATTCTTGATGCAGTCGTAGAGATCCTCTATAGATTCATAAGGAGTGATGCTGCCGCAGGATTCCTTCTCCATATCTCGGAGAGTCTCGTAGATATCTTCGTTGCGGCGGCGCGCGACCGGCGTGATGGCAGATTCCGAGCGGCTCCGTTTTACGCTCCGAACCTGATCGTATCCGAAGTCGGTCGGGTTGAGAAAGTCCCATCGCACGTTAGCCCAGACGTTCTCGGTGACGTTTTGGGATATCCTGTGATCGGCGCAGCATTGCCCGCTGCTCCTGATAGTAACAGTGGTTACGTTATCACTTGTTTCTATTATAGAGCTGTCTGCGATCGACTCGGCGCAGTCTATAGGAATGTCCACGATAGTTTTTCTCAAACTTATACTTCCGGACGATAAACTGGACCTATTTTCGTCGCGCTCCATTTTTTCAGGTTCATTGAACTCCGAAGCTGTTACAACGGAGGTTTCTTCAATGTCTCTCTGGTTTAGAACTCCTTCTTGTACAAGCTCCGTGAGCATGCTTTTCGGTTCCTCCGTGATCGATTTTCGCGAGCCGGTTGATTGGCGATCGTCGTTTGTTTTTTCGGTGACTAGGAGTCCGGAGTCGATGTACTTTCTCATGCGCTCCGTCAAGGCTTCGCTGGCTTCTGAGACAGATTCTAGGAAGTAGAAGAGCATGTGGTATTCCTCCTTGCTGATGACGGCAGCCCTGAGGAGAGGCTTGCCGTACAGCTCAACGGCGGAGAACAGAGTTGAGGCTGTAATGAAAGAGAAAGTTCTTGTCAGGGCGTTATGTATTATGACTGCAGGTTAACTCTTACACTTACAACGCATAAAACGGGATTGTTTATTAGGCACCTGCTTGTGTAAAGTCTGACAACCACTCTTGTGGAAAGGCTTGGAAAGTTAAACTCGGTTTCTTAAGGCGACGTTTAACTACGTAACACGTTTCAAGTTTTAACTATAGGGTTACTCTGTAACCGAATTGCCATTGTGTTTTCCTTCCACAACGTAAGTTCATTAAGTTGTGGTTGCTGCTTAGCCTTTCATAAATAAGTATTTCTTAAATTATGGAAGACTTACAGGCTACAGGATAGGAGTGAAAATTTGGTTTCTGAATAGTTTTGCTTATAATTAGGTTTTAAAAAAACCGCCTGTTAATCCCCCTAGAGTAGGCGCTAGAAAGGTCACAGCTACATGCACCACTCAAATTATTCACCTTGCAACAAAGTTCATCGCAAGTTTTAAATGACCGAGACCTTTTTGCCTCCTTGAACCGACTTGCTGGAATGGAGCGTTCAGTTTCATGTTTGTAAACTAAACAATGTTGGTTTATATGTGTTAAGCAACCCGTTAATCGATAACTCACGAAAATACGCTTTAGATCGGGCTGTTCCTATCGCACCTACTGTATTGGAACCCTGATCGTAATTTCGGTTTAGAAGGATAATGTCAGCCATGTCATAATGGATTGGAAAGGATTGGATACTATTTTAAAACGTCAACTTTTTTCCGACTTTACTAATAATTTTATTTCAGGTAAACATTATTTTAAATTATTTTGAAGATTTATTTGTATTTTTTTTGTGTTAACGAATATATTTATTGATTTAATTTGCTGGATTAAGTGATTTGTTCTCACTTGGGCCACAAAAATTTATAAAATAATATGAGGGTTCAATACCAGCGGGTCTGTATGGAACAGCCCGTACTCGCTCGTGATCGTTTTCGATATGTGTGTATTAATATTAATTCAAGCTCATTGTTTCTGATTTATCGTAGACGATAATTTATACAGTTAAAACTAACAACACTTTCGCATTATTGCGTCGAGCGTAAGCGGTTGTTACCAAATCACTGGCCACTTGCGCAGCGGTGGATTAGGATTAGGTTTAACTAATCCGGGATTAGTTAATGCCAGTGAGTAGTATAGTGAGACACAAAAGTTGAACATCAAGGTGTTTCTGATGATGGCTATTGGCTATACACGTTTGCTGTTTTGCTACGATGTGCCAGCAAAACAGCCTCTTTGCAGCTTGTTTGTGTCGTTTATGGCAAACGTCACAAACAAGCTGCAAAGCCAGCTTCCGAGAAATAAAGAGATGGGTGGAAATAGGTAGAATGAGTCCACAAACCGTCTTATTTATAAATAATCCATCGGGCACTTTCGATTGTATTTGGAAAATAGGGTTGATTTGGTTGCAGTTCAGTCAAAACCTGGGTGTTGAATAATAATTAATATTATCAAATTCGCTGTGACTACCTCTACGCCTCCCAATGAAATTGTCTACCCTCAAGTTTAGATGCTTTTGCGATGTACTTTAACATTCTCAATTTAG
This sequence comes from Zelleria hepariella, assembly GCA_949319315.1. Taxonomy (NCBI): domain Eukaryota; kingdom Metazoa; phylum Arthropoda; class Insecta; order Lepidoptera; family Yponomeutidae; genus Zelleria; species Zelleria hepariella. Next base: position 7,530,927 of record OX439394.1, read on the forward strand.
TGGCCTTCAATGTCTTCCTATATTTTCCTAAAGTACAATTGACATTAAAGTATTTAGCTGCCCTTTGAGATTAAAGTGGCATGAATCATCATGATACAATGGTCGGGAAACCTTGAAGTAAAGGCACTTGTCTCAAACGAGGGCTTAATATCTATTAGTAAGGATGTCGATAATATGGTGCTTCTAAATGTTATACAGGGCGTCCCACGGCTATGCCACATGGAGGGAAAGTACCTTAAGGGTAGACGATAGCAACGTGGCGGGAAATTAAAAATTTTCACAGTTTTTTACATTTTGTAGCTAAACTGAGATATTTTTGTTCAGCGATTTTTCGTTCGCGAGCATAAAACCGTATTCTTTTCATTATTGTAAACAACAGAACAACAATAATTCAGCCGATTATGTGTTCTGGTCTACGATGCAGTGGTACTGCCCAAAAAACTTGTCGTAGACCAGAACACATAATCGGCTGAATTATTGTTGTTCTGTTGTTTACAATAATTAAAAGAATACGGTTTTATGCTCGCGAACGAAAAATCGCTGAACAAAAATATCTCAGTTTAGCTACAAAATGAAAAAACTGTGAAAATTTTGCATTTCCCGCCACACTACTATCTTCCAGCCTTAAATAGTGTAGATGGAACATTTTACTGAAAGAAGACATTATTTTAATTTAAAAACCAATTTAAACTGGAAGTAACATTTAACTAGTGTTACATATATGGCTGTAACACTAGTTAAATGTAACTTCCAATACAATCTGCTATAGTCTGCAATTATAGGTATATAAAGTCTGTTTATAGCCACCATCTGGGGATGACATGGCGAAATGAAGACTCGTACTCTCTGTTACCAACCAGTATTGTTTTGCACTCCCAGTGATTAAAGGGAGTATACCTAAGCACTACGGGAACAAGTGGGTTGATGGAGGCATCATTCCAGCTTTTACTATCAGTGACCAGGAAATACAAACGCATATTAGGAAGCGTTCCACAGAGCCCATAACATTATAATAGCAAAGACGACTATTTGCCTTCAGAGGTCATTAAAGACTGGTTGTGCCGAGTATTACCAACGGCCAAACAACCAATATTAGCACCCGAGTCACGAAGTTGGGCGTTAAGGTGTGCACACACGACGCTTCTACGAAAGATTACCGGACAATGGAGACGCTGGGCTTTATCGCCAAATAGCTTTCTACTAACAGCTTTTACCAAGTTACATTTACTACAAGTACAAGCTCACGTAGTCTTTAACACATTGCTTTTAGAGTTACAATGCTCCAGTGCTACCTAACTTGGTAAGTTGTTAAGTTGTTGATGGAATACTGAATGAGATTCGTTTGCGCGTTATCGATTGTCAATATATTCACATAGAATTGCGAATTAGTTGCGATATTCACCATACGGAGAGCGATGAAAGTTACAGATGAACTTTAGGCTTATGGTCACGCCCCCAATCCTCTACGCTGCGGGACACATAGAGGCGTTACAAGTTACAAACTGTGGTCATTTTGTTTCTGCCTGATGCAGAATCTGTCGTTACTCAGGCGCTGTAGTGCATGGGGCATGTTCAATCGAACCAGGGAAGCACAAGCACACGATAAAAGTTTTATCTATAGGGTAGCGGGGTAGCGGCAACTCTATTTACGCAGTGAAGTAAATCAAGATGTCGCTAGCCAATATCGGGATAAGACTTTTATCGTGACGTTGTGATCCCCTAGCAGGCTTGCCTAGAGGCCTTTGCCTGTAACGCAATGGCGTGTCGATGGCGTTCCAGTAGAAGGACAAAACCAGGGTTTTCTCGTTTTTATCCTACAACCAGCGAACTAAACCGACAGCATTAATAAAGCCTGTAATGCAATGGCGCCCATTTCGGCACCATTGCTTTACAGGCTAAAGCCCCAGCACTTATACCGTTATCTTAGCATTAAAAACAACAATTTTATTAGTTTATCAAACTCACCATAAATCCTCTCCCACGCAATGAACGTCTCCAGATCCTTCCCATCCCATTGGGGAGGCTGGTACTCCGCCACGAGGACTTCCCCTTCCAGCGCCATGGCCTGGGCCCTGTGGTCCACGGGTGCCTTGGAGCCTCCCAGGAAGAGCAAGGCGACGGGTGGCTGAGTTGAGGATAGAGCCAGGGGGGCTGGTAAGGGCCCCCCTAAGGGCACCATCTGGGGGGCGGATAGGGGCCCCGATGGGAGGCCCGCCAGGACGGTGCCGGCCTCACGCAATGGTTCGCACACCACCTCGGCCACTGAGTGGTTGCCGAACACTGGGACCTGTGGATGAAGAAAACGCATAGGTTTAGTCTCGTGATTGAGATTAAGGCGCCGTGTATAGTGAATTTTGTGCATTTTTCTTTGCGCGCGGGCTAATTCACTATGCCCAGCGCCTTATAGGCATGAATTAATGTGGGTCTGTAAATTTTTTAATGTTTTCGTTTCGGCAATGAATACTTTTTACGTAAAATGCAATACATTTTCTTACAGGTATAACTAATAGTAGAGGAAAGGCAGGCAAAACCGTTTGCTCGAGCAGTTTTTATCCAAGCTTTCCTTGTTTAAACACTTTTTGTTTTTTCTAAAGCACTAACCCATGCTAGGGAATAACCTACCTACCTACCTTGTTTAACTTGGACAGGGCACTTTCGAGAGCATAAAAATGATTCTAAGAGAAATACATGAATGCATTATAATGCAGTTTATGGCAATTAATATCAGCAATCTCTCTTGAGTAGGCCAACTATGTGCATACAGTTAAACATCTTAATCACTTTTAAGATTTTTTTTACGACCTCCTCCGTAAGCCAAGTGGGAAGATAATAATGATAGCTATCACGATGAGACACCAATAATTCTAAGACCATGCATATACATAATCACGCAATTGACGTAACGGAGACAGCTAAGACCAGAAGAATTTACGCAGAATATGTTATTTACCGTTAAAACTATGTTTACCTCTACCAACTGGGTTACACACTGCGCCGTATCATTGCCTAACTTTGGACGATTTAACAGCCAAATAAACATCAAGTTAATCGAGTTCATCTCTTCGTGTTGCAACATTTAAACTGGCATTTGGGGAATGTCTTAATAATTCATCTTTCCAAAGGCCGCCAGTACACCTTCGGGCGCGAATAATTTGTAAAAAACGAACGAATCTTGGCTGGAGTAACATTGTTGTAGGACGCGAAGGAATCTTAATAATAATATAATAACACATGTAAAATGCAATGAGGAGGCAAGGACCTTGACTGGGGCGAGTTCACGGCGTTTTACGCGCCCTCGTGACGTCACGGCCGAGTTATGCGCACGCACACGCCGCGCCCCGCGCGCCCTCCGCCTCGGCCCCCGTGCGCCCGCCGCCCAAAACACGCTGCCTCCAGGATAATGGTCAGAAAAAAACATAAACAAGGCAAGCAGAAGATCCCATCCGAGATGGTTGGTAGCCGATTTCGTTTTATTATTACCTGCCATGCCGCGTTAAGATTTAATTTTCCGAGCGAAATCAATTAATAACTTACAACGTATGATCCTGTTTAGCGAATTATACGCCCGTTCGGTTATGCAGATTGCATTGTCAGGGGGACTTTCGTTTATTTTTTCATCCCGCGCATAATTTTTGGGATATCATCGTCCGCAATCAAAATGGGCGTCGCAAAAGGCCGACAAGAGACAAAAGGACGAAAAAACATAATAACTCAAAGAAGAAACAGAACGAAGCCAAGCCGATATACAAACTCAAGTTATATTTAAGGATGACACACCCATCTGTCCTTCCCGAACGACCTAAGCCAAAAAAATAATTAGTGTAATTTGAGTTTTTGGTTTTTAATTCACTTTAATAACAAGGGTGTCAGCAAAAAAGCTTGGAACTTTGGAGCACAAAAAGACACCGCAAAAACTCTTGTTTGTAACTGTCAGTTTTAAAAGTCGTGTTCAATTTATTTTATTCAATCATGCCTCGTATTCAAATTCGTTGATTAGTGTTTTCTAAGAATTTGGCGATACTGTCAACCTTCGGGGAATACCACGGCAAGAAAAGAAGATAATTATTGAAAATTTAAAAGAAAACTAACAATAAAACCCTGTCTCCCCTTGTGCTCTTTATGTTTAATTTTGAAAGTAACATTAAGTCATATTATAGTAGGTACTACATACCGCTATTGAATTGGGCTATAGTTAAGATAAATGGGCTATACCTAGTTAAGATAAAATTAAAATTGTTTTTACTGAGCTAGAGGTCACAGTTTAAGAACTCAATCAAAACTTTATATTGAATCTAAATATAAAGTGATGCGTTCACACAACGTTAAAATCCATGTTTACTAAGATTGCTCTTTAACTCGGTTCATGTGTTCTGCGGCCGTAAATGAAGTGTAGAAAGTCGTTAAAGTGTCTACCACTAAAACGATGCAACCAACCCGCAATAAACGCATTACATTACGCTATCAAACAGATTTCAGTAGAGGCTTTTATACCCAGCTATTAGACGTAGATGAAACGTTCATTATTTTATAGTTCCCTTATAAAATGAAGTGGACATGTAACAGAGACTCATGTCCACAACTTTAAGGTTATTATGACACACTCATTTGATCGAATGGTTAGAAAATATTGTTTTAGCTCATAAAATGTGAAATAAGTTATTAAATTATGAAGTTTTCAGGTTGCGCGCGCGTTGATGTCTTTTGTATGAACGGTTTCCGCGCAGATTTATTTTGATCTCAAAATGGGAACTACGTCGATTTTAGGTATCACCGTTCATTATCATCAATTTAAGTTTTTTTTTTTAATCCTGCCACCGCTATTCACAAGTAATTCATAATTAATAAGTTTATTGTTTCTTACAATAAATAAATGCGACCATAAGGTCAATATTTATTCTGGATTAAAGTTGTTCAAAGGAAGATTTCAAAGAGTCCACTAAAATATAACACATTGAAGTATGGCATTGGTAGGTAAATGTTTTTACGTTTTTTATTTCCACCCAATTTCCACAAGAAAGGGAGAAAACTGAATACTAACGCCATCTTACGGCAAGTGTTTGCACCACGAAGTTGGTTGGAGCCTCGAGCTCGCGCCGCTTCACGTAGTTACTCGGCCACGATATACGCGCCGCTACTGCAGTTTTATTTTAAAACATTTTTTTCCTACTGGTAGGTACCTACTTTTTTAAATTTATAATGGAATAAAATTGTATCTAAAGAATATTAAATTGTAATAAATTGTAAAGAAAATGTGGCAAGTAGTAAGTGAACTCGTAGTTAACTTAGTTTGACGTTATACAAACAGATGGCGCTTATTTTACCTTTAGCATCAATTAATAAAAATATACGCAGAAACGAACCATGTTAATATTTAATTAAGGTAATAATTTGATGGGAATAAATAAACGGCTATCGTGATTTAATAAAAGTAAGATATATTATCAGATACAATTCATACAATCGCCCGATGACCTTTTCATAATAAATTCACATTCCTAGCATGGACCAATAAAACCCGCTACCGGACTCCTATATCTAAACGAGCCGTCGCAATGCAAGTGTCGACACTGGGGGGTTACCCTTGACGCTATTGCGATCAAATTGAAAAAGTTTTGAAATTAATTTCTCTTTGAATTCGCATAGAAATGCTTTGATTTTAAATACTTTGTAATGTTTATTCAAGGGTAAGGCTGTTGTATTCAATAAAAACACAAAATGCGTCTTAATTTGTAAAATATATATTTTTTTTAAATTGCGCCATATTGCGGCCGTATTGGAAAAATGCGTCAAGGGTCAAGAGGGGCCGGACTCCTATATTATCTAAACGAGCCGTCGCAATGCAAGTGTCGACACTGTGGTCACTGTGCGGAATGTCGCAGCTTATCTGTAGGTCCCTACCCTACTCTACAACTCGCGAAAACATGATGGCCATCGTGAGTATACCAGGGCCCTTAGCCTGTAACACAATGGTGACAAAATGGGCTTCCGGTTGACGGTTTTAATTACGATTTATTGATGCTGTCGGTCCAGTGTCGGTCCTTTTAATGTTTTTGCAGTACAGCAAAGAATATTATGAGTCTAATTCTAGATGATTAGTTTGCTGGTTGTAGGAGAACAACGAAAAATTCCCGGTTTTGTCCTTCTACCTAGGACGCCATTGAGACGCCATTGTGTTACAGGCTAAGGCCCCTGTAAGAGAATCGCTGATGATCGAATGCTTTTTAAAGCTAGACGTCCATTACCGGCGGATCGGGTCCATCGGGTCGGGTCGGGCAGGGGCGGGCCGCAAAATAAAATCCGCCTGCCTGTATTTATATGAAACAGCGTCCACTAGCGGCGGACTATTGCGCTGCGGCCCGCCACCCCTCTACCCTTGACGCATTTTTCCAATACGGCCGCAATATGGCGCAATTTACAAAATTTAATATTTTACAAATTAAGACGCATTTTGTGTTTTTATTAAATAAAACAGCCTTAACTTTGAATAAACATTACAAAGTCTTTAAAATCAAAGCATTACTATGCGAATTCAAAGAGAAATTAATTTTAAAACTTTTTCAATTTGATCGCAATAGCGTCAAGGGTAACCCTCCGCCCCGATCCGCCGCTAGTAGACGCCAGGCTTTAGACGCGCAAAAGTGGGAAATGCACTTCTGAAAATGCCCGAAAAGAAAATACAAATAAAAAATGGTTTTTATTTGTATTTTCTTTTATAAGTAGTTGTGTCACAGGATCGCGAGAGTGAGGTCGCATGAGCATGAAGAAGGCTTTACTCAGCGGTAGATAATGGGCTGATGTTGATGATGATTATGAATCACCTTTCCTATTTTGGGACCTATCCAAATGTGGCTAAATTCTCAATTAGATGAGATTGATAGGAATCCATATCTAGTGAGCTTACTCTGAGAATGTCTGAGGCCAAAGCCTAAAAACTCTGACACCTTTGTCGAAATATTGGGTTTTTTTTAATTATGTCTTTCAGGAATTTAGCTGACTTGTAAGTTTTTATTGCCTTACATTTCAATAAACGTTGCAAAGTTTGGCTTTGCGAATTTGAAGATAAACTTCGTCAATATTGACAAAATAGCGTCAAGGGTAGAGGGTGGCCACTACCTCATACGATTACCTACTACTATACCAATAAAATCTGCTACCAGACTCCTATCTAAATGACCCAATAGAACGCAGTTTCCGGGATACTGTGATTATTCGCACGGAATGTAGCCCGCCGCTTGCGCCAGCGCAGCGTCCAGTCGCGACCCAGAGGCATCTGGTGGGGGCCTTATTCGGTTCTATTCTGCAAGCTTAGCATAAGAAAGGCTTAGCTTATTCACCCGGTTAAAACTATAAATATCTCACTCTTATGATCTACGTAGAGTGGGATAGATAATATAAAATACTTTTATAGTTATAAACCTAAAGATTCGCCCTAATCATTTTTTGTGCTAAGTAAGCTGATAACTTTACGGCTAACTAACGTAAGAGAGTCTCGGGATGAGCGAATCCAAGCTACAGGGTGCACTCTAAGTCGATAGCGGAACTTTAAGTGGGCTATCTACTGATCAATACAAGCAACTTGTACTAGGTGGCGAAAAAAATGGAGCGAAAAAAATATCAGCTGTTTCATACATTTGGCGCAGTACTGAGTCGACGTTTTGTATGAAACAGCTGATATTTTTTTCGCTCCATTTTTTTCGCCACCTAGTACAAGTTGCTTGTATTGATCAGTAGATAGCCCACTTAAAGTTCCGCTATCGACTTAGAGTGCACCCTGTAGCTTGGATTCGCTCATCCCGAGACTCTCTTACGTTAGTTAGCCGTAAAGTTATCAGCTTACTTAGCACAAAAATTGATTAGGGAATTGATTGATTAGATAAGTTCCGCTATCGACTTAGAGTGCACCCTGTAGAGATAATGGTGCAACTTTGGCCAAAATGGAAAACTGTTTTGAGAGTCCTATGTCCCTGATTAGAAATGTCAGGAACTGATGATGATGATTCTGATGACTTTAAAGCGACTTATAACTTAAAGCACCTCTGCGTTTCAGGTCATAAATATGCAGATTCGTAAGAAGGTTACCAGTCGGCTACACGCTAGGATAAACCTTTTTGATCGATTGGCGCCCGCCGCACGCGGTAAGAGCTGCCATGGGGTATCTGTGACTGTGGCCGACCGTACCTAATGTAGTCTGAGTAGGTTAACTCCTAATAGGCGCACAGAATAGGTACACACGACAGCACGTCGACCTTTACACGCTAGCACTCTACTCGCTTGCGTTACGGGCGACTTTACAACAAAAGTGTACAGTCTGACGTGCTGTCGTGTGTACGTACAGGCATTGACTGTAGTATTGTAATTTTGTAACACAGAGGCATCTGACAGAGGCATTCTGACAGAGGCCCCTGCGACAATTACGCAACGAAGCAGTTCGATCAAGCATTGTCGATACAACATTGTCGGTCTTATAAAGCAATGGACTCGAGAATCCAAGGTAAACACATGCAAGAGTTACATGTGTTATTTACCGACGGCTAGGCTTTCCCTTGACATTTCTCAGAAAAAAGCGTGAATTTCAGGAAATCCTTTTTTTTCGTTTTGTTTCCGCAGAGGTTTTCCAGCAAATAAACCGGTTTTAATAAGTGGGTAGGTACTGTAATTTTAGATTGTAGAATTCGTAACAAGTTCACTTCTTGAATCAATTCCAAATATCCAACATTCAATTTATTGTTTTACAGCTTCTATTTAGGTACGTGACTACGCGCAATGCCGTGTGAAAAGGTCCTATTTATTCAGTGCAACTGATCCCCATAACCTTCTAAACATGAAGATACTGAATTTTACGATCTCTCCGATAGTTTCCACGATGTTTTATTGCTAATAAGATTTAAAATCGAAAGTCCAAGAGCAAGGTTGGAATAAAACTCTAATAAAATAGGAAAGTTGATAAATGTTTCATCTAACTCACAGATCTCATACTGGTTTGCCAGTTGTCACTTTGGCTGTGAGAATTTTGAAAATGTTTGATAATAGTAATATTTTTGCAAAGATGCAGATCCAATTCAAGACAAAGAACCCTTTTTGTATTTTCTGAAAATTGCAATGAGCATTTCGTCTGTAATGATGAACGCATTGGGTGGCGTAGATAAGTGCAAACTATTACACTAGATGGCGCCCCATCGTCCGTAAGACGAGTTTCAATGAGGTTGGAAAATTCGCAAAAGACAGTACTTGACTCGGTAGCTCAATTGGTAGAGCGCCTGCACGGAATGCAAGAGGTTGCGGGTTCAAATCCTGTCCCGAGCGAATGTTTTAACCTTATAAAAATCTTTATAAAGACCACTATTGCGAAGTCCCAATTTTAATTGATGATAAAAATCCGAATATCACTTGATGGCAGATCGTTTTGAAAGTGGACGGCCTCTGATCGAGAACTCGTATCTGTGAGCCTGTGGAACTAGTATCTAGCTAGATATAGCTCTTTTTTCCGCAAGGGGGCTTTTTTATCGGAGCGGCTAACTTCTACGAGTATCTACGTGTAACAAGCGTTACAACGTTTATCCACCACATTAACTAGATTGAAAAAGTGAACACCGCGTCTATTTTATTCTAAAAAAATTCAACTGTCAAAACAGGTTTATTTCCTGGAAAAAGTCTTTTTTGACATTTAATAATATTTGAATATTTACAGGAGCTACACTGTGTACTACTGTGTAGTGCTAGGAATGAAAGGAAATTATGGATGGATAGACATCACTTCACGTTTCAAAGTGACGTTTTCTAACAGGACGTGTTCTTAGATATGTTTTATTAATATAGGTTCAGCCGTTTATGAGATTTATGTTTATTTGAATCTTAAATTTCGGGGCATTTTAAAGTTCAAAAGTGGTAATTTATTTTATTTCAGATTGAAACCCATTCATGACATCAACACAAATTGTATGACTACATCTCGTCAAAAAACTGTATATTAGTCTAACTATAGTAGAAGTGCTAAACAGACGCCGATTGTGGCACGTATTATTGTTTGCTCTACGTGCCCGATGGAAAACTATGTCTCGTTTCAATGGAACATTATAATAAATCTATATCTAAATATCTAAGAATTCGCAATGTTTAAGAAAACTTGTGGACTTCTGACTTCTGACATTTATAATAAAATTGTAAAGATGGATATTATATGAAGTAAGGAAAATCCTTGTCCTGGGGCAGTAAATACATATACATATCAATATCACCTATCGTACAAGGTAACCTTTTGGCGAAGAATGTAAATGTATGGAATGATTGAAAGTGAAAATTGGTGCGTTCTTTATAGGATGTTAGAGAGGTGCAGATTTAGTGAAAATCCCTCGTAAGAGAGTAAAACGGGACCGGCAAGTGTGGCTAAGAATTTTTCACGGGGACTTAGTCGAAGGAGATGGCTATTTTATACACATAATAACTAGTGGTTCGCCCCGAACTATGAACTCGCGACCCCATATCTCAGCAACCACTCGACCGATTTGGCCCATGTTCGAACTTAAAAATTATCTTTGCCTCATTTACGTGCCTACCAAATTTCATGACGATCCGACTAAATTTACTCAAGTTATCGTCGATTCATACATACAAACATACATACTTATATACAAACGCCGGATTGTTCCAGTAGACTCGGAGAACTTCGCTCGCTCGTTCAATGAATTACAATCGTTTAGATAAAAGAGAAAATGCTTTATAATGTTTACTTTACTGTTCCGAGCTGTCACCGCGCTATTTCGAAGAGATTTCGTGAATTCCTCGTCGAGTCGTGACCGAGTTCCGTTCACAATTATGTCAGTGTATCGCTGGACGGCGGCGGACGCTTTTTCTTCCGTCCGCACTAGACATGTGTAGGTAATGCTAGTAATATTACAAAAGACATATTACACAACGGTGTCATGAAATATTACCCATTACACGAGAGATTAAAGCATGGCACATATCATTTCATTACACTAGTTGACATGAAACATGACATGAAATACCATGATGTCATGTATCATGTCTGCAATGAAGAAATACCATGATGTCATGTTTCATGTCTGCAATGAAAGTGTGCTGAAATACCATGATGTCATGTTTCATGTCTGCAATGAAGAAATACCATGATGTCATGTCATCTGGTGTAATGAAATGAATAACTGTACTGCAATGAAAGTGTGCTGGAATATGACTTGTCATGTTTCATTTCATGACGTGTCATGTTACATTACATGTCATGTTTCATTTCATGACGTGTGCTGAATTGAATTGTTATGTGTCATGTTTGGTGCCATGATATAAGGTAATATCACGCGGTATGAAATGTCATGAAATATATCATGACTTCGAAGTGCACTGTTTCGCGCATGTCTAGTCCGCACCTCTATTGTGACCGCCTCTTTATTTATAGCCAGCCCTATTCTACTAAACTTTTGAATTCGGAACAATATTTTCCAGGTATTGAAAAGGGACATGCCCACGCTGCGTGAAATATTATTATTATACTTCTCATTATTTCAGCCCACGTATCCTAAAATTATCTGTAAAAATAAAATTCATAACACACATATTATTATGTGTTTTATGAATTTTATTTTTACAGCGAATTTCAGAATACGTGGGCTGAAATATTACAACATTATACCCATTTCCCCGAAGCTGTAAGCCGGCCCCTACAACCATTAATATAGGGCTATGTTTAACTTCTAGTTTCTTTATTATTTTACCCTTTTTACTAGGTTTTATTTTTATAGCCATTTTCACTATGCTTTTTTTACTAGGTTTTATTTTATTTCAATAAATTATAAGTCATGTAGGTACCTAGTAACCGCTTCAGATAGTCCGTTCAGCGAGTCGTCCTAAACCTTTACTATTGTAGAGTTTCGATATACTTAGTATATTATTATCTTATTTCCTGCAATGAGAAAACCCGCGGCTTAGTTGGCTCCACACGAATTGACTCGTCTTTCCTGTGGGCTAGGCCGACTATGCTGTGAGGATGGTATAGGTGCTGGGCAAGCATACTCCATCTAAAACAATGTCCGAGGCACTACAGCGCCTAGTGGTCTCTTCACCCATCTAGTGTGAGTGAAGGTACCACTGGACGCTGTATAAATCATCTTATTACGTAGATGCAAAGGCCTTATGTACAGTCAGCCCAATCTGTGACTCAGCCACACGATAGGATACCCCTTTTTGTTCGATTGGCGCCCCAATGCCGCGCGCGGTTAGAGCTACCATGGGGTATCCTATACTGTGCCCCCCCCCCCCCCCCCCCCAACAGGGAATCCTAGTGGGGAGGCAGAGAACTTTCTTTCTTGGAAAAGTTTATTTTGTTTCGTAAATTTATTTTTATTCTTATTCGCTACAAGTTAGTAGAATCGTGGTCCCAACAGTTCAGAAGGGTTTCCCGTCACGGTGTTTGTTTGTCTGTCACGATCGGTTGGCTCCGATACTGTTCAATGGGTAGTGATTACTCGTAGTACTTATATGGTTGTACCACTTATTGATACGGTTTCACATACCTGGAGGTAATGTTTTTGTTTACTTGGACCGTGGCGAGCGCTATGGCGTTTTGAAACCTGACATACGGCGCAAGCCATCGAAAGAAGCACCGTTTTTATTTTGAGACTAATATTTTAATCAATGACTCTGCCAATTTTATTCCCTCGGTGGTAGTAACTGATGTGGTGTATTATTTGGCAAATCTCGGTTTTCAGAAATCTGTTTCTCAAAATTAAATTGTCTAGGTAAAACTCATGGAAATTCAGCTGTGTGTGCCTGCATTTCTGACTGACCAAAAGTTCAATTTATTTATCTCTATCCCATTCTATTGATCCACATAGAGCGGTAAAAACGTACCTAAGTACATCAATCTATAAACCCTTATAAAACCTGTTTGGTAATTGCTAGACATAAATATTATAGGGTTAGCGGCTGTATCATGGATGCGGGGATAGACAAATGTAACGCCCCTGGGAGAGAAAACAAAAACACACATAAGATAAGGACTAAAAATGTCAATACAGCAACAAACATGCCGTCGCATCATCGATTACAAAGTCCGTAGTTATTCCGAAAGACGAAAATGCTAATGGTGATGTATGTGAATGGCCGACTTTGAGCGGCTTTTATCTGCACTAGAATTTCACACTTACGAGTACTGACATAAGAGTCTCGTGCGTAAATGCAAGTGAAGTACGAAGTGATTCATTGAAGAGAGCAGCGAGGTGTGTGTCGATATACGCAACAGTTTATTCGACCCAAAGTATGTTAACACAACCGGCGGCAATTAAGACAATTTACAATTAGTCAAGATTCTCTGTGAACAATGTCGTTCAATTTAGAAAAAGGAAAGCGCTAATTAGTTGCAAAATAGATCGTAATTAGTTGACATACCCAGAGATGGGTAACGACCCGGGTTATAACCCAATCGGTGGGTTATAACCCACTTGGTACCTATTATCGCCCGGTTAAAACCCATTTTGGTGGGCGATAACTAAAGTCTGTTTGGACTGTTCTACTCGTCCAGTTCTACTGATAAAACTATTCGGTTTTATGTTCCGTTTAGTTCTTTATTAATAGAACAGTTACTGTGAAGGTATTCCGGGAAGTTCTACGATATTTAAAAAATAAAACAACAACAATAAAATATCCAAACTGTCTCAATTGCAAATAAAAGTATGCCAATGAGTCCTAATCAACATTCTATTTGAAAAGTATCTCTTGGTAATTTTGCGTCAAACTTATATTTACGAAGTTATTTGAGGTTACGTGCTTTTTTGTATGGGTGCGAAAACATTTTATGACATTACTCTTATTCTTCACTTAGCTTCACTTTCTGGTTTTGAAAAACGGAGTAGGTATATTATTTACCACATTTCATCTAAACAAACTACATGCCGCAAATTACCGCATTCAAAAATAATTAAATAGTTTATGTTTTATTGTGGTTTTTACCTTAAAAACTGTTAGTTTTTTACTTTACTTGACTAATTTTTCACCAAAAGTTGTTCAATAATGTAGATCTGATGTTTTTTTAATTTTTCACGAGCACTATACTTATTGAACTACAGTTTTAAGAGATTCAACGCCCGAAAAAACAACAATATAACATAACATATTGAATTATTTTCAAATGCGGTACTTGCGGCATGTAGTATGTTTAGATGAAATGTGGTAAATAATATACCTACTCCGTTTTTTAAAACGAGAAAGTGAAGCTAAGTGAAGAATAAGAGTATTGTCTTAAAATGTTTTCGTACCCATACAAAAAATCACGTAACCTCAAATAACTTCGTAAATATAAGTTTGACGCAAAATTACCAAGAGATACTTTTCAAATAGAATGTTGATTAGGACTCATTGGCATACTTTTATTTTCAATTGAGACAGTTTGGATATTTTATTGTTGTTGTTTTATTTTTTAAATATCGTAGAACTTCCCGGAATACCTTCACAGTATCAGTTCTATTAATTACCGCATTTGAAAATAATTCAATATGTTATGTTATATTGTAGTTTTTTCGGGCGTTGAATCTCTTAAAACTGTAGTTTAATAAGTATAGTGCTCGTGAAAACTTAAAAAAACATCAGAACTACATTATTGAACAACTTTTGGTGAAAAATTAGTCAAGTAAAGTAAAAAAATAACAGTTTTTAAGGTAAAAACCACAATAAAACATAAACTATTTAATTATTTTTGAATGCGGTAATTTGCGGCATGTAGTATGTTTAGATGAAATGTGGTAAATAATATACCTACTCCGTTTTTCAAAACGAGAAAGTGAAGCTAAGTGAAGAATAAGAGTAATGTCATAAAATGTTTTCGCACCCATACAAAAAATCACGTAACCTCAAATAACTTCGTAAATATAAGTTTGACGCAAAATTACCAAGAGACACTTTTCAAATAGAATGTTGATTAGAACTCATTAGCATACTTTTGTTTGGAATTCTGAAGTTTTTTTTATAACCTGACATTATTCGTATTTAAGTTTCAACCAGCTTTTCTATCTGATGAAAATCGTAGCACATAAGCAGGTCATCTTCATAATCATACAATTTATGGTGGGAAATAAGTTACTTAAAAGTTTACAAAAATGTTTTAAATGTAAAAAAGTAACATTAAAACACAAAATATGAAAATATGTTATTACTCCCAAATGCGGTCCGTTGCGGTGTGTAGTATATTTGGGTGATATGTAGTAAATAATATACTATATCCATTTTTAAACCCAGAAAGTGAAGCAAGTTGAAGCAAAGAGTAGTTATAAAATGTCTACGCTCCTATACAAAAAAAAAACATAAGGTCAAATAACTTAGTAAACATAAGTTTTATACAAAATTACCAAGACGTACTTTTAAAATATAATGTTCATTAGAACTCATTGGCATACTCTTATTTGTAATTCAGAAGTTTTTTTAAACTTCGCGTGTCCGCGCGATTCTATGAGATCGTTTTACTGTGCGCCGCCGGGCGCGGAGCAAAGCAAGACGAGCGGCTCCCTTAAAGTCCATCCACTTAAATGGAGGGTGCCCATACGTTACTGACAGTATGAGCACCCGAAAATCTTTTGTTAGGCTTTATTATAATCGTAAATCGTAATTACCATATTGTTTACGGGAAACATTTGTGAAATTACGAGTGTGTGTTTATTCTGTCTAAAGAGTTCCTGAAATATAAGGGAAAAATCTGTGATTTTTCGGCCCGCGTCGTTCCTCTTACTTACATGAAAAATGTCCATTACGAGAATATCGTAAAAAATCGTAAAAAAAGTTTAAAAAAAGTGAAAATTTGAGTGCGCTGCGCTCCAGAAAGTGAAGCAAGTTGAAGCAAAGAGTAATGTTATAAAATGTTTTCGCTCCCATACAAAAAAATCACATATGCTCAAATAACTAAGTAAACATACGTTTCACACAAAATTACCAAGACGTACTTTTAAAATATAATGTTGATGAGAACTCATTGGCATACTTTTATTTGTATGTCAGAAGTTTTTTTAAACTACGCGTGCCCGCATGTCCGCGCGCTTCTATGAGATCGTTTCAAATTTGAGCGCGCTGCCCGCGCGTTTATAATTTTATACAAACAAGGTGGCCCAAACATAAACGTCAAGCGAGAAAATCTATACAGCTGACATCAAGGGCTGCCCCAATTAATGTTATTTTCGAGAAAACATCACTGAAGTTGTATGGGAAAAAAAAGTTGAGGTCGGAAGGACTTTTTATTGACTTCAAAAACTTCCGCAAAGCATTAGTCCTCAGAATGGTACAACAATCCTGTCAGTTTAAACAACAAAACCTTACAAAACCTAACAAAAAAAACCGGACAAGTGAGAGTTTAACTCGCGTTGAGAGGTTTCCGTACAATGAGGAAGATCGAACGAACGAACGTAGGAAGACTAAGATACATTAATCGAAAGTCCGAACCATACCGCGATCCGCGATGTAGAACTGTGGAGCGATATCTGTTGACTGAGTTGAGGAACTAATGCAACTAGAACAAAATTAATATTTTCCTTAGTAATTTTGTACACCATGAACTTCTTATAGGTTTTTTCTGTAACCTATAGAAAAATACGTATTTCCTGTTTTTTTTTTTCAAAATTATGATAAGGACAATTTTAAATTTTCGCGTATTAAATAACTTCAAAACTGTTAATTTTACTATTATAACAAAATATATATTTGAGATCCTTAAAACGAGCCCTTTCATTTGATGTCACACGATAAAACTATTTATAAAACTTTTTAGTGAGTTTCCAATTTACCCCCAAAAAGTGGTCCCCTTGTTTAAAATTTAATCATTTACGTTACACGTCCTTGTTTGGGTCACCGACTTACACATGTGTACCAAATTTCAACTCAATCGGTCCAGTAGTTTAGGAGCAAATTGGCTGTGACAGACGGACAGACAGACGCACGAGTGATCCTATAATGGTTCCGTTTTACCCTTTTAAGGTACGGAACCCTAAAAAATGGCTGAACATACATTGGGGTGATTCGGGTAGCCCTTGCTGTCAGGTATCTAGATTTTCTCGCTCGACGTCTATGTTTGGGCCACCCTGTATAATTCCAAACCATAGAATAGGCGGGCGATGCACGCCGAACTGGATTTTTGATAGCGTTATACGTTTTACCTCTTGTAACAGAGTATATTTAGTTATCGCCCACCAAAAAAGACGATAATGGGTTATAACTGGGTTATTTGGGTTATAACCCGGTTTTAACCCAACTGGGTCGTTTGGGTTATAACCCACTACCCATCTCTAGACATACCGCAGGACTTTCATCGTCTCATATTTCAAACTCTTTGTCGTTTGATTTGATTTCTCGAAAACTATGTGGTTAGGTACGTTGTTAATTTGATGTTTAGTTAGGTAAACTATATTACCTAAATAGGCTCATTAACACAAAATTACTTCCGGGCAAAGCCATAAATTTATTGTACTCTACAAAAACTAGATTTGTTTAAATTCACCACTCTGTTAGAAACACGATCAATTTGAAAAAAAAGGTACATTACATACGACTACGACATCACTATCGGTAAACTTCACTGTCTTTTAAATTAGGTTCAGAGGTCTTCTTTTTACTTAATAAAAGTCAAACTAATTGATTGACAACAACAGGCATCAGAACTATGACCACACCATCTCAAAATCTATTACGAGGAATTGCAAGAGTGGAAAAAAAGTGTGTTTGTTGCTCGTTTAGTTAAGAAATAAGGGGTATCCAAGTAAGTCGCTGACAGTCCAACTACACCTGGCCCCCCAAAAGTGTAACAAGAGTCACCAATTTATTTGAGTTTGTTTTGCATGGCAAACTGCCGATTTCTGAATTGAGAAATTCACTTAACAAAGTAAGTATCGTCCTGTCTCTGCAGATTTCTCAAAAAAGAGCGTGGACAGGACGATACCTACTTAAGTATTTGCTTAGTAAATTTCTCAATTCAGAAACCTGGCCAAAGTGACTTACTGCCGATTACTGAATTGAGAAATTCGCTAAGCATGCACTTAAGTATCGTACTATCTTTGCAGATTTCTCACAAAAGAACGTGACAGAGCGATAATTAAGTAATTACTTAGTAAAATTCTCAATTCAGAAACCGGGCCTCAGTCTATCGCTGCCCGCCCGCCACGTCCCGTCACGTGCAAAATATCGGAAACAAAGTCTTAGGCCCGGTTTCTGAATTGAGAATTTTGTTAAGCAAATACTTAACTATCGTTCTGTCACGCTCTTTTGTAAGAAATCTGCAGAGACAGGACGATACTTACCCATTTGCTTAGCGAATTTCTCAATTCAGAAACCGGGCCTTAGCCCGCGCAGTGTCAGCCGGGTCGTCGCCTGAGTCCGCCTGACACACTTTCCACTGCGATGTTATAATTACAAACACATTTTTATCAATACGCGCCGCAGAACTAACGCAACATATGGCCCGATATCGAGTTTCGAGAATCAGCCAACTTGTACACATTTCTTCCATTTCACTTTCGATCGAAATTCTAGTATTTTAAACTATTCATGCGGCCTTGTTTTGCTTTTCCTCTCTCGAAAACAAGCTTCACTTTTATCCGCCTAAAAACGGCCTTTGAAATACTTTACAATCGTGCAATTGAAGCGGTGTTTGTTTTCTTTCATTGTAGTAGAATTATCAGAGCATACGAGGTAAACGTTTAGAGTGGCGTGCCTTGTTGTGAAGTTTAGTAAATCTTTGTTTTTTGTTTTTATAAAATCAAAAATTATTTACTGGCAACTTAAAATGACCGTTACCTCATCTCATACGTCCGTCCTGAAGTACTTCCCTATAAAAATTATGTACACTGTTATGACATGGCCATACATTTAGGTACCTCAGAGGTACATTGTACTTTCATACGAGACAAGGGCTTAACATTTTTGCTTTCATGCTATAGATGTTTAGGTAGGTTAATAATATACCTAACTACAGAATATTCCTGAATTGTTCGTCTTGTCATAAGGTCGAAACTGATAGCGTTTTCAAATCTTTGTAAAAGCAAAATACCCGCAACACGAAACTAGCCGCCGAAAAAAAACCAGAAGATGTACACACGACAGCACGTCGACCCTTACACGCTAGTACTCTACTCGGTTACGTTACGGGCGAGTTTACAACAAAAGTACAGTCTGATGTGCTGTCGTGTGTACAATTTTTTATTATACATGGAGCAGATTCACGGCATAGCCTTTCACCTCATCCACATTCGCAAGTCAAAGACGACAATGCAATAGAAATTAATGCGTATGCGCATTTCAAAATTAGAAACCGAGCCGCGATGTTTGCGGATCGGCAAGCGAGGGTTTTCGGTGCGCGACCTGTCAAGGATCGTTAGGCCCAGAACTAAAGAAATTCACTTCCGACCTTTGTCAACTTTAGGTCACTTTCTACTGCTTAGCGGGCTGCAATTTGGCGGGTGAACGGAAGCGGAGAGTGGCCGAACAAAAAGCTGTTTAGTTGGTTTTAAATGGGCTGAGGCTCTAATCTAACAAATCAGTATGCTTAGCATGGTCGTTTTGACACTCTCTCGAACTCGAGTGACAGACGTGCCATGTCTATTGCGCGAGCATGGCAGGCGGGACTCGAGATGGCAATATATTAGGGTCATGTCGAGCAAAAAGTAGTTATTGCCATTTTAATAAAAATGTTGTATATTTGTCTCCATCGCCATGTTGGCGTAGAGCCAACTCGAGCCCGACCGACAAGTTGACAGTTTGCATAGAGAAGGGCCTATCTCGGGCTTACCATGCTGCCCGTACAGCTGTTAACTCGGTCTTTGTCTACGCTTGCTGTCGAGTTAATCTTTGATAATACAAAATTAACAAAATTGAAAAAAGATGACGTCACTGGTGTAAGGTACTCTGATTCCGAGTGATTTGCTGCTGTCCGTTGAGGAGTTCCATTCTCCATCTCCGAAGTGATCTTCACCATTTTTATGGGACCTACGGGTCGATTTGAGAAAAATTCGAGTCTATGGCTGCCGTCTTAGCCCTGCTGATTTATACACATCCTGGAGCAGTACAAGAAAAGGCTGAACATACCCGGGGTTGACCCCAGTGCTCTATCTTCCTCTTCAGCTTGTTACCATTATTTAAGACACCTGCTGGAGCAGCATGAGCACCATATCGCTATGGACCAGCTGCGGATGTCGAGCTCGATACTAAGTTCTCTCCCATTCTTTTGTTGTACTTAGAGCGGTCTAGACAGGAGTATCGAGCTGTCAAAGATAAAAGGATAGATAATTCTAAAGATTGAAGCGGTGGTGGTCTAGTGGGTAGAACAGTGGACACTGAAGTGAAAGGTCCTAGGTTCGATTCCCGGTGCGGGCATGTATTTATGACTTTGTTTAATTTCAAAGTTACGTACATTTGTGAATTTGTAGTAGCAATACCACTCGCTGACTGTGAAGGAAAACATCGTGAGGAAACCTGAGCGTATGAGGCATTATACCCTCAACGCAAAAATCGCCAATCCGCATTGAGCACGCGTGGTGATTAAGCTCGAACTCTCTCTCTGAGAGAAGGCCTTTGCCCAGCTAGTGGGACATGTATTTTTTCTCAATGTTCTCGAATATATTCAGAACATCTTTGTCAAGTTAAGTCGAAGTCGTATGTATATTATGGTCGTACATTGTTCTGCGGCACAGCGGCTGCGAGTGAAGACGGCTGTAACCCAATTTGTCTAAATTATTTCGATGCGACGGTCGTGGACTCGATATTGCGACATTGCAAGACAAACAAAAAAATACAGAAGGATACCGGCCCGCTTCTTCGCTAAAAATCCACTAAGTGTATCCCATTATGAATAACACAGACAAAAATATTGTAACTTTCAATAAGTACAATTTTTCTAATAAAAAAGGAGGGTTATTATTTATCACGTATCTTACAAGAAGCAAGAGATATTTCCACACGACAGTTGGAAGAGTCGCTGTCAAAAACTGATTTCGCATACATTTCGGCATCTGTTGAAATCAATTTTCGACCCTGCCTTATAAAACGTTAAAACAGTGTCCTCAAATCAAATAAACACCAATGTATTATTGAACAGACTCTAACAGATTGCTCTAGGTAGGTAAACCATATAGCAAGCGCTCTTACGCTAAACAAAAAGAGTTGTAGGATTGATAAGGTCAGTGTTTTGGAATCGCAACCTTGTTCTGAGTAACTTTACTATCGATATAAGGTGTGCCAATGTTATTGTACTATTACAAGCATATGCCCCCGATAATATGTGCTAATTATACCACTTCTGTATAATAAAATAATGTAAAATGTAGCCTTTCCATGTCGTACTACCGAAAGAAAGAAAATGTACATATTGCAAAAAAACTATCTTCTCTCTCTCAGATGGAGAGACCTAACTTTGTTGTGGCACTTCTGCAACTGTATTAATTATTCTATATCACGCACGATTTTCCTCAAATGTTTGGCGCGTACTTTTACTTTTATTCGCGGACCTTTTTCACAAGTTTTTTCCGTAATAACACTACTAAGATCTATGACTTGGGCATAATTTTAGTTATTCTGACTTCCGTCGGTCACTTTAATTGGTCACGTTATGTATAAAGAAGTCACCTCTAACATAATTCATGTCATATATTATGAAATTACGAGCAAAACCTATATCATTAGGAAATGTCAACCACTCGCTGCTTATTAAGGCCCATATACATACGAGTAGGTGACAAGAGAGATTTCCCGTCACGCGATTACGTGAAGAGCGCTTTATGTCACAGTCATGTACCTGCATACAGTCGACACCACGTCTAACCAGCCCCTCTACCCTTGACGCATTTTTCCAATACGGCCGCAATATGGCGCAATTTACAAAATTTAATATTTTACAAATTAAGACGCATTTTATTGAATAAAACAGCCTTACCTTTGAATAAACATTAAAAAGTATTTAAAATCAAAGTATTACTATGCGAATTCAAAGAGAAATTAATTTTAAAACTTTTTCAATTTGATCGCAATAGCGTCAAGAGTAACCCCCCTGTATGCTAGTGCGTATTCGCTTAAACTTTGTACACACGACAGCACGTCAGACACTTTTTTAACCTCTCACTAATATTTTTTTGCTATTAGATTAATTTATTTCATGTGTTTTTGGCAATAAAGTATTTTTCAGTTTTCAGTTTTCTTGTAAAATCACCCTTAACGTAACCGATAGAGTTCTATCGTGTAAGGTTCGACGTGCTGTCGTGTGTACATGCGGAGATTTGCCTTCAGTTTTGCCTGACCTGACATAAAACCGTTTATGGATGCTACTATCTCAAGGTCAACGCGGATACCGAAATAATTCAATCAATTCGATTCACATCAGCCTAAACGAAAGCTCTTGCTCAGTTTTGTTTCAGTTTGGCCTCTCAGTGTATGGTAGGATCAGAGTGACTCTTACTATTCCAAGCAATTTAATCCCATATAGTGGTGGGATCAACCTTCCTAATATTCTTTCTCCACTTCACTTATAATGTCTTTGGAAGGCTTCACATACTAACTGCCGGTTTCTGAATTGAGAAATTCGCTAAGCAAATGGGTAAGTATCGTCCTGTCTCAGCAGATTTCTCACAAAAGAGCGTGACAGAACGATAGTAAAGTATTTGCTTAGCAAAATTCGCAATTCAGAAACCGGGCCAAGTATAAGGTAATTCTTGACCACGACTGTCCATCGGTCTTCCTCTGGATCTCCACCCGTGTATTAAGTATGGATAAACACAGTTCCCCATTTCTTATTACAGGTGAGGTGGCTTCCGTTTTATGTGCCCACACCATATCAGACTTCTCTCTTGCACTTTGTCAGATCCACAACTAAATCAGTTGGATCTGGATGTGGATCTGATGCCGACTGTACACCGGTAATTCAAGGAAACGAGGATCGAATGTCACCCCGAGGCTGAGTCGACGAAGCGGAACGCATCACGGCACGAATGGATTGAAAGTTTATCCACCCATTCATGGCAAAATCACCCCTATTCATACAGAACATAAGGAGTTATAGTGCAAGTAGTTGATGCGACATCATTCGCAAATAATAGCACGCGAACCGTGGAAGCAAAAACGTTTTTCGCGATCGTTACGTGTGCATAAATAGATTTTTACTGTCGTTAATTAAAATTGTGTTTCCTAATAATAAACTGGATTAAATAGGCATTAAGATTGTTTAGAAGATAACATGTGGAAAGAATTGCACATGGAGGTGATTCGGGTAGGTCCTGGATTGGTGTCAGATAGGTGATATCGAAGGTTTTCTGGCTTGACCACGTAGTTTACCCCGTATGACGGTTTTGCATAAAAGGTTTCAGGCGAGACATTGTTTAATGTTATTAATACATAACTCACCAATACCTAGAAACATACTTATTTGAAGCTAATAATAACAAGTATTTACAAATTATGTCATTCGTGTATCTACCTATTTATTATCATTAAAAAACTCAATTGTTTACTATATTAGTACGAATTTACAATACAATACAGCCTGACATAACTAACCACGGTCTAAAGCAGTTTTCAGTCGTACTGCTACAAACATAGTGGCTATAGTTGAACTAAAACAACCAGAGCCTTAATCCCGATAATGGATGAAGCCTTCGAAGCTCTAACCTTCGGATTACGTTTAACATCACTCAGCACAGTCATGACAGGTGACACAGATTAACAGTGCGGTGCCAGGCTTAGTTACTCACTCTCTATGTATTCGTTCATCGCATACTCGATGGCTCAGCAACTCTATGTAGATGTTGGCCTTCGCAAACAAAAGAAGCCAGATTTCCCTGTCCTGCGCTAACTCCCTCCAATCCTCAACCAAATGGCCTAAAACAAGAATCTTTTGGTGCGATAGATTTAGTTATACACCTATCCCATTCTTGTGTTACGCCAGCAGGGGCTCTCTGTCGCTGCTTCCCAGCGATATCTGGAACGTCCTCTCGGTTAACACCCTACGGGACTCTCAATGTTACAAATTCTATGTATTTAGAATACTTAATCAGCCATGAGGTTAGTAATGTTTAATTGGTTATTCCTGAAACACCTCAACTCTAAATGTGATTTCCAACAAGTATTTAAAAATTGTACTGTTATGTACCGAAGGAACAAGATTTCTTGACCAAATGACCATATTATTTTCTTTCAACGATAAATAACGAGTGAAAGGATAGATATGTAGAATTTCTCTATAAATTGTTTCCCCGAAGATAACTATTGAAGGAATATGGTTTGTAGATATCACTGAAAGTTCAGTGTACTTAGGTACTTACATTTGTAGCGAATCTAATTACATGAAAAGAGGTGTACGATACGGTGATACGGTCACCTAATAGGTACTTCACCATGAAAGCAATAACATGGTAGCCTATCCTGCTATGTATTTATGTAGGGACAGTACCTATGTAACATTAGGTACCTTTACTCTATTACATAACACTAACTGCGCAGAATATTTTGGTATCCTGTTACATGGTTAAGTTATGATTACATTGACGTGATTGACGACATAATATTTAATTTTGAATTATTGTTGTTTTGTTTACTTACCTACCTAGAAAAACGAAAGTTACCGACATTCGAGATGGAGAAAAGGCATGTCTAGAGGTGGATATTGTTTATGGATAGATTTTTTGTGTCGTATCTTTTAGCAGATGTCTAAGTTGTTACACACAATTAACCGACTATAACAAAAGAAAAAAAAATGTTTCAGAGCTTTGATATAGTTAGGTTGCAGACAGCACTGAATCTTGACTTATTTAGTACTTACATGGTCCCTCATAAAATAAAAAAATTGAGCTAGGGGCTCATCATCCATGGAATATTAGGCAAAGCCTTCAAACATAAAATCTAAAAACACTAACCCCGCCGTTGATAACCGGCAACACACGCGAAGGATGCATAATCATTTTACTTATTCATTCCTTCTTTTTATTAGAAATTTGATTAGAGAAAACCAAACTGGTCAATAATGTTAATGCACGGTGATAGACGAGCTGTGAAGGCACAGACGTTATTTTTATTCCTAAAACCAGTTTACTGGCTTTTCTACACCAGTTTGAATAGAGCCTTCTGAATTGGCATAATAATCATCATTGGCAGTTGATTTTGAACTTGAATCAACAGGCATCTGGTATTGGTATTAGTATAAATTAGGCTTGCCCTCCTGCTGAATAGGTGAAGTAACCAATCGGAGGCTGCAAGTCCTGGCACATGTTTTTAGTTAGAGCACTGCAGCTTGCAGCGTCCGAATAGTCAGTTCACCCGTTTAGTTTGAGTGAAGATTCCAATTTATTAGCACCATAATGGACGCTGTATAAATTATCATAGATAGTTGATAGATTGAACTATGGTGGGCTATATTTTCTCCCGGTGCCTAGGCATGGTCGAGTGGCCATTTGATATTGTGAACGTCTGGAATAAGACGTTTGCTCGCATCTGTAGATTTAAAAACTGAAACTTTCGTAAGCACTGCACATTTTTATATAGCTTTAACGGTTTCACTTACTTTTATTTTGTCGGAATAGCCGACATGTTTCGACTTCGTCCGGAAGTCTTAGTCATGGAGGACTGATGGACGACGCGTTCGTCTTGGCGTTCATCCGCTCACTGCGGGCTAGTTGACGATCAGTAGATTTGCCTAAATTCCTTTCAACTTGGTTATTTTATCATCTTTCAATATCTTGAAACGGCAAAGTTGAATGATTACTTAATTCTAGGTTCTCATGTTAATATCATTTGCAACCCTTTTCCATAAGCAGTCGGGGCACGTGCTAGAGCACGCAATGCATGCCTTAGAAACCTTTAAAGATTTTAATAACATTCTCCATCCTTGCGAGTAATTCTATCGTCCCATTATATTCTATCGTTATGTTATTGTAGAGAGCTAGAAAATGCCAATGTTGAAAAAAATATAAAATTGGTCAAAAAGTATATCTATGAGAATAGACAAATTAGCAAACAGCCATGGAAGCCATAGAACTATTTCGTTAGGCGAAGAAAGGTTACTTACCACCGGCTACTGCGTGCAACAAACTTAAGGCTGCGTATAAGGCCAGAGAAAAATCGGATTTGCACCCCGCTTCCTCACAACTTCCCCTCCACCACAATCATAGCCGCTTACAGGGGTCAACGACATGAGAAGCAAGCGACATCTACCGAAATGATGATTAACTAACTGTGTAGTAGTTACTCAATCGTGCCGCGCGCGGCGCTGCGTGTCGCTCGAGCAGTTGAGCTTCAAGAGTGCATAGTATATGCATAATTTTACGACAAATCCATACAATGATGCCCCGAGCGAATGAGGATCATTGTGAGACATCGTAATATTGGACTTCCAAGTATTAAGGTGGATGGAGAGCAAAAAATTAAGCATTTAAGGTCCAACGATAGCAGCGTGGCGGGAATTCAATAATCTCACAGTTTTTTTAAATTTTAAAGTAAAACTGAGCTATTTTATTCAGCGATTTTGAATTCACGGCAATAAAATAGTATTATTTTCATTATTGTAAACAACAGAACAACAATAATTAAGCAGATTTTGTTTTGTGGTCGACAAAACAGAGGCTGTTGTTTACAATAATGAAAAGAATACAATTTTATTGCAGTGAATCAAAAATCGCTACACAAAAAAAGCTCAGATTTTATTCAAAATTTAAAAAAAAAACTGAAAAAAAAATCCATACTACAAGTTACCAAAATAAGAGTCGAAAGTGAACATTTTAGATTCGAGGTGGATGGAGCAAACATTTCAAAAGTCTCTTAAAAATACAAAATGGATGTTCTGTACTTTCAAAGTAGTTTCAAAAAGTTCTGTTGCTTATCAGCTTGCCAAATAGTAAAAAAAGTGGTCCTTAATAGGCCATTTTGTGTTGAAATTGGCTTCCAAAGGTAGTCAGGTAGAAAATTCGGTAGAAATTTTTGTATAACAAAAAAAAAGCATTTTTTTAATTCCTATTTTTGGTCTAAAACGATAACCAAATCATTAAGAGCTATGAATAAACTCATAATAAAATGTTTTTGTTATCATTGTAGGCTAAAAAGATTATGTTGCATTTTTTCCAATTTCAACACAAAATGGCCTATCAAGGACCACTTTTTTTTACTATTTGGCAAGCTGATAAGCAACATAACTTTTTGAAACTACTTTGAAAGTACAGAACATCCATTTTGTATTTTTAAGAGACTTTTAAAATGTTTGCTCCGTCCACCTCGAATCTAAAATGTTCACTTTCGACTCTTATATTGGTAACTTGTATGGATGTTGTGTAGTTGATTTTTTTACGTTTGAAAGAGACATTCAAGATGATCATGCCACAAAAGAAAAACTGCAATAAATAATACTGGGAAAAAGTTATGACTATCTTTAGACGTTCCGGAAGGAAATTCGTAAAAACACATTAAAAAAATCATAACTTCTAAACCTCGAAAAATCGCTGAACATGCATGGGGTATTTTTGGATAGCCCTACGCGCGAGGAATCTAACAAAAAATTCTTGACGTCCTTATTTGGACCACCCTGTATACAGGGTGCGAGAAAATTTATTTATGATATATTGAATAAAACACTTTGACTTTGACATTAACAGATTTAAAAAAACACTAATCCACTGTATACCTTGTATGCGTTGTTCAATGATAATAAAAGCTTTCTATTCTATTCTATCACGAGCCGGAAGTCGAACCAGGTCTTAGATTAGATTTTTTTTAATCTGTAATTTTATAGAGCTTTAAACTCCAAAGCTTATCAACATGGGATATTATTCATTAATAAAACTACAAAAATATGATATCAAAAGAATTAAGTGTTATTTTAAAAATATACCTACAATATTTTACAACATTCAATATTTTACAATGTAATATTACCAATATTACCTTTGTATGTATAAACTTACCTTTGGGATTTGAAATATCCGCCCCGTCGGTATTTTTGCAGTGTAGTACGTCCTTGGGTCTAAAAAAAAGTTAGATATCTATAAGCCATCTGACCTTTCATGTAATTTTATTTGAATAAAGTTTATACTCTCTTATTCTTACTCTATGTACCTACAATACCTAAAGGTTTTAAAGTGTAATAAATGAATAAAGTCCAGTTTATTTATTTATATCTTTCTACATACCTAATAGGACCTTCAATGCCGTCGTGATCTTGTTCATTCTCGCGTACAGCAGACACAACATTTACCAAGGGTGACCTATGCAAATACAAAACAAAATCTTCGAGTTCGTGTGAATCATAATCTGTATACCTTACATTTACTATCATTGAACGAACGCACGCGCCGTCACACAGTGCGCGCCTGAGTAGTTGCAAGACTTGCATTGCAAGTTGAGGGCGGCTGTGCAATTTCGAAACCTAGCAAGCGACATTTGTAAAAAAAAAGTTAAAAGATTTATGCATCATTTTAGGTGATTGCCCACGAAATTGCATTGTTAAAATCTTTAAAAAAAAACGTTCAAAAAACCTAGCAATTCCACAACGATGAAAAAACAAACTCAAACAACCTAGTATGAGCCATCGACTATTTTAAAACCTAGTAAGGCTCTTTTTTGGTTTTAAAATGGTCAAACAAAACCAATCGTACCAGAAAATCTAGCAAGTGTTTTCATTAAATTTAACGGACACATTAGCCATAGAGAAATGAAATTGTATTGTATGGCAAGCCATGGTTCTTCCGCTTTTGAGCTTACTCACGTTCACCTTTTGCCTACCACCTTTTATTTTACAACTAACAAACACCTTTTTTTGCGCTCCTGTAAAATCGGTCAAATGGCTCATGCTAGGTTTTAAAATTGCAATAGTAAACTTTATTGAGTGAGGTGAGGGGTAGCTAGCACGCACAACAGACTACGCCGCTAACAACACCGCGGCGTGTGCCGCGCGCGATACAAGCCGCGCGCGGCCCGGGTTCGATTCCCGGTGCAGGCATGTTTTTTTTTTATTTTAAAATTTACGCACATTTGTGAATTTGGAGTAGCTTGCTACTCGCTATCGGTGAAGGAACACATCATTAGGAAATCCGCGGATTAGTTGGTGCACGTATTGAAACTTGTCTTTCCTGTGGGCTAGGTCGAATAAGTACCTAGTCAATCATTTTACAGCTTATTCAACCTAGACCAAAGAAAACACAAGTCATCTAAAAACAATCTCCCAGGCACTGCAGCTTCCGAGTGGTCACTTTACCCATCTAACTATCGCCTAACGTAGTTGCAAAGTCCTAAGTATTTTATGATTATACAGTCTAATGGCAGCTCTAACCGCACTAGATGTGTGAAGTGACCACTCAGATGCTGTAGTGCCTTACGTAAATTGAACATTTCTACGTAGTAGTCTTTTTTTTTCATAGTATTCTTTTTTTGTGCGTTAGTATAATATTGCACCTGCTCCTTTTATTATTTTTATTTCCCATGTTGACTGAAAAATACAAAATCTATGTACTTTTATGAATACTGTTCACTTCACTCACTCTGAAGGCACGAATTTGTAATGATTTGTAATAATACTTACGTGATCAAAAAAAATTAATAACGTGTCGTCGTATTGTGTTGCGGAGCGCACGCAAGCATAGACCGCTCGTCTCAACGGAGCGATTGGGAATGAAGCGCTCAGTGGCAATGAAACAAACGATAGGTTGCCAAGCGTGTGTGACGGAGATAGAAAACAAAATATCTGCCTCAGAATTAGTTGACGTAAGCGCCAATTCTTTAATTTGAAATAAAACTAAATATTTGTATTAAACAATGAAAAGTTGTAAAACCCACTGACGTGGTCATTGATTTAATATATGTTTCGAGGTTGTATGGTTACAGTAAGAACATTTTAGGCGTCTAAATACTCAATAAATTGGGAAAATAGAGGTAACTTCGTATTTTTTTTCTATCGAGTCAACTTTTATCTTTTACGTTTTTTGTTAAACCTGCTCATCACAAATATAGTCAAGTGTCTGTACTATTTTTGTGAAATTAATGAACTAAGTAGAACTGTGTGAATTGGTCATTTGAAGTGAGCGTAATTGGCTTTATACGGCCCCTTAAGGTTCAACGAGAGTAGCGTGGCGGAAAACCACAAGTTTTCAGTTATTTTATTTTATTTTATAGCTGAACTGTGAAACAAAAATCGCGCACATAAATAGCTCAGTTTAACTACAAAATCGAAAAAACTGTGCAAAGGTTGCCGCCACGCTATTTTATTTGAACCTAAACCATAATAACTTAACGAACATTACTAGTACAATTGCTATTGTTTACCATAAGTGTCCCCCACTAATACAAGACAGTGCAATCGAAAGTGATACAATACGTCAACTATTTGTATGCAGTAGGTGCTCTACCACCACTTAACCTTAAGTTTATTCTTGTAGCAAATGCAGTAGGTACTTGCAGGTAGAGGTTGTGTCAAAAACGGTGCTTTCTATTTGACTAATTACCTACTAGGACCAGGTACTTACTTTACTTACATTGTATCATAGAGTTCTTCATAAAAGCAATGCGAAGGATTGACTGAGAATGTTTTTGGTAGGTACGGTTTACCTCGATCGATCAAAGATTAGCCCGGAAGGAAAGCAAGCATTCGAAACAAAGATTTGAGTCCATGATATTTTATTGTTATTGAATCTACCGTTTCGTTCCACAATATTGGCAATATCGCGCTTGTCTCCAGCGAATTTTTTTTCTGTTTTCTACTTGTCTCCAACCTAACCTCACTTCGGGCGGTGAAGCACGTTTGAAGCAGGTTTCACACGCTGAATTTATTATTTGACGCTGAAGTCAACATTTGCGGCATTAGAACAAAAACTGGATCAGTTCACTGAAAAGGTGTTTTCTGTAGTTAAGTTTTGTGAGAATATAGCGGTAAGAACAATTAAAGAAACAGTGCTGAACATAACAAATGTGTAGAAATTATTCGATCACATGCAACAGTTACAATACGGTTATTGGCGATCGATCGCGTGCGCCAAATCAATGCGCATGCGCTCATCACGAAACTATCCTCAACAACTTTATGATGCCCATGTGTTACGTACTCCGCGTTTACATTCTACCTCTCGAATTGCTGGTTATAAGCCTCTTCTGTTGCTCACATCCCTTCATCAACTAGAAAAAAGCTAATGATCTTCAAACGACTGAACATATTTTCTTGATAATCAGCGTTTGGGAGATATGATGCCATAGACAGACATATACCTATCATATATTAAACTTATAACACCCTTCTGTTTTGAACGTTTGTCTATAAAAACTTATACTATAACTATATAAACAGCTGGTGAAGAACAATAACGTCAAGAATAGAAACAAGAGTCAAATATTTCTAATGCATAATAATATATTTATGGCATGCAAAGATTTGACTCCAACTTCGGTCACATGCAGAGTACCGACTGAGTTATAGGTGTTTAAACGAAAGCTCTTCATACTTCTCTACTCGCTACAGATGCAATGGCCATAATGTAAAATCGTAACAACTTATAATACGATTCCCGTGTGTTAAAGTTAAACACTGATGCGTGGTCAAACGTTGCGTCTTTGTAACAGCCAACTACACTACAATTATCACAGCAGCAATTACATAGTTTTGAAGAGGTATCGGCCTCATTCATTTATACATATAGGTACTTTTGGATTAATGATAAAGCGTCGTTGATACATTTACTAGCTCTTTCCCGCGACTTTATCTCCGTAAACATCCGTCAAACAAACTTGTAAAAAAAAACAAAACGTAGGGTGTAATTTTGAGGAAGTACTATCTAAGGGTGGCATTAATAGTGTCGACCCTTGCTACTATGACATAGTCGAAGTTCAAAGTTCAAAATATTTATTTGCGAAAACATTACAGATTACATTGTAATTACAGATTACATTACATTACATTGCAGATTACAGATTACATTGTAATCTGTAATGTTTTCGCAAATAAATATTTTGAAATTTGAACTTCGACTCAAGATCGAACTCAAGTAGGTGATCTCAGAAAAGTCAAATGCTAATGATAAGCCTTGGCTAATGTCAAGTCAATCTCAAGATAGTGTCTATTAATATGCTGACAGCTACTCAATTTTGACATTAGCCAAGGCTTAACATTAGCAGGCTTGACTTATCTGAGTTCACCTACTTGAGATCGATCGGATCTCAAGTAGATGCACAAAATGAGATGAGAATTGAGATCACCCTTTTTAGAGCAACTAACACCCCAAAAGGAACATTTTATATTCCCTCGTTTATATCTCCAGTTTCGGCTCTGTGTTGTCTGTTAGTCGGCTCCTTGGTCTCTTGCTCCAGATTTTTTCAATCTTGGTGTCGATTCGCTAAGTTGGGCTCGCTCCAAATCCTTTGCGACCGTGAACCACCAGTCAATCAGTGTTTTTTATATGGACGAGTATAGGGTGGATTTTTGAGACGGGGCAGTACATACTTTGGCAGTACTCCATAACTTTTTGAGATTATTATGAACTGAATTCATAGTATTTGGAAAATAAATACAGTCCAAAATCTGTGAAAGCAGTTCATAATATCTCAAAAAGTTATGGATGCTCTCAGGAACGTTTTCCTGTAACTACCCCCTTTATCGGCTAGGGTACCTGCCCTTACTGCCCCGTCTCAAGAATCCACCCTGTAATGGTATGGATTTTATCTATGTTTCGGGTGGTATTCTAGAACGCTACTTAAACTCTGTTTAAACTCAGTTCAAACTAGAGAGCTCCTTGAACTCTGTTTAAACTCAGTTTAAGTAGAGTTTAGTAGTTTCGACTGTCGATAAAACAGTGCATGTTTTGATTTGAATATCCCTCCCTTCTTACAAAAACATGCACTGCTTTATCGACAGTGTGAACTCTGTTAAAACTGAGTTTAAGTAGCGTTCTAGAATACCACCCTAAGAGTTGAATCACTATCTCTCCATCTTATACAGAACGCTAATTGACTGTATGACATGACAGCCTTTACATAACTTCCTATACAACTAACTAATTGAACGAGCGAGCGAAGCGAGCGAAGTTCTCCGAGTCTACTAGAACAATCCGGCGTTTGTATGTATGTATGTATGTATGTATGTATGTATGTATGTATGTATGTATGTATGTATGTATGTATGTATGTATGTATGTATGAATGTTCGTTCGACGATAACTTGAGTAAATGTAGTCGGATCGTCATGAAATTTGGTAGGCGGGTAAATGAGGCAAAGAGAATTTTTAAGTTCGAACATGAGCTAAATCGGTCGAGGGGTTGCCGAGATATGGGGTTGTTAAGTTTATATGGGGTCGCGAGTTCACAGTTCGGGGCGAACCACTAGTAGTTATTTGTTATGCAAGAATGCAAAATTATTGTTTGCGGCGAGTGCTTGTATTGAAAACCGAGCTAGCGAAGGTTTCTAAAATTGAGCCACGAGCGTAGCGAGTGGTTCAAAAAAAGAAACCTGAGCGTAGCGAGGTATTCAGAAGCACGAGACGCAAATAATATTGCATTCGTGCGAAACACAAAACTTTTCATCTCACAGAAGCGAGGAATGACTTTGTTAGCCAAGCGGGACAAACTCTATAGACAACTACTTACAGGCAAAACAGGTGAGTCAAATAAGTTCCTTTTAAAAGCATATTTTACTGTAGTTACGGCTGCCGCACTAAAGTTTTGAGCTTCGTTGGTATTAAAACCATTCGTTTTATTAATAATTTCCTGAAGTTTATTTATCCAGACACAAAAATAATGTAAATAAAAGAATGTTTTTTTTTCCGGGTGCATTCTGAACTTTTACCATATAAATTAAAAATTTCTAGGAGATAAAAAATGAAATTAGTAATATCGTTTGAAAAAATGTATTTAACAAACCAAAACATAATTATCTATTTGATAAAACAGAAGCGCAGCATTATTTTTATTTACTGGTATTTAAAAATAAATATGTGTACAAAATATTGAAAAGACTATAAGAAGAAACCGCGTTTCTGAATGTTCCATTCCGTGACTTTACCTTTTTAAAAGATGCTTATGCACCATTTACATTCACAGTTTTGTATAGAGAATGGGCACGAACAATCGCTTTCGCTGAAATACGCGTTTAAACGAACTATGAATGAGGTTTTATTTTCCATCGGGATCTGGCATCTACTTAAACGGCCAGTGTTTTTTTCTTTTTCAAAACCTTAGGGCGCGGGAAAGACTGTCCCGGCGTCGCGTTCAAATTTCGAAGCGCACAAAAGTTCAGATAGTTTAAATCCGGCCTTTACACGATCGTAAGTTACTAGTAACAGCAAACTTTCCGAGCGTGGGAGATGAAAATAATATTATTCGCACTATTACATGCGTTTACAGCCACTGGGTGACTTGTCGTCTCTACATTTTTAGCAGAGCTATCAATGAATGATAGATGATGCTCTATAGTGCTGCAATGAAGAATTTGCTAAAAGATAAACATGCAAATGGCATTATGTCATGTCATATCAAACTGGCAACGAGTGCGGTTATGCAATAAAATTAAGGAGAAAATAAGCGATGGAAGAAAGTATATGCGGTGAATGGTGGTGTAGAGTAGGTAGGTGCACAGAAAATATTGGGTGACTCAGTTGATTTTGGTCATAGAGAATCATGGCGGTGGTCCCGTCCTAATCATACCTATCATGGATAACTGAAAAGGAGCTATAGTTTCGCTATATGTAAGTATATTGTATAAGTTTGAAAGTTTGTTACAGCGAAAAATATAAAATTTTAGGAAATAGGAAATCGTAAATGTAAGGATAAACAGCTATTACATGCAACAATATTGCAATGCAATAAAAAAGCCGAAAGTATTTTGTTGCACTGGTGATTCCGAGCCAAATTACAAAATTTCATTCCAAAACGGGCGAAAAAAAAATTCACTTCTCCATACAAATGGTGTCGATTGGCAATAGCCTTTTGTAATGGGAAGTGTTTTTTTTTTTCGCTCCTTTTGAAGTAAAATTTTGGAATTTGGCTCAGAATCACGAGTGCAACTAAATACCTTCGGCTTTAAAACCACTGAAATTCCACGGTGTATATAATGCGGGAATCAAACTCAAGACAAGTGGACATTTGTGTGTGACAGTGTATGGTAAAAGGACACAGACGGTTAACTTAAAATTTGGTTCCTTTAATTAGCGAATGTTCCGGTCACTTGTCACTAACTTTTTCTACAGAAGTTTAAATCAGCACTAAGAGCCGCAATGCACGCACAAAACTCACAAAGTGTCAGTCAATCAGGCATCCCACACCACATTGCCTTCGACCAGGGTAGAGCTAATTTCGACTCTTTTTGAAAGCTGAAAAGGCAAAACGAGTTGATGCTCAGAACCTGACATTTGACAACCGAGTAAGTAATGACTCGGACGACAATAGCGCTGAGTTAACTTTCTATGTTTTACATTGTACGTTTAATTCTGCCTCCGAGAACGGACGTGCGAAGTAAAAGTGCCAGTCAGACGTGAAATTAAGGACAGCCTTAAACAAGTTGAATTAAATCAAAATTACTTTATTTATAGCCGCGTCCAATGAAGTAAACTGACGTACGGCAAAACCAAGTATTTATCATTATAAACACATCTCTGCTCACTGTTGGGTATTACCTAGGCCTTTTTCCCCTCGCACCAACTCTCACGGTCCTTGATGAAGCAAGTTTTATTCATCTTTATTTCGACCACCCCCGCACAAAAAGCAATCAATCAAGTCATTTGAACTTGTTCATTATAAGCATTGAAGCTGGGTTCGATTTCCTTGATCTCTTTAAATGGGTTTCCGAAACTTTCGTTCAAAAGGTCAGCAGTTCGTGTAAGCGGTTACGTAAGTTCTTACGATAAAATAAGAAAGAAATGTTTGAACAACTTTAGAGTAAAGTTAAATTATAAGTAAACTTCTACACAACTCACAGGCTATAAATATTTATACCGCTAACTACACATTTTGTGTGTGTTTTTTTTTATATTGGCCTATGGTATTTTACATACCTAGTCGTTTTTCCTGATAGACCTAAGTCGCCAAAAGGTTAAGCAGGTACCTATAGAGATTTTGCACCGGTCAGACGCTACGTAAAAACAATATTATTTATACAGCAGTTTCAAACATTCCTATCAATTTGCATGGACTTTTTCATAAATTCGTCGTACATTATACGCCTATTACTTGTATTTAAATATTTTTATCATCTGAGATTAGACGGCCTTTACGCCTTTAGGGCTTTACTTAATGAAAGTAGTGGTACTTTATTGTCTCTCTTTTTTATACAGCCCATTTTATGTCCCACTGCTGAGCAAAGGCCTCCCTAGTGTCTTCCACTCAGAAATAATAGTTATTTGTTATGCAAGAATGCAAAATTATTGTTTGCGGCGAGTGCTTGTATTGAAAACCGAGCTAGCGAAGGTTTCTAAAATTGAGCCACGAGCGTAGCGAGTGGTTCAAAAAAAGAAACCTGAGCGTAGCGAGGTATTCAGAAGCACGAGACGCAAATAATATTGCATTCGTGCGAAACACAAAACTTTTCATCTCACAGAAGCGAGGAAATGACTTTGTTAGCCAAGCGGGACAAACTCTATAGACAACTACTTACAGGCAAAACAGGTGAGTCAAATAAGTTCCTTTTAAAAGCATATTTTACTGTAGTTACGGCTGCCGCACTAAAGTTTTGAGCTTCGTTGGTATTAAAACCATTCGTTTTATTAATAATTTCCTGAAGTTTATTTATCCAGACACAAAAATAATGTAAATAAAAGAATGTTTTTTTTTCCGGGTGCACTCTGAACTTATACCATATAAATTAAAAATTTGTAGGAGATAAAAAATGAAAATAGTAATATCGTTTGAAAAAAATTATTTAACAAACCAAAACATAATTATCTATTTGATAAAACAGAAGCGAAGCAATTTTTTTATTTACTGGTATTTAAAAATAAATATGTGTACAAAATATTGAAAAGACTATAAGAAGAAACCGCGTTTCTGAATGTTCTATTCCGTGACTTTACCTTTTTAAAAGATGCTTATGCACCATTTACATTCACAGTTTTGTATAGAGAATGGGCACGAACAATCGCTTTCGCTGAAATACGCGTTTAAACGAACTATGAATGAGGTTTTATTTTCCATCGGGATCTGGCATCTACTTAAATGGCCAGTGTTTTTTTCTTTTTCAAAACCATAGGGCGCGGGAAAGACTGTCCCGGCGTCGCGTTCAAATTTGGAAGCACACAAAAGTTCAGATAGTTTAAAAGGCCGGCTTTACACGATCGTAAGTTACTAGTAACAGCAAACTTTCCGAGCGTGGGAGATGAAAAAATAATTGTAATGAACTTAGGTGGTTGTACTTTAAAAATGAACGCGAAAATTCCTACGAGTTACATCCTCAATTTGTTATAAAAATAATTACAAAAACCGGTATTGACCTCAAAACTGAAATTTGGAGCATGACGAGCACACATTCGATTGGTTTTATTCGGTATAATTCAGCGTTGTACACTTTCATTCATACAAACAATTATTTATTTATCACTGTATAACTGTGAACGTACATTATTTAAAAAAATTTTTTTTGTTCGCATAGGGTTCTATACCTTTATAAAGACAGTTTTATGTTAACATTGGTCGAAAACAGTCAATTATTTGAGGACCATCAGCGCTTACTTTAAACCTCACATTTTGTATACGATATACGTTAGTCGACAGATAGCGTTTCTAGCCCTATTTGTTGAAATTGTCGGGATATTACGGGCCTATATTTCTAATCTTAAAATATTTTGTTATAATTATTATCTCCTACGAGATAAAAAAAAATCTTTGACGAATAAATTACCCATTTGTTTACAATAAAGACGAACTTTTCTCAAACGCGATAGACTCTACTAGACTCTTTTCGTTAGCAATCTTGACTGTAGTAGTTGTATTATATGCTCTTTGGTAGTAGTATCAACATAATACCCATCTCAACGCTCTAGAGATATTTATTTTACAATATTACCCACTGTCAACACCTTATATTTACATAACTGACATTTGTATAAAGCCCTTAGGAAACGTCTCTGTGACTAAGCACGTTCCAAGATTGTTCTAAATGCCATTTACCTCGTACGGTCATGTCTGAACAACACCTAGAGCCTTTTGAACACCTGCCAACACCTGCTTTCCGCTTTATGTGCTGCATCCAGCACAAAAATACCAAAGTTCGATTCGATACCTAGTAATAAAAGTTATACAGGAGGGGTTTTCTTTTTGTATTGATTGTATTGAACCCTTTCAGTATGACAAGGGCAGGACCTTCCTGAAACACGCTGTATAAACGATTGATTCTGTAGCGGAAAGATGTTTAAATGACAGATTTTGTAGTGGGAGATGTACACGCTAGCACTCTACTCGGTTACGTTAGGGGCGACTTTACAACAAAAGTTTACAGTCTGACGTGCTGTCGTGTGTACACTTTAGTTTAATTCCCCATTGGTGTGACTTCTTCAACGTTCTTTGATTAGGTGAAGAAAATATTATTGCTAATCAAGGCAAAAAAACTTCATTTGTTTCAGTATTTTTATTAGAAACCTGCATTACTTTTAATAATGTTATCCCCAGCACTTTTAGCTGCCTGCAGTTGGTCCGTATCCAATGCCTGTATGTATTTACTAGGTCGAGAACTCCAACTAACTGCCGAACAAGGTTGTCACCTACATAGCGATTCATATTAGCATAGATAGCGCAGGCTGTGTTCACACACACTTTACATTGTGCCGATACTTTCTTTATGAGTCTCGTGTGTTACCGATTTACTTGTATTTGTTTATTATTATGATGTCATGGGTCAGATTAAGAAATTACGTCGTGGTTTTCTTTGAAACCTTTCTTTCTATTAGCAATTTACGAAGAATAATACTTTGCAAAAGAAACTTGTCTTTTTGACACACTGTCGCATTTGTTTATTTACGTAATGTAGCCTTTGTACATACACATAATAATGGAGGCTTGTAGTAATGTGCTATAGGAAATGCATGCACTGGTATGGTCAGCTTTTGTTTTGGATTGACCTACGCATGCTGCTCGCCATAAGAGATACCATGGAGTATCCTAGCGTGTCATTAACTTATACAGGTTGCTATAAATGTGGTTACAGTATAAGATGGAAATCTAAATTAGATACCTACTTCAACTGAATAGCGAGGGTTTTATTGCAGAAAATCTTCTTATATTCAACAACAGCCGTATTTTTGGGTACTTTTATCTGAAACTTTTATAGGTTATATATTAGGCTGCATTGTTTACACAATTTACACATGACAAGCAATGCTTCCTCAATGATCTTCTTTATGATGTTTGTACACATTAATCATCATTAAAGATACTTTTTCACAAGATTCTGCTCGCACATTTATTTCTCAACGTAAATAAAAGCAAAGTCCACTTTCACTTTCATGTGAAATTAAATAGTGTAGAGTTAGACTCCATTACTTAATAATTCATTGCTAATACTTATAAATATTAGTTTCAATATAAAAATGTAATGAAACCATACATATCCTTGTACTGTATGTACATATCGTAATTCGTAAGCACAGCATTAACACAATACGGATTCAGTGCTTTTCATGAATCGTTTTTACAACGTAAACTTTTGTAAGCGCACGCACATTTCAAAACTAGTCGGCTATCCCGAAAATAACAAAAGTAAGGTCTACAATACTCATAAAATGGTCACAAATTCATTGCAAAAAACCAACTACGAGGCGAATTCTGAACGCCTGAAAAAACAAAGTCCGTTGAAATTAACGTAACAGAACCGGTAATGTAGAGCAAAGGAAATGCGTGATCGTATGTTTACTTCGTCTCCATGAACATTCATCATACAAACCCGTTGCTCCCCTAAAATGAGATGATATACAGAAAACCCTTTTATAGTGAGTGTACCTCTACATACCATAAGGCATTGTCATAATATTAGAACGCGACTACGCGGTCATCACGCGAGACAGCGATGCGACAATCGCGTGGTCCGTACAAACATTTTAATCGCGCGACCGCATCGCGCGAATGCCCATTAGGAACACCATTAGACATTAGTATGTTTGATCGCGGATTCGTCCGACTTAAATTCGCGCGAACTTGCGATGATCGCGTAGTCGCATTCTATTAGGACAACGCCTATGGCCTGTATCTTTAGTGGAACAAGCATGACGCAGCATCCTGGCCTGCTGACTTTAATTAAATATTTTGGTTTTGAGCGATGCTTTCTTTCCCGTGTAGACAATATCACTTCACTTAACTAGTTGCAGTAGCTTCGTACAAGCTTAAGTACAATTTCATGTGGTTTACAGTACAAGAACATAATGTTCCACAGTAGCACCATTGTTCACATTCGGGTGGGCGTGTAATGCCCCATGTCATTGTACGGCTCGTGATAGTGCTAAAAAACAATGCTATTATTCAGTGACGTTGTAACGAAAGAATGACACTGTAGTCGTAGTTGTCAGGACAGTGTGAACTCAACCTAAAATAGACAATGGCTATTTGAATTTAGAAACGTCGCGCGTCGCGAAACTTATGTCTCTTTCTATGACTGACTGAAATAAATAAGTCAGCGGAGATGTTAAGATGTTTTTTGTTCCACTTTCTTTTTTTTACTGCTAAACTATAATAGCCTGTTTTCAGGTAGGTATTACACGTTCAGATTATCTTTAACTACTCAACATCAGTTATCAAAATCAAACGGTTGAACATTAATAACAATCCGGCGTTTGTATGTATGTATGTATGTATGTATGTATGTATGTATGTATGTACGAATGTTCGTTCGACGATAACTTGAGTAAATTTAGTCGGATCGTCATGAAATTTGGTAGGTGGGTAAATGAGGCAAAAATAATTTTTAAGTTCGAACATGAGCCACAACGGTTGAGGGGTTGCCGAGATATGGGGTTGTTAAGTTTATATGGGGTCGCGAGTTCACAGTTCGGGGCGAACCACTAGTTATTAAAAATAGTTTTTGTGGTTCTCATGTTAATAAAGAGCTCGCAAAACAAAAGGAAAAGTACAAGTCAACTTCATATTTCATAGACTAATTCTCACATTAAAGCCTCGATGAAAGTGAAAAGGCGTAGAGTCTACAGATTGCATTGCTACATACACCCCTTTTGTTACGATATGCTAATCAGCAGCTGATTTACCCAACGTTTATTATTGCCCATTGATGTGGTAATTGTAGATTTACAAATGGATTTGTATGTGGGTTTCGTCGTCAATGTACTTAGTAACAATTTTACAGATTTGGTACTATATTTCACAGTGGGCAAGAAGGCAACATGCCGTTAGGAATATCTTCGGTGATGGACTATTATCATATTTGGTCGTTGAGGCACTCGAAATCGTAACAATTTATTGATGAGTGTCCTGTTGGACTAAGTTAGCTACTTAGACCTTCTGATCAGGAAGGGATTAAACCTCGCATTTTGTATGAAAATTAATCGACAGACAGGGTTTAAACTAGTCTTTTTGGTTTAAACTGTGATTGATATTACGGGCATGACTATAAAGACCTCGATACAGCGTGATACGTTTTCTCTTACTCCCTAGAGATAGAGCGCCAATTTTTGTTATCGCTCACCGTAATAAACAGTTATTTAATTGACATTAAGAAATGTCGAATATCTAGAAACTATTGGAAATTCCCCTTTAGTAGAATAATTTGCTAAATAGCCGTGATTACACCAACTTTGGAATTACGCAGTTCATTGTCCACGAAAATACGTAATTATCCACGTACGTTCAACCGCTACCTACGCTAATTTTAAGTTTTAACTTAGCACCTATTTCAGAGACAATAAGAACTACACTGATGTGGCCTATTTTTTATTTGTGTTTACACAGATAGGTAGTACCAATTTGTTTTTTGTCATCCAACGCTAGTTACGCTATTTGCTTGGGCATTTTAGCCAACGTCATTGTATAGTCAGCGACACGCTAGGATATCCCTTTTTGTTCGATTGTCTCATTTATGGTATGCGCGATAAGAGCTACCATGGGCTACCCCATTGTGTTGCTGGCCATACCCACCAATGCCCGTTAAGTTGATGACTCTCATGCATGATAGAACATTCTACAGTAAGGTAAAATAAACATACCTATTGGAAAAAACTCCTACCATGAGTCATCCATCTAACAGTCACTGAATCATTAGACTGGTGTTGAATTCATATTGACCTTTAAAACTATTGACCAATCATAACATTACATGCAGAGAGTAATTTGAAGCTCTAGTATCAGATAAATGGTGTCTGGCACTCTGAAAACACGTGAATTTTTATGTTTAACATCTCTACCATCTCTATGCTATATTATGGCCCTGAATGGGGTGAAATAAATGATTTTTATTTCTATAGAGGTACTTTTGATTGATTACAAAATGGTGTTCCAACAGATTTTTAACCCTTACAAAATCAGCTGGTCTAATACAAATTACGATACATGGTAATCTATAATTATGGTAAATCGTGTTTGAGATCGATATGGTCGTTAGACGTTTAGGTAAGTCAGATAAAGTGAAGATGAATTTTGAACGCTATACATTTTTAGACTGGACAACTAAAGTTGGTCAGTATCACTTGTGACCTACAATAATACATTTGTGAATTTGTTGTCTTTCTATAATAGTTCGCACAACAAATGTTGGCAAAGCCAGTAATGCACAACTGCAGTTGCATGCCCGTCAGTTAGTCATTAACTGATAAATGTTCATTAACTGCGACACTGTGACCTCGTGATTGCGTCACTCGCCATCTAGGCGTTGTGCAGATACTTTGCCTTATTGAACTGAAGGCACAAAGGTACCTTGTCGAGAAAAATGTTGAGATGAAGATATTAGGACGTAGGCTACCTTATCGATTAGTTGGTAATATAAAAATCGCGAACAGCTTCTGCCCTTGGCCTACCGATTAGAAGCTAAGCAACACATTTAGGGGAGCATAACGTCACGAT
The DNA here is from genome assembly GCA_949319315.1 of Zelleria hepariella. Taxonomy (NCBI): domain Eukaryota; kingdom Metazoa; phylum Arthropoda; class Insecta; order Lepidoptera; family Yponomeutidae; genus Zelleria; species Zelleria hepariella. The sequence continues at coordinate 7,573,887 of OX439394.1, forward strand.
AAAAGTTTTATCCCACTATCGGCTTGCGCCATCTTGCTTTATTTCGAGGGATTACTTGAGGGATAAAACTTTTATCGTGACCTCGGGCTGCCCTGCGCGGTCAGTACCATCGAAAAAAATAAAGGCCGAGCTGCCCGTAAAATAAATATGTATTTATTTAATGATATCAATTATTTGGTAAACTCGCCGATAGGTATTATTATGTCAACGTTACATGTCATTATACCAAAATAACAGCCTTCAAAACAACTGAGTTTTTATCTACTGTAGCATCCTGTGATAATGATACCTAGCTTCATGTCTGCAAAATTCTTATGTTTCACGTCTGCGAGGTTCTTATTTCGATTATAATAAGTTAGTGCTTTGAATACCTACCTACACTCAACGCGAAAATTGGCTGTGGGCACGCGTAGTGAAAAAGAGAAAGCTCTGAAAGAAGTGAGAAGGCTTTTGGCTGACATGTTACACTTTATTGCACAAAAATCAAAAACTAAAAGATACACTTAACTAACAGAGATATGAGACATAATGTACAAGGGCGGACTTATTTCTATTGAAATTACCTACCTACTTACCATGTCCACTGGTAAAGGCTACAATATCTTACCTAATTAAAATACCGACTGTAAACAGCGAAAACGAACCAGGATGAGTGCAAGGTGCAGGCCTATTCCTAGCGAGTGAATGAATGACAAGTGTGCAGACACGAACGGGTTGTACATAGCTCATACAACTCATATAAACCACATCGGAACAGCGAACCGCGCGTGCTAGTGGATAAACGGCTCGCCCACTTCCGGCGAACAGATAAGCGAGATACTAACTACTACAGAAGAAGCGCTCACAGCCTAGTTGTACTAGCCATTCTTAATCGATTGGCAAAGTTAAGCAACAACGGCCGCGGTCAGTCCATGGATGGGTGACCGCTAGTGGCAATAATATCTGAGCGCTTCCGTGCTTCGGAAGGCACGTTAAACCGTTGGTCCCGGTTGTTGTTGATTAATAACAATCGTTAAGCCATGTCAGAGACCCTTTGGGTGGCCTAAAAACTCTGACACCAGGGGTGGCCACTACCTCATTCGATTACCCACCTACCTACCTACTACTACAGAAGAAATGCTACGGTTGGATTTGAATTTGCTATAAAACATTTGCTAAGGACAGGTCTTGAAGCCGCAACCTCTTGCATACCGTGCAGGCGCTCTCAGCATCAGCAGGCGCTCTAAAAAAAACTAAGGCCTTTGCATATACGTTATGAGATGATTTATACAGCGTCCAATGGCACCTTCACTCACACTAGATGGGTGAAAAGACCACTCGGCGCTGCAGTGCCTGGGACATTGTTTTAGATGGAGTAGGCTTGCCCAGCACCTATACCATCCTGACAGCTTAGTCGGCCTAGTCCACAGGAAAGACGGGTCAATACGTGCCAACTAAGCCGCGGGTTTCCTCACGAAGTTTTCCTTCACCGTTAGCGAGTGGTATTGCTATACTACAAATTCACGAATGTATGTAACTTTGAAATTAAACAAAGTCATAGATACATGCCCGCACTGGGAATCGAACCGGGTACCTCTTCTCAGGCGCTCTACCACAGATTTATTATTGAACCGCTCTACCAATAAGCTTCCGAGGCAAATAACTGTCTATGCGAATTATTGCGAATTAATCCAAACCTTTCAATCTCCTCTTATGGACGGAGAGTGCGCCACTTGGTGTGAGAGAAATTGCACTAATCTCCACTAGCACAAGTTAGTACTTTAAAAAACAAGTGGCTTGAATTTGCTGTTTATAGGCCTATAACAAATAGGGATGGAATACGCCCTGGACAACCCTAGGATCCATGCCTTTTTTTATAAAGAACATCCCAATTAACTCAGAGTTTTTTTATTACGTGGGCCTAGAAAATACTTAGCTACTTTTGGTCGCTGATCACCGATTTTTGAGTTGGGAATTTATCAGAGTGCCTGTTGCGTTCTTTGTTGAGATGTTGGAAGAAACAGTACTTATTTGTTTAGTCCAACTCTCACCTATGAAATCAGCGGTGAGACATGAATGAAATACTTCTGTGTCTCTCATTTCACCGACGTTCTAAAAATGCGCACGACTCTACCACGAGGCGACACTGTGCAGTTCGCAGAATACAGCCTGCCCAGACTACTTGGTTTTTTTACTGACCGAACAGGACAAAAGTTAGGTATTTCACTGTCTGTCTGCCTGTTTTGTCACGGACTAATTTTACTGACTTTGAGACCTTATTTGGCAATGGAGAGTCGAAATGTGGGTGTTATCTTCAGAATGCTTCAATCCAGACCAACGAATGCAGCTCATCTCTGATGCGGTTCCTAATAGCTTGTTAGTGTTACTGACTGAATATTCTCACGAAAGATAGTTTCAGGTCGTAAATAAATGTAGATTCTAGTGGTTATACATAACTTTTCTTCATTGGCCGAGATATCGTTTAGCGCGAGCAATTTAGAAGATTTTTCTCGGAATACCAAACGTTTTATTAGTAGGTTGTCATGACTTGTTATGCAAGATTAAAATTCCACTGTTAAAAATTAAACACGAAGAAGAATAATGGATTGTTACATAAATTGCAGTCATGAAAGTTACAATCACGTTGTCTTCTTCGAAAAACTATTTATACATATAATAGAATTTTGCATATAGACTCTACAATAATAATAATTGAATATTGTTATCTAAGAAAACTCATATAGCTCGGAGAATAATTAAAATCATGAATAGAATACGTGAATGCCTAAATGCAAAAGGGGCACTTATGACACCTTAATTTTATTTTTAGTTTTTACAGGAGAGAGAAAAAACTAAATATCTAATGTACTGCACACTGCACACATCATCATTTGAATATATGTTATTGTACATTAACTATTTGATCTTTTTCAGCTTAGTATTCAGCTTCAACATTTTTGGATTACTTAAAAAAGTCAAATTAAAAACAGTGACATGTGCCATTTTTGAAACAAACAATGCACAAGTGCCCTATATGCACCTAATTTTCATAGTAAAGAGAAGTAAAATTGACATGTGCCCCTTTCGCATGTAAGTTTAAAGTTAGTTGTGCAATAATAAATGTTAAATAAAACTACAAAATTATCATAGAAACATAATTACTTATATTCAACTTTTTGCTTAATAATAAAAAAAGATTAAATTGCTGGCCAGTCATATAAGCCTTTATCTCCATAAGTCTCTGTAGATGAATATCTTGTTCGTTTTTTGATCCCATTGTATAAAAGGAAGTTAGAACATCATCTAGGGGTGGTATTCTAGAACGCTACTTAAGGGTCGACGATAGCAACGTGGCGGGAAATTCAAAATTTTCAGAGTTTTTTACTTTTTGTAGCTAAACTGAGCTATTTTTGTTCAGCGATTTTTCGTTCGCGAGAATAAAACCGTATTCTTTTCATTATTGTAAACAACAGAACAACAATAATTCAGCCGATTATGTGTTCTGGTCTACGACAAGTTTTTTGGGCAGTACCACTGCTTCGTAGACCAGAACACATAATCGGCTGAATTATTGTTGTTCTGTTGTTTACAATAATGAAAAGAATACGGTTTTATTGTCGCGAACGAAAAATCGCTGAACAAAAATAGTTCAGTTTAGCTACAAAATGTAAAAGTCTGTGAAAATTTTGAATTTCCCGCCACCTTGCTATCGTCCACCCACGTCCAATATGCGTCCAACCAACAAATTAAGCGCCAAATGTCACTGTGAAATTTTCCACAAACTACAGAATTAGTTGCAGAAAGGGCCCATTTTCAAAGACAAGTGCCTTTTTCGCACTTAACCAATATTTGAACAACTCGTGTTGTATGAAAATAACGTGGACACGTGCCCATCTTAGACCAAACGGTAGGAATAGGTGTTGCCAAGCGATTAAATACATAAAACTAATTTGGGTAAAAAAGGTGACAAGTGCCCCTTTTGCATTTAGGCATTCACGTAAGAATTACATCAGCAGATCTAAACAAAGCACGGATTGGACTGTAAATCATGCTACTATAAGCAGTCAGACAGAAGACAAGTCACAAACAATAGATAGGTTATGCGGACGGAGCAAATCGCTTCCCAGAGCAAATCGTGCAGTGCCTTATCTGATATACACGCTGGTCTAATAGTATCTAAGAGGAAGGTATTACGTGCTGTTGTAAATGATAAAATTAATGGATAATAGATTCTGGTTTCTTTATCTTTGTTTATATGATGCTGCCATAACTGAATGTGACGAAGCTCCTAAACATTCGTAATTTGTTCTCATTATCTTGCGATAGCATATCTATCAGTTCATGCTCTGATTCCATCGTCGCCTTTGCTATACTATACTTACTGTGTATTTTGTAGACAATTTGATAAAAAAAAGGTAAATGAGAAGCGAGCAAATGACCATAGTTGATCTGATAGTTACCGGAAGACGGAAAGTACCTACTAGGGCGAAACAGTGGTGGCCAACTAAAGGTCGGTAGATAGACGACTAGCTCGAAGGGTCGATGATGTTGTGCAAGAGACTGGAGGACAATGGACGACACTCGCTCATGACCAAGACCTTTTCTTTTTTACAAATAAATAACCTTAGAGCTGAATTCGTAGCTCATTTGTACGTAACCTTATATAGTAGGTAACTAGTAGTTTCCTGTGCACCCTACAGAGTTCGCCAAAAAGTTGGCTCTTATCGGCCGCGTAATAAGAGCGATGGTAAGAAGATGTCGCCAGCGTACTCGGCGTGTCGGTGGAGCTTGGGAAAGAGCTCATCTTCGCGCCACAGCCTCGAGTTTCACTTTCAATTAGGCCGTTTACCAGCCGTTAATGACGACGGCGGATTGTCTCCGCTTACCGCAACATAAAGATTTGTTCTCGGAAAGCTGATGGCGGAGGTTTCTCCTAATGTTATTGAAAAAAACCGCGTTGGAGTCGTATGAACGCTTAAACGTATAGTTTCTTAGTACAGGGGCTTATGTCTGCAGCGCAATGACGTGTCGATGGCGTCCCAGTAGAAGGACAAAACCGGGGTTTCCTCGTATTTTTCCTACAACTAGCGATCTAAAATTAGAATCAGAATATTATTTGCTGTACTGCAAAAACATTAAAAGGATCGGAAGCATTAATAAGTCGTAATTGAAGCCGTTAACTGGGAGCCCATTTTGGCACCATTGCGTTATAGACTCGTTAAACTCTTTGGGGATATCGACTTCAATAGGTGATAGGTTTCCAAATACTCGTAGTTTACTGATTTTGCGACTTAGGTAGGTAACTCGTAAAGAAATATTTATCCATCAAGCGTGAGTAAAAACACCTAAATGTTTATTTATTGTAATGTATTTTATAATTTCAGACATTGGCTGGTTTAATTAAATTATTAACCTTGCTTCTGTTATTAAAACAATAACATACCTATCAACTTATTTGGGTTACATACATACGTTTGTGAAAACTATGTAAGTAGGTCTATGTAAATTCATGCAGCGAGAAGGACAAGACCATTCTCTTTCTGATTTGTATTAAATGTTAGTGCATTAAGTGTCGAGGTCCTAAGTGATGATTTCGCATTAACTTATGCTTTATTTAGCCAAAAGTAGCGGATATTAAATACATAACTTTGCGGTATTTGTGTAACGTTGCGTAGAAACCTTGTGTTCGTTCCGAAGTAACCTAAATATTATCAAAATCGTTTTATTTCCTAGCAAGAAGGTCATCAAAATAAACAAATGGAAATAATTAAACATCACAGGATAGCGCCACCATTTAACGTTGTATGAAACGTTTGACAGCTCAAGGTTTATGCAAAAACCAAAAACTGTAAACTGGGATTAGGGGATTGATCTCAGCTTGTCTAGAACGCAAAATGGGTTGCTCAAAACTGAAGTCACATTCAAGTTCAGCATCCATAACGCCTTCATTATTCTCCAATTGAGTCTTCTGAAAGGCCTATACCCAACAGTGGGCAAATGTGGGCTGAAAATGATGATGAGTCTTCTGAAGAGAGTGGAATTAAGAAGTTCTGTTGTCAGTAGAACATGTGGTTGGTAAAGTCTGTATCATCAGCAGCGTTACGAGTATTTGGTTTCTTTTGTTTCTGTGCATAGACATTTCAATATTTCCGGATCTTGAAATCGATTTATTGGATCTCGAGTATTTTAGTGAGCAGGGCTCTCTCTCTCTCTCTGGTAAAAAATACATGGAAGTCATTATAATCCCATATGACTAGCCTACTCTAGATCTCGGGATAATGTCGCTTGTTCGACCTAAAACCGGCGAACGAGCATTTCTTCGGACACTTGTCATAAAGTAAGACAGAAAAACAACTCCGAGTGCATTTCAAAACCATCATACATGTATGTATGCGACTACTCACGCAGATTTTGTATGTTTGGACAGACCAAAGGTGCTCTGGGCTGGAGCTTTTTAGATTTGAGTATGTATGTACAGCCGGCCTCACCCAAAGATACCCCTTTTTGTTCGATTGGCGCCCTTATGCCGCACGCGTTAAGAGCTGCCATGGGTATCTGTGACTGTGGCCCACCGTACAAATATTATCATAGGTTTCAAAGCCGATTGAATAATTGTATAAACGGTCTGTTCGGTCCTTGCCCCCTTTCTGCTTTTGCCCCTTTAGTGTGATTCCCACAGTACTAGTAAAGATTTGCCAACTTTTTTAAAAACCCTACTTTTTATTCGAACTTCGCCCACTAATCGCTATAGACTAGCGAGATTAACTTCTAGCCGTATTTTTTTGTTCCCCTGTCACTTTCTCCGCACATCTGTGCCGGTGATCTATTTCCGACGACGACATAATTTTAATTATCACATACAACAGACTGCTGAATGCTGAAACTACGTAGATATTATATTTTTTGTAAATTGTAACACTGTGTAACAATGCATAATGTTATAGGGAAACTGGGGTGTTTATGATGGCAATAAAATTGAGCTCGTAATAGATTGAACAAAAACGTCAGAAAAATTAGGTATTTGGTGCTAGACATCAATAGCTTAAAGGTATTAATTACATTGATAACATTCAGATATATGTATACGTATAAGTAAAAGTTATGTGTCGTTGTTCTTTTGGAAACCTAGCCTCAGGTTCAGCGTTGTAGGTGAAAAACGAGGAAAACCCGGTTTTGTCCTACCATCTGTGAACCTATCGAAACACGATTGCGCCACTTGAGGCCCTGGAATAAACTGAATAAAGTACAATCCCATCAAAAACATAAATGTACAAAAACCAAGTCTCGCTTCCACCGTAAAAAGTTGTGAGATATCCATGTAAAGCCAAGTCAGTTATTTTACTTAGTACTGAAGCACGTATTCTTTTCAGTTAGTGTGAAAACACCTGTTCAACAACTTTGTAATACATTGTTTCCTAATTAGTTGCCTACCAACATTTACTGACTGTATCAATATTAAACACATTTATTTCTGAAATATAAATAGTGACTTGGCAATAGCACAGCAATAAGTATAATACTAAATTAATTCATCTACCAAATTATAATTATCACAGATTTGTGCTGTTGCCAAGTCACTATTTATATTTTAGAAATAAATATGTTTAATATTGATACAGTCAGTAAATGTTGGTAGGTAACCAATTAGGAAACAAAGTATGACAAAGTTGTTGAACAGGTGTTTTCACACTAACTGAAAAGAATACGTGCTTCAGTACTAAGTAAAATAACTGACTTGGCTTTACATGGATATCTCACAACTTTTTACGGTGGAAGCGAGACTTGGTTTTTGTACATTTATGTTTTTGATGGGATTTCACTTATTTTTGGTAGGTAGTCCTCCGTTTTTTCTTCTCGGGTGATATTTCTTACATATTAGCTACAGATTTTCTTAAAGCCCAATCCCTATCTCTCTTCGTTTTTCTCAAGTGCCTCTAAGTCTGATACAAAGCGGCGGCCGTCATAAGTTCGGATAAGGAACCGTAGGTTGTAGTTTTCACCATTGCCGTCGAGTATAATAGGTCCATATCCATTGCACGGAACCATCCATATCCATTGCAATATTAATTGTTTTACGGTGAGTGATCAAGTGATGTGGCTTTTTTTTTGCTAACGTAGTGGGACTGTGCAATAGTGGACGAATTTTTTTTTTTTAAGAAATTCTGGGCACATAATCCTGAGACATTTATATGCGTAGTGTAAACATAACCATACTGCGATGTAGGAACTTAGTGGCGCCATCTAGTTGGAAGTGGCAATATTAATACTTTTATTATTTACCGAACGGAAATAAGTTCTGTGGGGTTACTCTAGACGCTATTGCGTTCATATTGACAAAGTCTTCTAATTTATTTATTTTTTAATTCGCACAGTCATGCTTTAATTGTATATACTTCGTAATGTTCATTCAAAGGTTAGGCTATTTTAAAAAGTAAAAATGTAAAATGCGTCTTAATTCGTGAAGTATTGAATTTTATATATTGCGCCATATTGAAACAATTGCGTCAAGGGTTGAGGGCCTGTACATTTTTTTATTGCATTAATTTAAATACTTTATAATAACAGCACGCTAACTTTACAACTTGTAGCGCCATCTAGTGGTGAAAAGCGATATTAATATATTTATATCAATTTTGTATGGCAGTATAATTTTATTATTTTCCAATCGGAAATAGTCATGAACATTTATTATTGCATTAATTAAATAAATACTTTATGCTGACAGCGGGCAAAATTTCAAGTAATAGCGTCATGAAGTAGGAATATTTTTTGTTATCGTTTTCTATGGGTATTCGAAGGACGAGATAGCCAAATTGATCGCCAACCTCCGATAGGAGACGCAAAGAAGAAGATGGGTTATATTATAAGTTTTAGCTCACATTTGTCTTTTTAATCTCTAGTGAATTTAATCTGTTGTGTAAATATATTGTTATTTTGATGTCAAGACACAACCCTAGATGGCGCTAGTTGTTGCATAGACTGCATAAAATATTTTTTAAACTTTTTTATACATTATAATTTACTAATCGAGAATATGTTCATAGTGCATAATTCACTCAATAATAACCGCATGCAAAATTTCAACTCTGTAGGCCTACTAAAAGTACTTTAAAAATCATGACGGTGATGAGTATGTCACCCACGTTTTGACCGAACTTTGACTTCCTATATTTCATTATTAAATATAGGTACAAACTTGTAATTTGGAGGTTCAAGTAGGTTCCGTGAAAACTCTTAGTAACCGAAATTTCAGCCTTCTAGCTTTACTCACAACGAAGATACAGGGGGGTCAAAAGTGCCGCGAGTTGCTTCGAGAAAAGTATGGTACGGGGTGCCTCTGCATAGCTCGACTTGGCGGCGGCACTGTGCCGCCAGATATTTGTGCCCGTCCTACTCCGTAATTGGGAAGGCAAAGTTTTTTGTTCGAAAGTCCGTTATTGGCTTAATCTTATCTTTAGACAATATTGAGAAACTAATTTCAATATTTTTTATTTTGGTTCAGTAGTTTGGATTTTACAACGTTTCAAAGACACGGTTTTATGACCTTCACGCGACGGTCTGCATACTGTTGGCGGTCATAGGAACAAAACATTTTAGCGCATAAAAACAAAACTACTGGACCAAAATAAAAAATATTTAAATTAGTTTCTCAATATTGTCTAAAGATAAGTTTAAGCCAATAACGGACTTTCGAACAAAAAACTTTGCCTTCCCAATTGCGTAAGAAGGTATTGATCTATTTTTAGACGTTCGCAGCAGCGAGATGCCTCAAATATTATGTTAGATTGCTTTTCCCTTCCAGTCGAATGGATAATCGATTTCTCGTCTCGTTGGTCACACGTCGTTTCAGGTGTGCCCCTGAAAAGTTTGCTGTTCACGCTCCGCTGGGTCGCTTCCTCTCGATTGCTCTTCACAATCGGTAAACATGCCACCAGAATAACTATTGGAGATTTTCATCAAGCATGACGTAACAGGACGTACGTACAGTCGGCCACAGATATCCCTTTTTGTGCGATTGGCGCCCTTATGCCGCGCGCAGTAAGAGCTGCTATGGGGTATCTGAGATTGTGGCAGACCGTACAATGCCTCTTTTGACCTAGAGTGTAGACTCGTCACATTGATGTAACTTGATTTTTTTATAATTTTATTTTGTCAAAGCTCTACCATGGGCAGTGGTTGCCTGGAAGAAATTGCTGTAAGCAATAAGGCCGCTAATTGTACTTTATTTTAGTTAAGTAACTTTTTCTTGTCTGTATATGTTTCTTGGTGTACAATAAATAATATTTTATCTTTATCTTTATCATCCCTGTAATGAAGGTACAAAATATGTCTCTATAGGCCCGACTAGTAAGCCCTACTTTTAATACTACTTTTAGTAATACTTTTAGTACTTTTAGCCCTGCTTTTACCTAACTTACAAGGCTCCGCAAATTGGTGACGATATTAATATGAAAAGCTTCGATCAAAGGATTTGTAACGGCAACATAATATTACGCTGGAAATGTTAGGAATATAATATTTAACACACTGCCTACATTTATGTTAGTTATGTGATAAATAAATATTAGAAATAGGCAGAGATGAACGTCATGTAGAGTTTGGCCGTTGAAAATGTTAATCCTTCGGAGAGAAGGCGTGTTTACATACGACTTTCCTATGTAAATAAAGAAATAATACATAACGATTTTAAGTGGATGCTACCGCTTTTTAGCTTACCAAATCACATTTCTTTTCAATAAATAAATACATAATTAAATTGCAAAAATCTTAACTTTTTCTATTCGATAGAAACCTAGTTTTATTTTGCGTAGTCTATCGCCTTGTAAATATAACAAAAGAACCTTCCCTAATTGCTAACAATAGTTTAGTAGTTAGGTCATTGTTTTAAGGCCAAGCAAGTTTTCTACTAAAATCTATTATATTATTTTTCATCTCCCATGCTCGTAAAGTTTTCTGTTACTAGCAACACAACCGTGTAAAACCCGAATTTAACCAATCTGCATTTTTGTGCGCTTCGAAATTTAAACGCCCTTGTTCTGCACGCCCCATGATGTAGAAAAAAAAAAACACTGGCCGTTTCACTAGATGCCATATAATTTCATAAAAGCTTCAGAAAGAAGAGCCTCGTTTAGACGCGACTCTCCACGACAGTGCCCATTTTATATACAAAACTGTGAATACAAATGAGGCATAGACATCTAAAGTCACGGAATAGAACATTCAGAAACGCGGTTTCTTCTTATAGTCTTTTCAATATTTTGTACACATATTTATTTTACAATACCAGTAAATAAAAAAATGCTTCGCTTCTGTTTTATAAAATAGATAGGTAATAATGTTTTGGTTTTTTTTTTTCATTTTTTCAAACGATATTACTAATTTAATTTTTTATCTCCTAGAAAATTTTAATTTATATGGTAAAAGTTCAGAATGCACCCGGAAAAAAAAAACATTCTTTTATTTATATAATTTTTGTGTCTGGATAAATAAACTTCAGGAAATTATTAATAAAACGAATGGTTTTAATACCAACGAAGCTCAAAACGTTAGTGCAGCAGCCGTAACTACAGCAAAATATGCTTTTAAAAGGAACTTATTTGACTCACCTGTTTTGCCTGTAAGTAGTTGTCTATAGAGTTTTTCCCGATTTGCGTCTCGTGCTTCTGAATACAAGCACTCGCCGCAAACAATAATTTTGCATTATTGCATAACAAATAACTATTCTTTTTGTCAAGTTGAGTTTAGTTAGATACCTCGCCTTATTAGGTACGATCTTTCCATCTATCCATGACCTAAAGCTCGAAAAATACATCGCACTCAAAAGTAAGTACCTACATACCTACTGCGATGTTTGTACGACTAATGCCCGTTTTCACCAACGACCCCTAATTTTAAAAGGCCTTTTAACGAAAGTTATTTGCACCTCTGCAAGTCTATGGGGCATGGATGAAGGATCATACACACTCAACTCATAACGCTTGTGAGTGGAATTCGTATGGTCCTTCATCCATGACCCCTAGACTTGCAGAGGCGCAGATAATTATCGTTAAAAGGTCTTTTAAAATTAGGGGTGGTTGGTGAAAACGGGCATAAAAGCAATAACTCTCTCTTTACGATGGTAAAATTTCAACAACGACCGAGACACCTCCACAAAAAAAAATCTCAATTTGTTTCCACACAACACATACTCGTACCTAATGCTAATCATGCATTTGTTCAGCAGTCATAGTCATAAGCCATTTGGTGGGACGCCAAGCGTCTAGCGGTAGGACCAAACTAACGGGCATTCAATTTCATTCAATTTTGCCTAATAGTAAGGCCACCAGAAGTGAAGATGTCTATATTTATTGTGGACTGGAACGATGCATGTGCATCCGAATGAATATTTTGGTTCAGCCGAAATTAGTTGATCTTTGCGGTAAAAATAGATCGAGTGTTACCAACGGTGATGTTTACTCTCAAATCAATCTAAGAATGTAAAGAATCATAGGTCTCAAGTGGAAATGGGCAGGACTGCCAAGAGTTGGAGGGCTGTCAGTAGGAAGACCTGAAGCTCAGTGGTCGGAAGACATCGTTGTGTCAGCAGAGGGTCCATGGATGCGGATGGTGAGGGACCGTGAGAGGTGACGCAAGGAGAAAAGGCCTATACCCAACAATGGGTAGAGGCCGGCTAAAAAATAAACGAGTTACGTATCCCATAAACAAATCGAAAGTGGGGAGTGACTGAAACATAAGTAAGACTAAAACGCTTCCCCAAGGCATTACTTCCAAGGTCGAAGGTCTTAGGAAACTCTTCAATGAAACTCGATGGTATAATATAAACGGATGCAGAATGGTTCATTACTGATTCAAGGTCACCGGCCATTAATTATTCACTACTCAGCCAACTGACGCGTCATAAACACTTTCACATCATTCATCCTTTGAAACCGGGTTTACATGACGCCCACTGCATCTGGAGTCTGCAGGGAAATGTAAGAACCGTGTCACTTAAATTATATTAGAGACCTTCTCAATTATTTATACAGCATGCAGTGGTATCTTTAATCACAATGGTTGAAATGGCCACTGCACCCATCTCAACATAGAGAGCGAATAAATTGTGTAAAAGTATTGTAGAGACAAGGATTCAGCGTGAGGTTGCCGGGTCCATTGCATTTCAGGAGATTTGCCTTGAGGCCCCCACTCTTTGGGGCAACGTTCCCTGAGAATTCCGTTTTGAGGCACGTTTCCTCGAACATTGGTTTTCCTATGAATTTTATACTGGTAGATCCTCTAATAATATTTGATCTTTTTACGGTTAATCAAGAACAATATCGTAATAAATTACATTCGTAAGTAGCAGAGCGATTAAATGCAATGTAAATGGGGATTGCGGAAAATCTGATTTACAGCGATCAGGTTGCCCTTTCACCGTATCTACATAACGAGTTGGTGTAAAATGCCCCCGTTCTACTCATATTTATATGCACCCACCGGTCGAGTCTTTATGAGGACATTATGGGCACATTTCTCGCCATAAACGAGCCTGCCAACGCAGCAGAGTGCGGCCAATCGCATTGAAAGGAAAATTTTCTCATTACAGTCAACTACAGGGTGACAAATCATAGTTGAGTTGTCGTCACAGAAACGTTAAGCAATCTTTCTACTCATCAATACAAACGATAAGTACTATAGCTAAAAATAAATCAGGGGCCTGAGTCTGTAACGCAATGGTGCCAAATTAAGATTTATTCATGCTGACGATCTTTTAAATGTTTTTTGTAGTACAGCAAAGAATATTCTGATTCTAATTGTAAAAGATTAGTGCAGTGGTTGTAGGAGAAAAACGAGGAAACCCCGGTTTTGACCTTGTGGCTCGGCTCTGGTAAATCGGTGGGTTTATGTGTTATGATCTCGCCTATAGATTCATAGCATTCATGGAACGTATTTAGTGTAATTCCCCAATTTGCTATTATTTTTAGGCCCTAAACATACAAACCAACATGTAAATATAAACGAAGAGCCGAAGTTGACCCTCGTAGCCAAAGATAAAATCTATATGATTAAACATTACAGCCACCGCAAGCTCGATGAGCATTACAAGTAGTGAGAGTGGTTATCTACTATCTATACCAATTGGTAGTGTTGGTAGTCTACAACTTGCGGCTATTATTATAACTTTTCAGCTCTAACACTATTGCCATAAAGATCACAGCTGATTGCGAATAAAACTTGACGAGTATCCTCATTAAGATAGCGATCGATCCTTGCCTTTAATTGATGGTTTTATAACACTCATTAAGTACAATTCAAGGCATCAAGTAATTTTATTACGAACATTGGCACGTTTTTAGGCTGAGAGGATGGTACAGGTGCTAGGACAGCCTTGTAAAGAACTTGTGTGGTAACGTCTATTCTATTGTGGGATTCAGCACCCCCTACACATTTTGTCGATATTGCGTCTATCAGTGTTTTTAACCCACTTCAAAAAGGAGGAGGTAAGTTAAGATAAAGATAAAGATAAAAAAGTACTCAATTCGAAAGGAGTTTTGTTTTATATTTGTTACATCAGGACTTTTTTTCTACGTGAACCAATTTTTATGATTGTTCTTAGGGTATACTTCCCATGTGGTCCCATAAAAATGGTGGAGATCTGTTGTAGAACGTCGGAGATGGAGAACGTAACTCCTCAACGGACAGCGGCAAATCAGTTGGAATCAGGTGTATCTTTAGCCTCCAGAGTGTCACACTGCTGGGCAAAGGACTCTCCTTTTTACTTCCACTCCTCTCTACACTCGGCCCTTTATTTTTATTTTGTTAATTAAGAATTATTTTAACAATCACAAGGAGCTTCTTTTAGCCAAACTAAGTTGGTATTAATTACTATGTTAATGTAGATGGCAAACTACCCGGGATACGTTTTAGCTGAATAAATAGACTTGTTCAAATCCACAGGTAATACTTAAGTGCTCATGATCTTTTTATTTCCTTCACGCTCGTCATTCAAACAGGTACCTACTGCCTTTAATCCTACGGATCGGTTTCAACAAAAGGCCCTCTTAAATTCCCCAGGATCATTTCACTTGCTCCCCTGGACCTTAACCCCAGCAGGTAGGCGCATACGCAATGCCAGTGTCCAGTTTGCTAGACCGGTTCCACAGTCAGCACAAACGGAGGTGATAGCACTTATTATAAAATACAGAAGTACAGTTCTACGTTCCCGCCTTGATTGTGTACCTACTCTTGCAGAGATCGAGCCACGCCACACACAAGTAGCAGCACAACTTCAAGCTATACGTTTTACCTATCTCACTATCGGGTAGCGGCGGCATCTCGCTGAAATAAGCAAGATGGCGATAGCCGATAATGGGATAAAACTTTTATCGTGAAATTGTGCTCCCTCGTTCTTCGGACACTGACTCGTTAATGGGATAAAACTTTTATCGTGAAATTGTGCTCCCTCGTTCTTCGGATAGTCTGCAAAAACAAATCATGACGAGAAAGGTGGATAGAAAGAGAGCTCGAGGCAGACCACCCGCTAGATGGACGGATATTATGACCAAAGCCACTCAAAAACACCTGCACGAACTGATCCACATCGCGAGTGATAGAGCGCAATGGAGAGCTCTACTCTCCGCCACCTTCAATGATGGTCACGATCCCCGGTATTGAGGGAATGACTGAATGGTGGTGCTCCCCTAGCAGCACTGTTTGGAAAACGTCAAAACTTCCTTACCTTGATCGGCATAGAATCTATGCCATAGATAGTGGGTGGCGCCCGGAACAATCGGAAATTAGTAAATGATCGGCTTATCGGCGTCTCTCCGGGGGTAGATCAGTTCCCGACTGAGAAGGTTGGCGTGAAAAGGAAGAGATCTATGCCCAGTGCGCTTTACTTGTGGCACGGGATAGATGGGTGGATCGAATAGCTGATCGAATAGTCGAAATATGAATCAAACCTTCCGTGTATTGTTGTTTTGCTTTGATAGCCATCTTATGGCCGCGAGCCCTTGTACTGTCTAGTTCGGTTTTCCTCTAACATAATTAAGGCGAAGTCTGCCAATTGGTCGATTGTTGGACAATTTATAAGCTGTTAATCTCACTGAGACTTAATAGAGTTTCCACGAAGTCTAAAATACCAAAAAGGTTTCTCTATAAAATGTTATCTTCTGAATATTATAAAGGTTTGGTTATTGGAAAACATCGATTTCTAAACACCTTGAAGAATAAAGACGAAACATAAAAGAGTGAACATAAAATTAATTAAATAATAAACAGTGGCTCTACCTAATTGTACAGATCGTATGCTTTTGTGTTGGCTCAAACCGGCTACCGGCCAAATAACAAGAGCAGAATCGAACGCCAAAATCTTTGCGCCAAACGTTACCATCGACTTATTAGGGGTAGAAGAAACTGGCATCTTAGACGATAAGCAAACCGAAACAGAACAGACGTCAGCAATCGCGAACTTGACTAATTAAATAACCTGTTTAAGGCCAGGAAGCCTTTTAAACAACGCTCGCGCCGTCTGCACAACAGACTCTTTTGGACTAGAGGCACTTTCCCTCGCAAATGTTTGGACTGCTACCTACCTACCTCGACGGGGACCTTGAACTGCCACGTCCGCTTTCAATAAATTAAATTTAACGCCCGTATTAAACTTTCCTAATAAAGCGATCCGTGCAAATCGATTTGCTCTGGCAGCAGACGGATACCAATGACCAGCGTAAATATTGCAAGAACCTGGCACAATAATGAAATGTTGCTCAAATTACATGACCACAAAAGAAGTAGATCGAAAATTTATTGATAAGTCGAAAGATATTGGGTAAAGAAATATTAATAAACAAAATCCTCATAACTGACAACGTTTAAAGTCAGATGCTCCATCCAACATTTGATGCAGGAGTATTGTACTGTATATTACTTAGGGTGGTATTCTAGAACGCTACTTAAACTCAGTTCAAACTAGAACGCTACTTAAACTCTGTTTACACTCAGTTCAAACTAGAACGCTCCTTGAACTCTGTTTAAACTCAGTTTAAGTAGAGTTTATAGTGTCTATTGTGGATAAAACAGTGCTTGTTTTGATTTGAATATCCCTCCCTTCATATCAAAACATGCACTGTTTTATCGACAGTCTGAACTCTGTTTAAACTGAGTTTAAGCAGCGTTCTAGAATACCACCCTTAGTGTGGTAGAGCTGTTTTTTTTTTCCTTATCAAAAGTTCTTTGTATTGTTGAATAGAACTACCAACCGCTTAAAACTTGTCCAATATTTTCGATTTAACCGTATAACAAATAACAACATCAGAAAACATGGTGCAAAAAAGTCACGATCTTAATAAAGTGCATAATCCGAGATACCACATACCAGCAGCTATTTGAAGCAATTGAGTGCGACGTGTGTCAAAGACCTTATCTGAGATGACCGTTTTCATTCAATTTCCTTGATTCCCCGTTTACGGTAGTGCCAGTGCACCGCTGCGTCGGCGTTTCCTCATTGTGCCTAATTGAAGCCTCTTCATCGACTGAAGGGTCTGTTCCTCGTTCACCCATTCGATTATCTTTTCACCAGATAAAAACAAAGTTTCCCTGTGTAATAATTAAGTGAATAAGAAACATTATCTACTAGTGGGTGAGAGCATTGAAAAATGAAATAAAAATTAGAGCAAAATCATATAGATTTTGCGGCAACACTGAGCGGATGGTACATCTGGTCCTGGATAACAGGCCTTGCAGCTGTGTCGGAATTGTCACTAGTGTTCGTAAAGGTTGTCATAATTGAACTCTCAACAATAAATAATCTACTACAGAGGTAAAAAGTCTTAGTTTTTTCGCGAACTAAGCATTTTTAAGTAAGCAAAGTGTGGAGTACCAATTCAGGAATGAAATAATGAACGAACAAGGAATAGACCGAAAGATGGCTCGTGTCGAGAAATCAGCAAAGATTTTGAAAATTCCACGTTAGAAGTAGAGACTCGTAATTATTAATCTAGCTGTTCAATTTTTTTTCAATTTCTTTCAATTTCATGGAAATTTTGTTACGTGCAGACAGTTATGTCATTATCTGTTTTAAATTGCAATCGAGATTAGTTTTGTCGTTAGAAGATGCAGTTATTGTTACTTCATTAGCAGTAGAAACCAGGATACTAAGATCTCTTTGTCCTAAGTTATTATGATTAGTGAGATGAAAGTCAGAGGTGTCATCTTTGGTGATTTACCGGCATTCGCTTTGTCAATTGGGCCTCGTTCAAGAACAAACGTTGAGGACCGTTAGTTCACTCGAATCCGGCACAATGATCCACTTCGAAATCGATTCGACTTATTTCGCACAAAGACTCGTCTGACAGTCCTTAAACTCTATATTGTACTTCATGATATTATGTTAAGACAATCTGCTTTGCTTTATTAAAGTCATGTCACTTTTTATAAATACCATGTTAAGGTCTTGTTTCAAAGTACTAATGAACTCGTCGCATTCACCTCTCAAGCAACAAAGTTATTATAATGGAACTTGGTAAAAACTCGAGGCATAAGAGAATAATGGTTGACAAAAAAGCTATGAGAAACGACCGCCTTTGTGCTGCGTTTTAAAGCAAGGTGATCGTGGCTCAAATGCGACATAATACTGCCAAGGCAAAAATAGAGAAATCAATTGGAAATATCTCGTGCAAGCGCGCAAAGCTTCGTTTACGGTAGCCACCAAACTCGACGCTTCCTTTATATCCGTGTAATTACTATCGCCAATTAATTGGCTGTCAGTAACACCGGAACAGATTGCAATTTAATAAGGAACTGCATCGTCGCTGCTCTGTTTATAAAAAGTTAATTACTGCGACCGTGATCTTTAACCGCACGGTGACCACAGAGTGCGCTTGCAAACCGCGCAAAATATCGGTTTCAACTAGATCACGTGTCCAACTGTGACTTGTTTACATTTGGAGGACTCGGGCTGAATGGTGCCAGATAATGACATCGCTGAAGCCATTATAATATCCGACAGCAATAATTTTACGGTTGATGCCATGACAATGCCTAACGATGACAATATGGTTGGCACTATGAAAGTCAAACGAGATAGCTGAAGGTGGGTAGTCAAAGTCAATCAAGCTCAGGGAGAGCGCCAATCCGCAGTTCAATGACAGAAGCAGACAATGCCTGTAACACGACAAGCAATTGCTTGCAACTCATTATTATATCAATGTAGAAACTCGTAACGTGGGCGACACTGACGAAACTCAGCGTCAGCGAAATTGCAATGAGCCTCTAAAAGGAACATTCGAATGCGCGACGCCTCCTCACGCAGCCTTAGCACTGGCTTAGCATTTTTAAAACATTTACGGAAAACAATTACTAACAATAGTACTACAGTAAGAAAGTCGGCTAAATAACTGTTTTGGCTGAAAATTTTGTTACAATAGGCTAAGATGTCAAAATCTGCCACAAGGTTTTTGTCAAGATGCAGTTAGTACAGTCGGCCACAATCTCAGATACCCCTTTTTGTTCGATTGGCGCCCTTATGCCGCGCGCGATAAGAGCTGCCATGGGGTATCTGAGATTGTGGCCGACCGTACCAGCGTTACGGTATTGGTTCTTAGGCATGTCCAGGCAATTGGACATTGGTGAACAACAACATTTTATAGTAAAACAATAGTTTCACGCAATCATTCATTAGTTCAGTGAGTCATAGGTAAGGTTGTGATAACAACTTAGCCATATTTTACCGCCTACAATTCCCCATTAGATTCTCGTAACAAAGCCTTTCCCAGAGATATTACGATTGTTACTCACTGTCTTACCTTTTTATCATCATCAACGAGTATTTCCGTAACTTCTACTTTCATTACTTAATTGCTTTTAGGTTGGGATTGCCTTATGGGCATTGAATGTGTAGCTATAATCAGTTTCCTAATAATGTCGTCACAATAGAGCTTTCATGTATGATATTCTATTGTAATCCTTCTTATCTGTTCAAGGTATCTTAAAAACCGCGGTTTGACAATGGCTTTATGATTCCGCGAGAGTTTTTGCGCGGTCTCCCGTCATTGTTATGATAATGTAGACGGTAAACATTGGTCAAGTTAAGTGTTCGTGGCTCACCTGTCTCTGCGTCTTGTCCGGGAGGATGATGGAGAGCTCGAAGGTCCTGTTCTTCTTGTCCTTGCTGCTTGTCCGGATAAGCTTTGAAGAGGAGCGCGTGATGTTGTGCGCCTTCTCCGGTATCTTCAAGGCTACGATGGACATGCTCCTGGAAAGACGCCGACCAAGCTTGCGCGTCCTCAGAGACATAGATCCGCTCAGCCCGCGCTTGCGACCCTCCGTGGTCACCGACGCACCATCATCCACTACACTACCACCGTCGTCAGCCATTTCCTTATCCATGTTTTAGCACCAATAAAATTACGCCTTCACGTCAATATTCACATCCCAAGCTGCACTTTAATAACAACCATCACTAGGCACTCTCACGTGAAAGTCTTCTGTTCTACTGAGT
This sequence comes from Zelleria hepariella, assembly GCA_949319315.1. NCBI lineage: Eukaryota > Metazoa > Arthropoda > Insecta > Lepidoptera > Yponomeutidae > Zelleria > Zelleria hepariella. The sequence goes on from OX439394.1 coordinate 7,594,345, forward strand.
CATCCTTTTCCGCGATTGTTTGATGCACTTTTCAGCTGGTCCACATTGTCACTTCTGGAAACACTGCTGGAAGGTAGAGCACCGCGCATAGACCCTTCGGTCAATGGGGCTCGTGGTTTATGAATGGCGCCCGGTTGTATAGCGAGAGAGCGATTGCACCGTACGCGAGTGTGAGGACGTAAACTTGGATCGGATTGTACCGCGACGTGCGCTCGACTGTTCACAGTGGGCGCGACTGGCCGGAGTTCGCCGACGCCGCCGATCGAGTTCGAGGCGCGCCGCCACCCGCCGCCGCCGCCGCCGACAACTTCACAACAACACAATCACTGAAATCGAATTAGGTGGACACTTTATCAAAACGCTCTACAACAATTAATGAAGCTAGTACAATGACACTGAGGAACGCTCCCACGATTGATTGTCCGCTTTTTGGCGCGATCGAGGACAGATGCATCGATTTATTTAGCAGCTCATTTAACGGGACCGCGAATGATTTAGTGCTTACGATACGTGCAATTAAAGTATCGGAACCACTTATAAAGGCGAAATTAGTAACATTATTGGCCTGCGCCGAGTTACAGCTGACTAACGACGTAGTATCTACTTACCTACCTACAAATGTTCAGGCTACCAGATCTCAAGGTAATCGGGTTTCTAAACATAGATCAAGATAACTTGGTATGCAGGTCTTAAATCCGTTGTTGGATTCAGGCAAAAAATCAAAGTCAATCAAGTTTTGGTCAAAGCGCAATTTAATTTAATTATTTTTTGTAAAAATTTGTGGCGCCGTGCCGATTAACGCAGGTAGAGCTGAAATGTTACAAATAAATGCAAACATTTAAATAATAAGAAATGTAATAATAAGAAATAAATAAAAAGTATCGAGCTATTAGAAAAGTCGTAGAACTAGAAAAAAAGTTGTTGGAAGTTAGATTTACCTAGAAGATGACGTGTTTCAGGAATAAAGCTATATAAATACCATATATTGATGATGAGTTGAGCATAGCAGTTGTGCCTAGGTTCAGAGAGCGATATTAGTCGAGTAGACTTGCCCAGGCCCTAAGGTGAGCCAAATTTTCCACGGGTTTCCTCACGAAGTTTTCCTTCACAATTCTTAAAAAGCAAGCTTTTGAGGCAATAGTTCTATCCACCAAGTCACAATCGCTGCAAAAAAAGTTTAGTATGGTAGTAGGTTAATAAGATCCGAGTTGGTTCCGATACCGAACACTTTTCTATTGAATATTTATACGTGCGACGCGTCTGTTCCGAATTTAGGTTTTGGCCAAAACTTGAGCAATACCTATTTAGTTTCCTGAGTATTATTTGTCCTTGTTACATTTTAAATTGATTTTAACTCCTTATACAATTTCCTGAGATGTGGAAACTTGATATAGCGCCACACCGCTTGGCGGGTGACATATAAAAATAAACAACTCGAGTATTTAATTTAGGCTGCAACTTTTCAATTTGATAAATGCTGGGCGAGTTCTTGAACTTCTGACTATAAAGACGAAATACCCTTACATTTCCGTTCGCTGCTGCCTCATTCCATCGAGAGGATGTTTTTGTAGCTGCTGACATATTATTATGTCTGAAAAGTGAGTAAAGCGCTGCCCGTTTTCAACTGACAGTAAAAAGCTGAATTCAAAGCCCTTGGTAGATGGCGCTCATAGGCTTGGCCATACAAGAACCGGGATGTGGCTGTCAAATTTCGCTTGTACACAGATTAATAATATCTTCAGAAAAAACTAAATTTGACAGCCGTGAAAACGGCTCATTGAGATTCAGACATACTGAAAGTAAGTCATTACGGATTTCAGGCATTCAGGGACAATGGCAAATTGAAATTCAGGCACAATGATATAAAGGCGTTTTGTTATTCGGTCGTTCTCGTTACGTACTGGAGGGTTTTGGAGTGGAGTTGAGTCCAACTTTTTAAAAATCTACAAACTCTTCAGATATAGAAACTCTTTACAGGAAAATTCAATGAATGAGGTTGAAACTAATAATAAGGCACAGTACTACCTTACCTACTTATTACCACCTTATTTACCACTAACCTTCAAGCAAATGACGTTTTATAAGAACTTCAGAATGGACGAACCAAACGCGGCGTAAAACCGTAAACCTTTTATAAAATAACAACAGCACTTTTATTGATACTTACCACAAAACATTTTATCTACTTATTATATCTTTTTGTACGATTTATGTGAACTTTCACAATGGAGTAAGTCCTACGCTTTTTATCACTGCGTATTTTAGCTGAGGCCAAACTTTTACATGAGTTCAATAGATCATTATAGATTTGATTAGATTTGTTTGAGATTACTCAAGAAGAATTAAAGGTCCTAAATTCCCAATTATTCGCCCTCCTAAACGAAAATAATAACATTTTATTTTATTTTATTTTATTTATTTTAATAATTCTGATTGGAATCAGTCCAGCCAAACCTAAGGTTCAAATCCTAGTGCGGGCATGTGCAGTCAGCCACACTCCAGGATACCCCTTTTTGTTCGATTGGCACCCTTATGCCGCGGGCAGTAAGAGCTACCATGGGATGCTTATTTTCAAAGTTAGGATCCTAAGTAAGTACATTTGTGTTTTTTTGTAGCAATCCCAATCGCTCCTTATCTATGAAGGGAGACATCGTGAGGACACGTGAGCGTCTGATGCATAATATCCTCAACGCGAAAATGTTCCATCCTTTCTGTTACACCCTGTATGTGTTTAGTATAGGTAGATAGACCGTGGTCTCAGCTAAGACTCTACATTTTGTTAAAAATATTTGACTGAACTATTTATAAAGTTATATTAATCATTTGTCATCATTACCGAGCGAGATACTCGAGTAAAACAATACACCATAAGTTTGTCTGCATTACAATGCCGCTAATAGTAAAGTTTTTCGATATCCATAGAACGGTGTTAACAGTCCATTGTACTGGTTGCACGCTTATGATTCACAGCCACAGGACAGTGGGTGAAACGATAATAAAACTACAGCAGGCTAGACTAGCACCGATCTGTTGTAATATGTACGGTCGGCCACAATCTCAGATACCCCATGGCAGCTCTAATCGCGCGCGGCATAATCGAACAAAAAGGAGTATCTGAGACTGTGGCCGACTGTACCTAACTATACCTTTTTTCTGTAATTGTTTTATTTGATTCATAATACTAATGTATACTGTTCCTGCATTTTGCTAAAATAAATTATTCTTATTCTTATTTAAAGCGCCGGGCATAGTGAAAATACCCCTCATAAAAGTTTTTAACATATTAGGGTTGAAACAAATTAGGTGGCGCCCTTTTTTTCAACCCAAAAATAAATATTTTCAAAACTTTTATGAATTTTAACAAGAAATTAGCTGTGAGTGTTAGATAGCTCTCAGTCTCATCTTACTCTAAGGCTCTAGGTATATGAGCACTTTCTCGATTCGTTATGTGTATCTGATATTATTACAGGAATTTATTTTGTACATTATTTTTCTTTGCGCACGGGATAATTTACTAAGAACGATAGTCCGAAAGGCCAAGGACCTACGGGGTTACCCTTGACGCTATTGCGATTAAATTGAAAAAGTTTTAAAATTTATTTCTCTTTGAATTCGCATAGTAATGCTTAGATTTTAAATACTTTGTAATGTTTATTCAAAGGTAAGGCTGTTTTATTCAATAAAAACACAAAATGCGTCTTAATTGGTAAAATATAAAATTTTGTAAATTGCGCCATATTGCGGCCGTATTGGAAAACTGCGTCAAGGGTAGAGGGGCTGGTAGCAGTTTTAGTAATTTTTCATCATCCTAGACTCACCAGTGGCCATGTCAATGAAGCCCAATCTTGGCCACACACATTCAGTTGTTCTGCAATTTTATACATTGTTGCTGCTCTACATTCTACTATCCAACACATCGTTCCCAACAATCACATCGAGTTCGATAGCTCTTGAGACAATGCTCTATTCCATTATTGATATGTCAAAGTTTGTCTATTCTATTCTTGATCTACTGCAGAGGTCTCTACTTCGCGCTCCACAAAACTCACATTATTTACTCTTACTCAATAGAGTTAAACTTCTGTATTTTCTACTTTATGTCTACTAAGTACCTTGCGGAGTTATAAATGGCAGTGCGGTTAAAGAAACGACCTTCAGTCTCGAAGCCTGAACAAAATCGACGTTCCTTCCTTGCGAAGAACATAAAATATCAGCTGTAGTTTTTTGCTCGTAGACTATAGCACGATTCGAGCCAAGTCGAATGAGCAAACTGATCTGAGAAAGAGTTTACGACCCAATTTTAACATGCCCACTGTTGCCTTTACACCAACATTACCGTACATAAGTAATCGGCCTACGGTTTTTATCAGTATATTTTAACATGTCAATATAGGGCTAGCACATCATCTTCTGGACACAGATATAAGTTTAAGGAAAGTAGATATATAGATAGATAGATAATTCTTTATTGTACATCAAAGATAAATTACATTGTTTTTTTTTAACTAAAGTAGGTAGCTCAGTCCCTTTTTATATGTAGTGCTTTAGAGTAGCTCTACCTTCTCTAATAGAGCAAGAAATTGCTAGTAGATGGCGGGATAAAACCCTTTGTGGTAGTGGTGTCGTACAACCACTTTATACATTTATCGTTTGTCCTATTCTGGACTACGAGTATACGTATACAAGGTGTTACAAAAGTACCTAACTCTTTTTACATGGTAATAGCACCCGGTGATAGGGATCACAACCTAAATTTTTTTTTTGCTCTATGACGTTCCGTTGTATTTTAAATTAATAAAATGTGAACGCTGTGGCGGGTGAAAGTATTTTTGAAATATTGTTTTCATTGACTTTCACACTGTTTTAACAACTCAAACCTATGCAAATACACCTACACCTACAAACATATTTTTCAATTTGAGCTAATACCAAGAACAAAAAATTTATGAAAAATTTTAAATTTTGAGGTTATAAAATAAAAATTTATTTTTTCAACTTTTTTTTACAGAATTGATATTCTGTTGACCAGTAGGTTACACCCTGTAAAAAGAGTTAGGATGTTTTGTAACACGTTGTATAATGCAGAATCTTAAACTATTTACTGACTGTCTCAATACACAGCAAAGTCGCCCCTCCACCATCTACATAAGTTTCTCCTATCACTTCTAATAAACCAAACAATAATAACTGAATTTTGTTTCAGGAACCCTCCAAAATCTGTCTGGAGGAAATCTGGTGAATGGAAGGCGCGCTACTCACAGCTCTACTCAGCCAGGAATAATTCACTGTTAGCAACGTTTGTAGTCTACCCACAGCTCTACTCAGCCAGGAATAATTCACTGTTAGCAACGTTTGTAGTCTACTCACAGCTCTACTCAGCCAGGAATAATTCACTGTTAGCAACGTTTGTAGTCTACTTACAGCTCTACTCAGCCAGGAATAATTCACTGTTAGCAACGTCTGTAGTCTACTCATAGCTCTTCTCTTCTTCTTGTAGTGCCATCTCCTATCGGAGGTTGGCAATCATCTTGGCTTTTTCTTCCTTTGAGGCCGCCAAACGGAACAAGGAGCTCGTGGATTGTTGGTACCAATGGCGTAAGTTCTCAAGCCATGAAGCCTTGTAACTCTACTCTGCCAGGAATAATTCACTGTTAGCAACGTTTGTAGTAGTTGTTAATTAAAAGTCCCTTTTTTTGCCTATCCCATAGTTTGTGTAGATTTGCCCCTTTTCATCCCTTAGAATATTGTCCAGCCCTCCCCCATGACAACTAGACTGACTGACAGCTAGGTACCTACATATAGCACCGCATTGGCTCTGCGAGGGAGATTCGCGGGGCCCCCCACACCCGGCGCCCGAACGCGGTCGTGTGCGCACGTATATTTTGTGCTAAATAACCATAAAACTTTCCCTGAGCTTTCCTGGACCCTTACCAGCCTACAAACGCTTCCACTGGGTGTGTGTGCCCGTATTGTGCCTGTGAATCTGGTGCCCCTTGGATTTGCGCTTATGCCCGCTGGTGAACCTGGACACGCGGTAAGTACCTAGCTACTTCCATACCTAAACCTCATTTTGAAGAACCCCCTCGTATTTGGCTTCCCTTAAGGAACCTCCCTCGTGCCCATTTGTAAAACCCTGGTAGCAGAGAATTAGGGCCCCTGCCTTACCCCTTTCTCTAACATTTTGGTACACAGAGCGTGGTTTGCGGTTCCTCTGGTTGAGGAAAGCCTCTCCTATAGTCTGTTGGTGCATTCCCCCCTTTTTTTTGCGGTCTTATTTTCCCAAATATCTCTTTTTATATCGATAGTCCCTTTCATACCTAAAGTAATCTATTACGCATCAATTCAAATCGTCTATAATTTAACACCGTCGACGGTCGGCCAACCGGTTCCCTTTGTATTCGCCAGGCGAGCGAGCCGTGTTTTTTCTTTATTGACTTTGTCCTATGCCTATTTTGCAAGTTGTTTACGAGTTGATAATTAGATAGTAATAATAAAAGCCTACTTCCGTAAATTCCTTTTAAAACCTGTTGTTGGGTGATTGACCAGTTGCCATAACAATGCCTGATTACGAAACAGTATTGTATACTGAGACAGAGGAGTACAGATCGTCCTTGGGGTCGGTTAAGTTTTTTGTGAACTGGATAACAGCTACCTACGAAACCCTAGGTGCGGTGTCTCCTGCTAGACTCGTGTTTAGGCTGCGAGACCTAGAGCCCAACTTCGTGAAATTTGTAGACTGTACTTCCCGACTGTTGGGTGGTCTCGACCCCACCACGGATGCCGACGAATATAGATATGTTCAAGACCAGTTGCGGCCCATGTACGACATGGTAGATGACCTGCGATTGAAGTACTCGGAGATCAAGCCTACGGAGTATGTCGCACCTGTCCCTCCTCCTTCGATATATACCAATATGTCCCGCATTTCTGATGGGCAAATACGGCAAAAATTACCCGACTTGCCTATCCCAAAGTTCAGTGGCGTGCCCGATTCATGGATTAGCTTCATGGACCAGTTTGATAGCATCGTTGATTGCCAGCCAGACCTCTCCCCTACCCAAAAACTGCATTACTTGGTAGGCGCCCTCAGTGACGAGCCCCGCCGCCTGGTACAGCACCTGCGCATAGAGGCTGGCAACTACGAGGTCGCGCGTGATTTACTGAAAAGGCGTTATCACAACACGCGCGTCCTTGCCGACACCCACATTGCCCAAATCCTCAATCTCCAAGAGGTCAGCCATAAATTGAGTGGATTACGCGCCGCCTTCCTTAATCCACTCCTAACTGCATATAGGTGCCTCGAGCGGCTCGGATTACCAGTGAAAGAGTGGTCTTATTTCTTGGTCCACGTTATCATGACCAAACTTCCCTCCGAGCTTAAATCCCGATTTGAGCGGACCTATGGGGGCGAAAAGAGAAGCCTCCCCACCTTCGATCAGTTGATCGACTTCCTTGAGGAAGAATGTAGGCACCACGATAATGTTGGTAACGCGGCCCTTATTGACAATAATCGTACCGTGTCTGTGCCCGTGCCTACTTCATATTCCCCACCTCCAAGGCAACAGCGCCCGCCACCTTTTTATCGTCGCGTGTATGCGACCGCAGTGTCTCCACCCGAGCCTCAACCGATAGCTACGAGTAGGTGCTACATGTGCTCCTCCTCCTCCCACTACCTGCGTCAATGTGACGAGTTTATTGGCCTTTCCCCTCGCGAACGATCCTCCTTTGTACGACAGGCCGGCCTGTGCTATCGCTGCCTAGACAAGCATTCAATAGCTGCCTGCCCACGTGAATATTGTTGCCGTACTTGTCGCCGATCGACCCATCACACCATGCTGTGCTTTAATGACCCTAACAACCCCGAGTTTCCTCGCCGCAACAATGTTAGTTTCCGTGAGTCTCCGCCTCGTCGTTTCTCTCCAGTAACGTCACCTCGTTCCTCACCTCCGCGTACTAGCGGGGACGCTCGCCGCACGGGCGGGGGCACTCGCCGCACGGGCGGGGGCGCCCATTACTATAGTGACACATCTCGTCCCTCAAGCCGTCCCTCATCGCATTCACCTTTTACCACAAGGGATCACAATCCCCGTCGTTCACAGACCCCGCCGCGTTTGCGACGCCCTTACCAATCGCCGTCTCCCCCTCGTGATTATAACGGGCCTTCGTCCTCTTCTAGGTCTAGGACTTATAATCGCTCCTACTCATCTGACCGTCAGCCTCAATAACTAGCCTGCCCTCCAAACCGACCTCCCTCCAGTGTTACGATACCCGCCTCGTTAGTGCTTCTTCCCACCGCTGTCATACATGTGCGTTCCGCTTCCGGTTATTATGTCGAAGCGCGTGCACTCTGTGACACCGGCGCCCAAGGCTGTTTACTAACTACTGATCTAGTAGTAGACAAATTAAACATGTCTTTGTGCCCTACTTCCTCCCCCGTGCGAGGTATCGGCAATGTACAGTCTGTACAGGTTCGCGGCAGTGTTTCCTTTACATTTAGACCTGCGGATTCATCCTACCCTGAGATCACTGCCTCGGCCATGGTCCTCGACGTTATTGCCGGTACACATCCTGAGCTAGAGTTACCTTCAAGTTTAGTGTCATGTGTCTCCTCCTTTCCCTTAGCGGACCCTTCCTTTTATATGCCTGGCCCTATAGATGTGCTCCTTGGTGCTGACGTGTTTGGATCCTTGTTGTGCCCTAATATGCCCATAGTTTGCCCTTCCGGCCTAACTGCGGTCCCAACTGTCCTGGGACATATTTTGTCTGGTCCCATACCAACTTTAACTCCCCCCGAGGCCCCTATGACCGGTGTTAGCCTATCAAAAATTGTGGAACGATTCTGGAAGTTAGAAGAACCGCCAGAATCCCCTATAGACCCTATAGATGATGAATGTGAGCTCATCTTCAAGTCCACTACCCTACGTGAACCAGACGACCGCTTTACGGTTCGTCTCCCTTTCCTACCGGACCGTCCTCAACTTGGTGACTCTAGGTCTACTGCTCTTAGACGGTTTTTTAGCCTTGAGAAGCGCCTACATGCTAATCCTGGGCTGAAGGAAAAGTATGTGAGTTTTATGCGAGAGTACATTGAACTCGGCCATATGTGTCCCTCCTCATTTGAACCCTCCTCAGCGGAACATTATTTTATTCCCCATCACGGCGTATTTAAAAGTGGTGATGAAGCTAAAATCCGTGTAGTGTTTGACGGAAGCTCCCCTACATCCTCAGGCGTGTCCCTAAATCAGTGCCTCCACTCAGGTCCCAAATTACAACGTGATATTACGTGTATCCTCCTTAATTTTAGGCGCCATAAAGTGGTTTTTGTGACGGATATCCGGATGATGTTTAGAATGACATGGGTCCACCCTGAAGATAGAAAATATCAGCTCATACTTTGGCGTGAAGCCCCCAACTTCCCTTTGTGTACGTATGAGCTTAACACAAATACCTACGGCCTCAGGTCAAGCCCCTTTATTGCCATCCGAGCCTTGTTAGAACTAGCTGAACAAGAACGTTCAAGGTTTCCCCTAGCAGCTTCAGTCCTAGAGAGTGATGTATATGTTGATGACTGCCTTACTGGAGCTGCCTCCCTGGATGAAGCTCGCGTCCTTATGAATGAGATGAATAGCATTATGACTTCCGGTGGCTACGAATTGAGAAAGTGGATCTCAAACTGTCCTGAACTCCTGTGTGACCTACCCCCAGAACATTTGCAGTTGCCCCACTCTTTTCAAGATCCCGAAAATCCCCAAACTATTGCGGTACTTGGCGTCCAATACGATCCCGCGGCTGACGCCTTTACCTATCGTTTTTCCTCCGACCCTGTGACTCATGCAACAAAACGCAAAGTTTTGTCCCTCATTGCCCGTACCTATGATCCGTGTGGCTGGATCGCACCGGTAATTTTTAAAGCTAAAGCTTTTATGCAAAAGCTTTGGCTGTCTGGCCTTACCTGGGACGAACCTCTGACTCCTACTCCAGCAGCGGAGTGGTGTTCCTTTTCCCAAGACCTTTCGAACGTGAACCACGTAGTCCTCCCACGCCCCATTATGTGTGATACTGTGAATACATTTTCCCTTCATGGGTTTTGTGACGCCTCTGAGGCTGGATTTTCAGGAGTGGTGTACTTACGTACGGAAAGCCCCTCTGGCGACTGTAAGGTCCATCTTCTCTTGGCTAAGAGTAAAGTCGCTCCAGTTAGGACTCGCTGTACGATTCCTAAATTAGAGCTGCTTGGTGCAACTCTACTGTCCAAGATACTCCACCACGTAGCCTTTTGCTTACAAAAGTCTATAGTGTTAGATGCTATCTATAGTTGGTCAGATAGTCGTGTGGTCCTTGCCTGGATAGATACCCCTATTCACCACCTACAAACCTTTGAAGCCAATCGTGTTTCACAAATAAAAAATTCGCCCACTGCTTCCCAATGGCGACATGTCCCTGGTGATATGAATCCTGCCGATTGTGCCTCACGCGGCGTGTCCGTTTCCTCCCTGCTACAGCACTCTTTATGGTGGTCACCCACATGGCTAAAGCAACCTTCGTCTGAATGGCCTACGCCGAAAACTCCGTCGCCTGGTGACTTACCTGGAATACGTTGTTTGCTCGCAACCACCCCTATTCCGTCTCCAGACCCGTCCTTTTTGTTGGATAGGTATAGTTCCTTGCCTAAACTCGTAGGTGTAGTCGGGTACATGCTACGCTTTGTGAAGAGGACGAGAAATCCTGAGTTTTCTGTTACTCATTCCTACCTTGATGCGGATGAACGTAGAGAAGCCTTGCTCTATATTGTGAAGCAAGTTCAACTTACATCCTTTCCTGAGGAGTTAGATACTCTACATCGCGGTGCCTTACTCAAGTCTTCACTCCGACGACTCTGCCCCTTCCTCGACGATAGTGGTTTGATTCGTGTGGGCGGTCGCCTTAAAAATTCGGACCTCCCTTATGACGCCCGCCACCCTCTCCTCCTACCCAAGTTTGGTAGTTTTGTGCAGCTTTTAGCGTCCCATTATCATGTGAGTAATTCCCACGCTGGCCCTAATGCCTTATTGGCCCTACTGTCCCGTGAATTTTGGATTGTATCAGCCCGCCGGTTAGTCAATCACGTGATATTTAAATGCCTTTCATGCTATCGTCTAAAGGCAGCGGTTACCCAGCCTCCCATGGGTGACTTACCTAGAGATAGAGTAGTCTCTACGAGACCCTTTGATGGAGTCGGTACAGACTTTGCCGGCCCCTTTTATACCAAGATCCAAGCTTATCGAAATAAAAGGGTGGTAAAATCATACCTTTGTGTATTTGTTTGTTTGTCCACTAAAGCGGTACATTTAGAGGTTGTCTCAGACTTGACCACAGAAGCTTTTATTGCGGCCTTAACCCATTTTGTTTCCCGTCGCGGCTTACCTTCCCTTATTCGTTCCGATAACGGCAGGAACTATGTTGGTGCCAACAATTACCTCGGTGACTTGCACACCTTCCTTGTAGAGCATCAGTCGGAATTAGCCTCCGAGTCCTCTAAAAGAGGTATCAACTGGGTGTTTGATCCCCCCCTGTGCCCTCATTGGGGCGGCCTATTTGAAGCGGCTGTTAAATCTGCAAAAACCCACCTCAAACGTGTGATTGGAGAGACCACCCTAACATTCGAGGAGTTGACTACAGTGTTCGCAAGGATCGAAGCCGTCCTCAATTCACGTCCCCTGTGCCCATTAGCTTCCAGTCCAGACCTTGAGGTCCTAACACCGGGCCATTTCTTGATTGGGCAACCCTTAGTTGCTGTGCCTGAATACCCCTTCAACGAAGTTAAAGTTAGTCGTCTCACCCGGTTTCAGTTGATACAACAGGTGACCCAACATTTTTGGTCCCGTTGGCACGCGGAATATTTATCAACCTTGCAGAGTAGGCATAAGTGGACCACTTCCTCGGATCCTCCCTTTGTTGGTGAACTCGTCCTTCTCAAGGAAGATAATACCCCTCCATTACAGTGGCGACGTGGTCGCATCCTTCATATTTACCCCGGCCAGAATAGTGTCGTTCGCGTTGTCGATGTGCAGACGCCCTCCGGTGTTAAGAAGCGCTCTCTCACCAAGCTCGTTCGCCTACCCGTAGACACCACCCCCTCTATCCCTTCGTCGTAAACATTTGTGATGTTTAGGGCGGGGGTTATGTTAATTAAAAGTCCCTTTTTTTGCCTATCCCATAGTTTGTGTAGATTTGCCCCTTTTCATCCCTTAGAATATTGTCCAGCCCTCCCCCATGACAACTAGACTGACTGACAGCTAGGTACCTACATATAGCACCGCATTGGCTCTGCGAGGGAGATTCGCGGGGCCCCCCACACCCGGCGCCCGAACGCGGTCGTGTGCGCACGTATATTTTGTGCTAAATAACCATAAAACTTTCCCTGAGCTTTCCTGGACCCTTACCAGCCTACAAACGCTTCCACTGGGTGTGTGTGCCCGTATTGTGCCTGTGAATCTGGTGCCCCTTGGATTTGCGCTTATGCCCGCTGGTGAACCTGGACACGCGGTAAGTACCTAGCTACTTCCATACCTAAACCTCATTTTGAAGAACCCCCTCGTATTTGGCTTCCCTTAAGGAACCTCCCTCGTGCCCATTTGTAAAACCCTGGTAGCAGAGATTTAGTGCCCCTGCCTTACCCCTTTCTCTAACAGTAGTAACTAGCGCTCGTTACTGAGCTGCCACTCTCCGTGCATAATTTGTAGGCCGCAGACGTCGGTAAATGTAAGTTAAACATCTTCCGTACCGTACCTAACTGGAACAATGCGACACTGTCCAGTAACACTTGGAAAAAATAAGGTAATGTGTTTTTATATTCATTTAACGATTTAATGTAATGTAAGTATCCTAGCCGTAATGTACAAACATATGCTTACCGATCTACGCATAATATCGTAGTAGTTAAAATGGTCGAAGAATAGAGGTATGACTGCTGAGCAATGAATATACCGTTTTGGTATAAGAGTATAATTAATTCGAGTAGGTATGCAAATTAATTTTACCCTCACTCATCGCCTCATCTCATTTTGCGAAAATAACACCCGCTATTTGTAATCACCGCGCCGGGCCGCCAAATTAATTATGCGCTTGGATTATTCATCCAAGCAAACGTTCTTATATTAATTTTGCCAATTCAGACCTTCTATCGATAGCTCCTTTTTACTGAGAAACCTTCGTGATTCATACGTAACAAGAAGGTGACTCACGGAGGTCAAGAAAAGTCTCGCCACAGCATCCATCACGGTTTCTTTCCAGCCACGATACTCGTAAAATAACTGCGGCACAATCGTTTATGGGGTTCCGCAATTAGCTTTATGTTCTCATGAAAACATTGCAAGTTATGGCCCGGTGCTAAGAGTAAACCTATAAGCTGTAAAGGTAACCGCTACATCTCCTCGGTAGGCGCTACAATGCCAATGGGCCGTCATTATTCTGTTTTCTAGTTTATGAAGAAATAAAAATTTAATTGAATTATCGATTACTCTCTACCACCTCTATAAAATCCAATCATGTACGTATATCGTCGTCTCCGTCCTAACCCTAGTGTCGTCTATAATACATAGTGCAGCAAGGACTGAAGTGAAGAGTTTTCAGAAAACTGCAAAGTAAAGTAGTAGGTATGTTTATCAAAATGACAAAGCTTCATCAGAGCCCACTGAACAGTTTTTAATTTTATTACGTCGCGTACCCAGTTAGTGTATTAACCTTCCTAAATCGGCTACGCAGTGTACGTACATCGTATTGACATTGTTTATTGTAAAATGCCCCTCTGTTACTCTTTTTCCAAATAAATCACCAACAAACAAAACTTCCAACTTTAATTCAATTTCGTCTGCGGCTTATACCACCTACTCAGTCTGTAATAAACTTATTATCGGTACAACGGCCTTTCCACCTCCACAGGTCAAAAGACAAAGACTCGGGCACGCAACGCATCTCATTTATGGACAAGGATTCGTACACACCCGGCTTGCTTCCCTTGGTGATGACCATCGACCGTCGCAGCCAGGACTCGTCTCTGACCTCGAGCACTCATAGCAACGCTGGCACCAGGCTGCTCTCGCTCTACTCCTATAGGAGCTACGATAGGGCGTACTTCTCTGGGAGTGCGCAACCGTATGTAGAGACCAACGGCTTCGCCTCACGAGGCCGAAGGCCGGTGGTTGACACGCGTAGCGAGCAGGGGGCGTAGCCGCCTAGAAGCTTATACGCTTATATTGTTCTCATATCCCCTGAATTTTACAATTTTTTGCCCAATTTCGGTACTACTTACCTTTAGGACATTTGATAAGTTTTTTCTCAAACTCTACATTTTGTTAGCGTGGAAAGCCGCTTAGCAGAAGGCTCTATAACCGTTAATAATTTCGAATAACAGAGTTGATAGAATCACTTAGATCAATATTGATAACGCGAGCTTGACGTTACGACGATAGTAAGTCCTAGGTATTCTAGTAAATGTTGTATTGTCTGGTTTGTAAACTATTAATGCACAGAGAAAAAAAAGAACACAATGTAAGCTACAAAAAATCTCTATGCGAAACAACATAAGTAATTATATTTATAATGTAATGTCAAGAACAGGTAGGGCCTCTGAATGGATCGGGTTTTACGACATTTCCAATCACTTCACATCTAAAATACTCTTTTCCTATTATAACTCATAGCTCGCGTATAGTAAACTAATAAGCTTCCCTTGTGCAAGAGATACAACACCATTCAAAACTATGTTATCTCTCTCTCTATCCCTCTTTTTGTCTCTTCGGATCATGAGGAACATTAAAGCTTATTACGCATCCATGAACAAGGTGTAGGTCCTAATTCTAGTACGGAATCCGCCTCTGGTATGCAAACGAAAGTACTTGTCGTACACTCAGCATTGGGTGGCCTCTATACTTAGCAGGTAGCTTCTACTACTCAGTACGATGATGATGATGAATGCCTCCCCCTCAGCAGGTCCCAGAACCTGGATGGCTACGAGACGAAACTCCTCGAGATGGTTCGCGCCCACATCCAGGATGTCAACCAGGACGAGATGCTTGACAAGGCGCTGGAGCTGCCTAAGGAGGAACTTAACAATTGCGATGAGTATGAATTATCTATGCTTATATTCCAACAGCGACTGGTGGATCTTGAAAGCGGAAGACATCAGTTGGGAGATCACCAGCCGGATGGATCGACGGCATAGCCCGAGTGGCTGGAAAATAGTGGTTGCGTCTAGCAAAGGATCGTGAGAAGTGGCGACAGTATGAAGTGGTCCGACTTCTGACTTTTTACGATAACACACCCTACATTGAAACTTACAGCTTCAAAATAGTACAAAATATGTAATTCAAAATAGTTAAAAGTACAAGTACAAGGCAAGGCTTTTTCAAAGTACAAGGTAGATAAGACTTGGCCAACTTGGCCTGCCTAATCAGAATCCAGAGGTAAAGTTTGATTGTGTATGTGTTGTCATGTGTACATATGTGTGTCTGTAAAAACTAATTAAGTGATTCGTCATTGTTAAGTAAGACCTTACTGAGGGTGTTAATTGAGACTTTTTGGATCATGCACTCACGAGTCGCACGATGGATTAACTTCGGCTCGTTCGTAACTTCTGTCCATTATCGCGGATCCATTTCGGTTATGAATTTATGATTAATAGCCGTTATTAGTCGCCGTTGTATGAAAATTATTATATCACAGATCATACACTATCACGTACTAATAGCATCTAATAACGAGCCTTAAAGTAGTTGACAAAAAGCATTTAAAAAAGAACTTGCCGTTTTCCCACTTAACTTTCACTCTCAATTGAATTACGCCTATCACGACAACTTTCTCACACTGAGTACTATTGTGACAGTAATTATGCTGCAATTATGTTAACAGTCGGCACCGCAACAACTGTACGTAAGTACTTACCTTCTGGTAATTTAGACACTAACTGCACCGCACGCGCATTGAGATTGGCAAGACATTTTTGAAATGGAACGTAAGTACGTTAGCGTATGCGGTAGCGCAGGCCACCCTCAGTCTCAGTACGGGCAGCATGGTAAGCCCGAGACAGGCCCTTCTCTATGCAAAACTGTCAACTTTTCGGTCGGGCTCGAGTTGGCTCTACGCCAACATGGCGATGGAGACAAAAATACAACATTTTTATTAAAATGGCATTAACTACTTTTTGCTCGACATGACCCTAATCTATTGCCATCTCGAGTCCCGCCTGCCATGCTCGCACAATAGACATGGCACGTCTGTCACTCGAGTTCGAGAGAGTGTCAAAACGACCATGCTAAGCATACTGGAAGCGTAGCATAAGATTGGGCATAGAGCGTATCCATTTATAACTCTAGGCATCCTACTACGTCAAACAAAAGAGCTAGAGTTATAAACCCATGGATACGCTCTAACCAACCCTTATCTAACCCCGTTAACGATTTTTTCACTTAAACTTTCGTAAGAACTGCACATTTTGTATTTCGTTGTATTATGTCGGTGTAGCCGACTAGTTTCGGTTCTCATTCGGAGACCTTAATCAACTGTTAACGATTGTAAATTAATAAGTAACAACCAGGACCATCGGTTCAACGTGTTTCGGAAGTACGCCTTTTTTAAATGTAACCGCTGACTCTAGTCACTGAAAAGTGAAAAATCATAGACTCTACATGTGTATTTTTCTCTACAGCCAGTCCATCAACGAAGCCTGTGTCCATATGCTGAGCCTGCGCGACAACACGGAACGAAGCATATCACGCTCCCGCGTTTCCCGCATGTCCACAAGGAGGGACATGGATATTCCCTCGATCCTGGCATTCACCGCTAGCGTCCCAGAGCTGGTTAGTTTTTTTTTCTGCCAAAATTTTCAGCCAATCCCCAAACGCGATTTATTTTTCTTTTAGGCCTTCCAATATCCAGCCAGTGTTTTAGGGCAACCTACTTTTTTTATGGAAACGGTTCATTGAACAAGGAGGTTCAGCTTATAATGTACGCACTAATAAAAATAGCTACGTAAGTGAATCACATCTTCATTAATTAGCATTAATTACTCATTGGCGTGTTAGACGTTGTCTCCACAAAAAGCAACAGCCGCTATATTGCCATAAAATTAGTCTGAATATCTATAGCGCACGATATTCTCCTCTCTACCAATACCTACACGATATCCTATTCAACTGACATAAATTGAAACCTCGACAGATAGGTATGTGTAGATACCTACAGATATAGACAGGTAGATATAGCAAGCTGTAAATCTCAGTAGACCATGCCACACCTGCTCTCGTGTCCAGAGTGCCCTAATACCTTTACCTGCAAGGACCTGTTGTGGAAGGCTAAGTACAACAAGTGCTGTCGAAGTAACTATGTTCTATGTTAGCTACCTACATACTGGAAGAAACTTCGACATGAAAAGAAGAAGAACCTCGATATGGCGGCACATGGTTAGCCAGTGTCTTTACCTTCACAGACACAACTCGAGGTCCCCGAGTTCCAAAAGACGAAGGTTGTTCCTGAAGAAGAGTTCCCCCGCTGGTCGATACGCCGCTCCCAGTGCCCCGTGTGCTCGCAGAAGTGGAAAGATCGCACCTCCATCAAAAATGTAAAATATTCCGGTAAGAGAGTCCAAAACGTATCCGGTTTCTTTTCTCGGTTGAATTGACAGCTAGGGGCATGAATGTGCCAATATAGTTTAGAAGAACAATATGATAGGTATAACATGAGGATGGCCTAACATTTATCTACTATCTATCAAGCCGTGAGTAAAACCCGTGAATAAGCCTCTTCTTTTTCACGCCAAGACTCTTGAAACTTAATCAAAAGAGCACATTTTTATTTCAGCCAACCTCAACTCCTTTTTCACTTCCTCTTGGCGATGGAACACCGCCCCCTCTGGCCATAGGTCTAGCCTTAGCAAGACTTTTCCATTGGAAGCAAGCACTTGAGTCTGGAGAGTTAAAATCTGCAATGTAGAGCCTTGCCTGTTGCTTACTCCATAGACTCTTACTTCTAAGTTATTACTTTACAGGCTTGAAAAGGAACATCCTAACCGAGATGCCGTCCGTCATGGCACCAGCACGCTTAAGAACTTCCATCACCTCGGGGTAGTAAGTCACTGCGAGTAACTGCCTACAAGACCTTCAAACGTTAGGTGCTCGCCCAGCATTGCCAACAAAGATACAGAAAAAATACAGAAGGCTACACCTTCACCACCAACTCCAACTGTTTCACCAACTGTCTCTACAATGACAGTCTTTGCCGCTTCAGTCAACCTGTGACTGGCCAAGGCAGTGTCATGCAGCCGAAACGTTGGTATAAATAATGAGTTCAGTTTTATCAGCAAAATCAGAAATCTGCATTATGCCCGGCTTCGGATAAAATCATTTACCACGTCCTCTTCTCTCGTATCAAATGCGTCGACGTCCTCGGCAGAAGTAGGTACTTGGCGCTCGCAGAAGCGCGCCAACTTGATCGCTGTTTGTGTCACCTGTAGAAGATCATATCCCTACTTCATAAAACCGTCCTCTCGCAGCGTGCCCCGTCCAACCCTTGCGGCTGTGGACGAGGATGCCGGTCTGGCTCACGGCGGCAGCCTGCGCAGCACCGGCCCCGCCTGGCAGCTGACCCGAGCACGCAGGTTGTTCTTTCTTATCTTATGAATTTTGGGGCCGCCCCTGGCCCATCCCTAAGTATTCCTGCTCAGGACGTGCAAGAACCAAGTTCATAAGCTTCAAAACGCAGGTTGTTGATTTATTCTCTGCGGTCCTAAGTAGACCAATATTTCTATGAAAATAATTCTATGAGCGGCGCACGATACCTACTCGGGCCACCAAATACTCGAACCCGCGAGGGCGAAGGCCGATTCCCGCGTTGAGCGAAGCTCAAAGTAGCACTCGAACGCTCCGACTCAATATGATGCTCCCCTACGAATAGGTGGGCAAGCGTAGCGTGCACGCAACGTAGCCACCTGACTTTTGGAATGTCATAAAATTCAAAAAAAATAAGTAAAAAAACTTTTTAAGTTAAACGGTTTTATGTTAAACATACATTGCAATGTTTAAGATAAATGTACTAAAAACCAAAAAATAATAAAATAGATACAGTCGTGGGAATTATAAACATATGCATAGACTAGAGTAAAATAAAACCGTGGGGCACGTCAACTGCCTAATTATAGTGTAACATTACAAAACACGTGCCCCACGGTTTTATTTTAGTCTAGTCTATGCATATGTTTATAATTCCCACGACTGTATCTATTTTATTATTTTTTGGTTTTTAGTACATTTATCTTAAACATTGCAATGTATGTTTAACATAAAACCGTTTAACTTAAAAAGTTTTTTTACTTATTTTTATTTTCTAGTTTTTAGTTTTTATTTCGCATTCTGTTTAATTCATATAGTACATTGTATTATACTGGTTGAGCACTTTCATTTGATACCCATATTGATGGGATCGATAAAACCTACGTTATCCGCCATTTTGTAGCGGCCGCCATCTTGTATTTCAATTTTTTATAGTATATTGTATTCTGCTTGTTGAGCCCTTTCATTTGATACCCATATTGATGGGATTGATAAAACCTACGTTATCCGCCATTTTGTAGCGGCCGCCATCTTGGATTTCAATTTTTTATAGTATTTTGTATTCTGCTTGTTGAGCCCTTTTATTTGATACCCATATTGATGGGATTAATAAAACATAAATTATCCGCCATTTTGTAGCGGCGGCCATCTTGAATTTATAATGATAATGAATAAACATAATTGTATTGTCATCAAAATCCAAAGTGTATACAAAATTTCAGATTAATCGGTTGACAGGAAGAGGGTGAAATTTGAATTACTAAATTTGACCCAAGAAAGAATAAAGAATAAATAAAACAAACGGGGTGAGCTAAATAAAACCGTTTAATAAAAACAAAGCTTAATATAATAGATAAGGCCTACTCGAAGAAGAAACATAAACTTTCTTGGCCTAAATAGAAGTTCTACTTGCTAGAAGAAGAAACCTAAACTTTGTATCCCAGGTTCCGCCTCCCCAAGCCGCGGTTGCCGTCGCCAGAGCAGCGGGCCCCGCCCAGTGCCACCGCCCCGCTGGCGCGCAAGGACCTGGACTCGAGGGTCAGCCGGTTCCTCGCGCTCAAGGAAGGAGACTCGTCGGACGCCGCCGTCTCCAAGGCCTACGACCTGAGGCCGCTTTTGAAATAATATACCTACTTACTTGCTAAGGTCCGTTGTTGTTTGCATTTTATCTTTTAGACTTTACCTAAAGGTACGTTCTCATCTCATCTCGCGCTGGCTGATAGGCATAAGATGGCAGCTACTGTGCAGACTCGGCTTTTTTTTACGCTTGTAGAGCCTACACTTTCATACTTCTAGGGTTTTGTCTACAGTGTAGATAGAGACATATCCTAGACCGAGGCCGACCGAGTCTACGGCTGGCTGCCGTATTATCCCAGCATGTTCAAGGTTCAGTTCAGTCCGGGAAACTCATAGGTATCAGCCAATAAAAAAATGAATTGTGTTTTTTCGTGCTAGACGTGCTGCTGGCTTAGCATGACCGGCCTTATCGAACTTTGACAACTTCATACGCCACAAACACTATCAGTACTGTTGTATCGAGCAAGATCGTCCTTCATTCTGTGAGGAAGCCGCAAGTGTTGACTTTGCGTTGGCTAAATGAAAGTATATCCTTGCCTAAGAAAATACATGCCCGCCATAGACAATTTTATTTTGACATTGATTGACAAGCCGATTAGCCGACTGTCAAAAAAAATCGCAAAACAAAACTCGATTTGCAACTTTTGGAAATGTGCAGAAAATTATAAGTTTATCTCGTACTTTATCAAACTGATCCTTACCAAAAACCATGGCCCCATTGCCTTTTACTAGATCACTTGTTTTGCCGGTGAAATGTTACTTTAGAAGCTGCAAAAACATTACCGTTCCAGCCAGAAGTTTGATGTCAAGACAGCTGGTTTACAGTGAATTTGGAGATCCAGTGAAGGTGGTGAAGTACAGGGAAGTCAAGGTACCTGAGCTGCAGCCACAGGAGGTGCTGGTTCGCATGCTAGCTGCGCCTGTCAACCCTGCAGATATAAACACCATACAAGGTACTTTGAAGCAGCTTACGTCCTATTTTCAGATTCGCAAATTTATTTACTTGGAAAACGCAATGCTAAAGTGCTATTAGTATTTACCTACTCTAATTATTTCAAGACTAATAAGAAAAAGGTATTTTATGTTTATGTTTTTATTGTTATAACTTCAATATTCTTTGTCACCAGCAAGTCAGCATGTTTTACACAAAAACTTTTCTCATCTACTTGCAGGAAAATATCCAGTAAAGGTTGAGCTGCCATGCATACCAGGCAATGAGGGAGTTGGCATAGTAGAAAATGTAGGAAAAGATGTCACAGGAATTTCCACCGGAAATAAAGTTATTGTTACAAAACCCGTCCAGGGCACTTGGAGAGACATTGCCACTTTCAATAAAGATGTACTAAAAGTTGTACCTGATAACCTGGGCTTACTGGAAGCTGCTACCTTGACCGTCAACCCATGCACTGCTTACAGAATGTTGACAGATTTCAAGCCTGTCCGTGATGGCCTTGTCGTCATTCAAAATGGAGCCAACAGTGCCTGCGGTCAGAACGTCATTCAACTATGCAAAGCTTGGAATGTGAAGAACATCAACATTGTCAGAAATCGACCTGACATAGATGAATTGAAGAAGTATTTGGAATGCCTAGGAGCAACCTATGTACTTACGGAGGAGGAATTACGTTCTACAACAATTTTCAAGGACAAATGTATTGACAAGCCATCTTTAGCACTAAACTGTGTGGGTGGCAAGAGCTCTTTAGAAATGTTAAGGCACTTACAGCATTCTGGAAAGATGGTCACCTATGGAGGCATGTCCAGGGAGCCTGTGACCATTCCAACATCCGCATTTATTTTCAAGGACCTTTCATTTTACGGCTTTTGGATGACCGTGTGGAACCAGAAAGCCAGTCAGCAAGAGAAAGACCAGATGATGTCTGAACTGATATCTCTAATGTGCGAAAATAAACTAAAAGGCCCTATCCACAAATTGGTGAAGTTTGAAAACTATGAAGAGGCCTTGAATAATGCCTTGTCGTCGAAAGGCTTTACGGGTTGTAAATATGTTTTAGAATTTAGTTAAGTTAAAAGCCAAAGGCATTTATGTTAATGTTATATTATTTTGATGCATCAATAAAACAGCTAAATAGCCAGCTGGTGATTTATTTTTTCCTGTAGTCTCAAGATTCCTTTTTCAGTAATCATCCACTCCACTGGTTGGAGATTCCTTACTACAATCCAATCCTACCAATCCAATGTCATCCTTTACAGGCCGATACCCCTCCCTGCCGTGTCTACCATCAGTCCCGGGCGATGAAGGCGTCGGCGAAATCGTCGAGATCGGAAGCTTGGTCTGCAGAGTTCCTGTCAAGCAAAGAGTCATCATGTCGACGCGTCAGCTGGGCACCTGGCGCTACTACGGCATCTTCCACGAAAGAGACGTTCATCCTATCTCTCCGAACATACCGCTTGCTGACGCGGCCATGATGTCTATAGCCCCGTGCACCGCTTGGAAACTACTCCACGACTTCAAGAAGCTGCATCCTCTAAATTGCGTCGTGCAGAACGCGGCCAACAGCCCTGTCGGTCAATGCGTCATACAGATATGCAAAGCTCTGGATATCCACACTTTCAACATCGTCGCGAGCCGATGTGGCTACAAAGAAGTGAAGGAGTATCTGAAGAAGCTAGGCGCCAATGAGGTGGTCACATTAGAAGAGGCTGAGTGCTCGCCGTGCTACCCTACCTCGGTATCGAGGCCTATGCTGGCGTTGAACTGCCTCGGTGGAAGGTTTGAAGATGCGATGGTGAGGCTCCTAGAACACGGTGGGGCAATGGTCTATTACGGCTGTGCCTACGATTTGCCGCCGCATCGGTACTGCCATAGAGGCGACATTACCTACCACAGGTTTAATTTTAACGAGTGGGATATGTACGCTACGCAGCTCCAAAGAGACCTCGTGTTGAAAAACATAGTTGAGCTCATCGTGAGCGGTAAACTAAGGGCCCCGATTTATGAGACGATGGAGCTTAGGAACTACATCCAGGCCCTGCAGTTTACTGCGCCCTGTGAAGCGTATGCGGTCTCTAATATTTTGTTTGATTTTACTATCTAGATTATGCCACGTGAAGAGTGCAAGATTGAACGCAGATAATAAACTAAAATGTAAGTAAATAAATAATTTATTATTAGGTACGCCAAGAGTGACCAAGACCATTCATTTGTCGTCCGTTCGTCCCGTCATACACCTAGTTTGGTAAAATGTATTAAATTACGAACCGATATTAATTTTATTTCATTTTCAAAGTTACATAGTCAGTTTGGATACTGAATAATCCCATCGTGGAGCGTGAAGTTAATTTATTAAGATGGTTCGCTTGCACTTCAGATAAGGGCATATGTCTCAAGCTCTCTTTAGCCGCTCCTAGGAACTGTGACAAAAAAATCAATGGCCCTTTGGCCCTAATAGTGTTTCTGCCTTCCTCTTCTTTACAAAAAGCTTGATGTTGGTTTTCATCGCGACTGTACCTGACGTCGGATTTATTTGACTATGATTTCAGACTTCCGGTAGAATTTTGCGCTCTGTGAATATTGTTAATGTCAGTTTGACGTTTGTTTATGTTTTCTCATTTTCCTTTTAGTCTGTGTTTTGCACATGTTCTGTGGTTTTGCAGGTTTTGACGTTTGTTTGTTTTGGTGATGGCAAAAATTGTTTAGAATTTCTTTGAAAATTATAAATGGAACCGAGCTCGTATTATTTATTCGAAAATATATAGATAATGGAGAAAAATCTGTACGAAACATACGAGTTCCTTCCATCTACCGGTGCAGATGCGGAGGCAGACGAGTTTTTCGTCGTACAAAACGACGGAACACTGTTGAGTAAGTTAAATCAAACCATTAAAAAATCAGTATATAGCTGAGATCATCACTAAAATCCACTGTCTTGCTTTAAGAGCCAACCCCTTAGTTATAATATAATTACAGGGGAGTTTCTGGGTCCAGCTTTAACCATTCATGCTGATTTTACGACTAGGAATCGAGAATAGAATTTATTACGAACCAAAAACGGTCCAAACTATAACAAAAACGGAGCAAAAAAATTATTCTAGGCAGAAATAGGTCGAACTTTTACCAAAATCGACTCAGAGCACACCAAAACTTAAATTGAAAGTCTTGCTCTTACTACACCTAAAGTGCAATCTTTACCATAGAACACTAATAAAAGTTTTCTTCCATATTTTTTCTAGTAAACAGACAAGTCCAGTATGTGGCAGAGGTGGAAAATGTGAAAGGTGTGCTGGAGAATGTGCAGCCCTGCACTGCGGTGTACGATGTATCATCTCAACAGTATTATGTGGACGTTGACAACTCTGCTGGCCTTATATCTGTCTCAGGTATCGATGCTAAGTGCTAAAGTTATCTTAACTCTGACTACTTATATTTCTTATGGTTTCATTTATTATGGATCTGACCTGTCCTTATTCAATTAGCTATAATTTACAAGCCCTATAATCCGTTTTGTTCTAATACTTAGTACAGTCGTCCATAGGCTAGGATGCCCCTTTTTGTTCAATTGGTCCCCTTTGTCGTGTGCGGTAAGAGCTGCCATGGGGAATCTGTGACTGTGGCCGACTGTACCTTCTTGTTTCATTTGTGTTGTTGCAGATCAGTTTGTACTTCCACACGATGCTTCCAACAATCAATTTGGAAACAATTACCTTTTGCAGTCAATACCTGCAATCTCCGAGCCCTCAGTCCAGGTTAATATTTTCTGTAAATAATTATTTACCAAAATCGATACTTAGGTCTTCTTTTCTTGTTTCTAATATTCTTCATCTTTATATGTCCGAATTTTTATTAGATCCAGATTCTAGGGTTCCAATCATGGTGGCCATATCATGGACAGAGCCTTTAAAGCCTTAATACCTCTCTTGACTTACTGGACTTAAATCCTTCAGAGTTGGGCGTTTGATACGGTCCACGGCCAGAAAATCCCAAGGATCCTCTGCAGGCATTTATTGACAAATACCTGTAGCCTCTGGGACAGGTCTTTTCTAACGAACCACATCTCGCAACCATAAAACAACCTCCCTCATGCATGTTTTTGGAAAACCTTTCAGATAGCGGAAACAGTTTCTGTTGCCAATGAGTTCAGTGATTTTGCCATGAAAGAAGAACCCATTAATCCAAGCACCATTGAGGGACCTGAAACCACAAATTTTACTGAAGTAAGTAGTATTTTAAGTCCTCCAACCTTGATCGAAGCCTCCAACCCATGGTCCCAAATGTGAGTAAATTGTTGTATTTCCAGAAGGGTAATGCCGAGTTTATTACAAATTATTATTTTTTTTTTTTTTTTGTTTTCCCTGTGTTATCTACAATCGGCCCTTCTGGCCATAATTAGATTAGTTCATTGTTGGGATATATTATTGTCAGAGGATTTTCCATTGATCATCTTCTGTTATTTGGCATGACTAATCATTTCTCAGCTCCTTTTGTCAAGGTTTAGTATTTGCCATCTTTTTAGGCGTGTTATTTTTCCTTGGGTGTTTAATAAGTCTTTGGCCAGGTCATTGGTGTGTCTTTGTAGTCTTTGTTTGTATCGTTCGCAGCTTTTTTTCACTTCTTCCTTGATCGTTGGCATCTCTAAATATTCATGTATTTCTGTGTTTCTCACAAACCAGTGTGCCCCTGATATAGATCGTAGAGCTCTATTTTGAAATCTTTGAAGTATCTCTATATTGGAGTTGCTAGCAGAGCCCCAGAGTTCAATTCCATAGGTCCAAATTGGTTTTAATATAGCTTTGTAAACTAGTAGCTTGTTTTCAATTGACAATCTTGATTGGCGTCCTATGAGCCATGATAGGCTTTGGTATTGCCTTGATACAGTCTTTTTCTTATACTTAATGTGGTTTCCCCAGGTAAGTCTCCTGTCCAAGTGTAAGCCAAGGTATTTCACACAGTCGCTGGTTGGTAGTGGTTTTCCTTCCATGGTGACAGGTGGGCAATCTCCTTTTCTTAAAGTAAATGTAATTTGAGTAGATTTTGTTACGCTGGGTTTTATTCGCCACTTTTCTAGCCATTGGTCTATTTTGTTCAATTGTGATTGCAATTTCTTTGTCGCTTTATCGGGATCTTTGTCACTGGCAAGACATGCAGTATCATCAGCATATGTTGCAGTGGTCACTTCTTTACTACCGGGTAGATCTGATGTGTAGATCGAATATAACACTGGACCAAGCACTGACCCCTGCGGGACCGAAGCGGTGATATCATACAGCTTTGAGAGCTCGTCTTCATACTTTACTTGAAATTTCCTTTGATGCAAGTAAGATTTTAGGATCATGTAGAGTGAGTTGGGTAACAGGGTTTTGAGTTTAAATAGTAAGCCCTTGTGCCAGACTCTGTCGAACGCCTGTTGGATGTCCAAGAATACAGCAGAACAGTACTCTTTCTTCTCCAAGGACTGTCTTATTTTAGTCACCACTCGATGTATTTGCTCAACTGTAGCATGGTTTTCGCGGAATCCGAACTGGTGATCGGGGATTATTCTTTCAGCTGCCAGAATCGGTTTGAGTCTTTGAAGAAGAATCTTTTCGAATACTTTTGATATGGTGGGCAAAAGGCTTATAGGTCTGTATGAACTCGGCTCTGTTGGCGCTTTGCCCGGCTTGGTCATCATACATATCTGTGATATTTTCCACATTTTAGGATAGTAGTGTATCCTGAAGATAGCATTGAACAACATAGATAGAAAAACTATTGGTTTCCTAGGCAGACATTTTAGTATTTCAGAGGTTATGAAGTCGAAGCCAGGTGCCTTTTTGTTTTCGAGTAGACGTATTGTTTGGGTTAGTTCTTTAGGTGTGACCAGTTTTAGTGGGGGTGATAGCTGCTGATCACTATTAATCACCCTGTCCACCTCTTCCTCAAATTCTGCCATTGAAGATTCGTTTGGTGTGAATACATTACTTAGATGTTGTGCAAATAGTTCAGCCTTTTCATCTGGCTTTCGAGCCCAGGATCCAGTGCCCATCTTCAGAGGAGGGACAAATTGTTGTGGCCTTTTAAATTGTTTTGTAATTTTCCATAAAGAGTAGTTGTCTTTTTTCCGTGCCGATAATGCAGAAAGTTTCTGTTGGAAGGTGGAGTTCTGACTCGCAGTGATGATATCTTTCAATTCTCTGGAGGATCTGTTGAAGTCTGCTCTGTCCTTGCTGGATCTACTTAATTGGTACTGTCTTCTCTTTTTTCGTTTTTCTTGCAGTTTATGGCGTATTTCTAGAGGAACATTGTTTTTAGGTTCTACATTCGACAATGACGGTGTCGCTCGCCATGCTGCCACTTGTATCAAGTTCGTGATGTAAAATGTTGCAGCGTCTAAATCTTCCTCGGTTTTAAGTTTCACCTTTAAGTTAATTTCTTCTTCTAGGTATTCAGCAAATGCATTCCAGTCAGTTTTAGAATTTGATAGGGTGACTTTTTGTTCTTTGCGGATTGCTGATATACTAACGGTAGCTATGACAAGAGAGTGGTCTGATGGGGTGTCCAGTGATAATTCTACATCAAGATATATGCTAGAGAGTCCTTTTGTTAGGAAAAAATCGATACAATCTGGCTTTTTCTTGGGGTCGGTTGGCCAATATGTTGGTTCACATGTTGATAGTGGTGTAAGTTTTAGTTTATCTACACACTTTTTTAGCTCACGTCCTCGTGTAGTAATAAGCCTGGAACCCCAGTATGTGTGCTTGCTGTTGTAATCTCCACCACAGACATACCTACAGCCTAGGGTATTAAAATATTTGGTGAACATGTCTTCCTTGATTTTGTGTTTTGGTGGACAGTACACGGCACTGATATTGATGGGGCCAATTTTTTCTTCCACGGTGATAGTGGTGGCTTGTAGCCAGTCTTCCTTAAACTCGCTGTGAAGATGGTGCTTTATGTTATTTTTTACAATAACTGCTGCGCCTCCGTGTGCTCTAGTATCTGGATGGTTAGTACAGTATATACAATAATTGTCGAATCTGCACACTCTGCGCTCATTCAGGTGAGTTTCTGTTATGAGGGCAATGTCTATATTGTTTTCTTTGAGCAATATTTCTAGCTCTTGTTTTTTCGGCAATAGGCCGTTGATATTTATGGTAGCAATACGTAGAGAAGTCATTATGGAAGTTTACTTATTAGGGTCATGATTACATTCATCATTGTGCTTATTTGTGTCATGAGCTGATCCATCTTTTCAGTTTGTTTTATTAAAATGGCTTCTAGGTAACTCCTGTGTTCTTGTGGGGTGTTAATATTTTCAGTATTTATATTTGTTCTCTGTGACTTTATTTCGTCAACGTTTTGGTTGGGTGTCGTGTTCCTAGCAAAGTTTGCCGCCAGGGCTGCGGTATTTCTGGGTACTTTAAGAGGGGGGTAATTTTTCTCACTCAAGTTATTGGATGTGTAGTTTTCTCGGATTGTTGGCTCTTTATTTGGTATTTCGTTGGGCACATCATGGGAAATTACCGGCTTACTTATCTTGTGGTTGTCTTTGTTTTCTGTGGGTCTTTGTTTTTCCTGCCATTTTGCCTTTGATCCGGATTGTTTTCTTGCATAGATGTCTTTGTATACTTGGCACCCTTTGTAGCTAGCGGGGTGATTTCCAGTACAGAGTGTACATACTGCGGGGGTATTTCTATCGATGGTGCACATTGTTGTTTTGTGTGGTCCAGCACACTTTACGCACCTGTATGGTCTCATGCAATAATTTTTAGTGTGGCCATACTGTTGGCACTTTGTGCATTGCACCACTGTCTTTTTTTGTCTTAGGTCTTCGATTGTAACCTTTTGATGGTAGATATATTCAATGTCTTTGACAGACTTGTTGTTGTCGTGGGGGAGTAAATTAACAAAAAATGTATTCAAGGGTTGCTTTGTTCCTTTTTTTCGGGCGGTTACTATTTCTCCTTTTACTTTATTTCCTGTTTTCTCTACGGCTTCAATTATTGCCTCCGTGGGAGTGCTAAAGTGGAGGTGTTTAATAACAATCCTCATGCATTTTTCATCCCTGGGGGTAAAGGTGTGTCCGATAAGTCCTTTACTCCTGATATGCTCTATCAATATTTTATATTTTTCAATCGACTTTGATGAGATCACCAATTGGTCTCTGGATACTACCTTGTATGAGTAGTCCTCTTTTTCTATGACTTCCTCGATGAGGGCACTTAATTTTGTAAGGTCGTCAATACCGTACAAAATTACTGGAGGTGGTTTGGATGGTTTCTTGGTTTCTTGTGTAGTTTGTGTGCTGTGGCTGGGTTCGTCAACAGTCAGCAGTGTGAAACTGTTGGATGTCTCAATTTGTGGGGACAAGCTTTGCATTTTCGGTTCTTGGGTGTCCTGGGCTCTTTTGGACACTTTTGCAGTAGGTTCCTTTTCATTGGGTGAGCGAACTCGTTTTTGTTTAGGTTCAGGGACTCTTTGCCATGGTACTGCAGGATTTTGAATCTCACTAGACACATCCGTTGTCGATGACCTTGGCCGGTTGAATATTCCGGGATGGAATATTTGTTGCGTGTATATTTTTTGTTTTGGTAGAGTCGTCTCTGTTTGCGTTAGACTTTTAGATGTTGATGCGCCAGTCGCATCATTTTGATCGGGAGCCTGGTTGGCCACTCCCGTCATTATGGTGGTAGAATTTGGGAATCTTTTTATGGCAACATTATTGTGTCACTTTGACACTGACAGATAGGTTATGATTGGGTATTCAGAGAAAATTTTTAGCACTAAGCTGGGGGTATTTGGAAAACTTTTTAGGTAGTCCTTTGGTTTAGATCGCGTTTTTTATCGAATTTCACTAAGTTCACAGTGAGATACAAATAAAATAAATTATTAAAATAAACAAAAAACCCGACTGCTTAAAAAATAAAAACAAAACAATCCTATAAAAAAGAAAGAATGTTTGAACGTAAGTCTTATTGGGGTTGGTCTCGCCTGCTAAGACAGTGATGTAGTTGGGTTTTCTTTATAACCCTTCTGGGTCAGTCGGGTAAATGTAGAGGCAACCAATACAACATGACAAGTAGAAGTATATTATGTCATTTTTAGATCTTTTAATTTTAATGCCTAAAAATGCTTCGATACACTTTCGAAGGAAATCGATGCTCACACTACAGAGCCAAACCAATGATGCAAAAAAAGGCAAAAACAGTCAAAGGCCAAAATATCAGAAAAAACCGAACAGAAACAGTGCACTCATCTGGTTTTCTTCCAGATAACTCTAAACGATGAGCAGTACAGAATGTTGGAGGCAAAAGGCTGGGTGTTACTGGAGATGGGTGGCAAAGCATACCTACTCAACACATTGGGACTTCATGATATTACAGACAATGAGAGTGAGTAAAAGGCAAAAAAATTAGACCTTTGCAAAGCAGGTTTCTAACGAAATTTTGTAGTTATCCCTATGGATACTAAATATACTAAATTAAAAATTTAAAATATGTCGACATTTTAGCTTCAAATCAGCATCGCTCATAAACGGCTGAATCGATTTTGATAAGACATATCTGAGAACATTTGCTAGAAAATCTGCTTTCAAATTAAACAAACCGCATCTTCATCGGTTCGCCCGTATTAGAGCCTCAGACAGACGCACACACACATAGCGGTCAAACTTATAACACCCCTCTTTTTGGGTCAGGGGTTGAAAATACAAGACAGTGTCCAGTGGCACTTCCAGACGCCCTTGAGACCACACGGTCGCTGCGGTGCCTGGGGCACGTTGTTGGCTTGGTGGGATACCTTCATGTTCTTTCATTCCGGATATGGACTTGTTTTCATCATGGAATGCTAATTATTTTGTAAATACTTTTTTCAGAACTATTAAAGGACTTAAGAAATGACTTGGAAGTTATTGAACCAACATCAACAGTTACTGTTCTACATGAGTAAGTACCTACATTGCATATTTTGATGTTTTTTTTTTTTTTATATGGTGGCGTTAGCAGCGGAGCTTTTTAGCATTGTATTGCGCGTGCATTGAATCGCTTCGATAGCTCAGCGTAGACGTTACCCTATACTTTCGTTATAAAGTCGCCCGTAACGTAATTGAATACAGTGCACGCGTGTAAGCGTCTACGTGCTGTCTTGTGTATGTGCCGCCACTGCCCTCTACCCTTGACGCATTTTTCCAATACGGCCGCAATATGGCGCAATTTACAAAATTTTATATTTTACAAATTAAGACGCATTTTGTATTTTTATTGAATAAAACAGCCTTACATTTGAATAAACATTAAAAATTATTTAAAATCAAAGCATTACTATGCGAATACAAAGAGAAATAAATTTTAAAACTTTTTCAATTTGATCGCAATAGCGTCAAGGGTAACCCCCCTGTTCCGAATTTTCGGCCTAACATACCATACTATTCAAAGCGTCTCATTAATAAATATTTATACGTATATCTTTGTAGCACTGCGAGAAATGGGGGCAATTCCTACGAATTGGAAGAGATTATGACAACTATTGTAACGAAAAGCGAACAAGCTGAATTGATGTTGTCGCCCAAAGATGTAGATATTCAATATGTACAAAGCACACCAGCTTCACAAGGTAATTTAATTAGTTTTTAGAGTTCCGTACCTCAAAAGGAAAAACTGAACCAAACGAACTTTTTGTCAGGAACGCGTGGAGGTATCAAAAGGATAGGATTTAGCGATAAATTTTCGTAGGCACTGCACGTTTTGTGTTTAGTAATAAGTGGTACAGTTTACTAGATACGAAAGTCTTATTTTAATGTTTAATTGTTATAGCTGTCGAGACAAAAATGTATGGAACACAATACAACAATCTCCCGCCGCACTCCATACATTTTTGTCTCTACCTACCCCCCTTCCTCCGTCAGTTTTTTTTTTATTTTTTTTTATTAAATTAATCTTATTTATAAGAATCAATCTCACCAAACTGCAAAGCAGTTAGCTGATATCAATTCCAGAAAGAAAACTTGAAAGAAATTGTAAAAAGTAAGATGAGCTTGTACAAGTGTACATCTACATTTCCTAGCGTACATGTCCTCCTAGTTGGCAAAGGCCTTCTTTCAGAGAGAGAAATCGGGCTTAATCTCGCGTGCCCACCGCGAATTTTTGCATTGAGGTATATTTATACCTTAGACTTAGACGCTCTGGTTTCCTCGCGATAGTTTCCTTCACTGTTAGCGACTGGGAGATATTGCTACAAAAAAAAAACGCAACTTTAAAGAAAACTTAAAATGAGAAAGCTAATTTTTTTAGGAACCCTGGAACCTTCAAATGCAGCACCGGTTACGGGTAATGCAGAGCAAACTCCTGCTGCCTTAAGCTGCACTAACGCGGACGGCACGAAGACAGAGCCGGCTAAAACAAAACCTTCCATGATTGTCAGGCTACAAACCAATTTGACTGCTGAAGGTGAGGGCCGATATTTTGGAACATTATTCACTTAAATAATATAGGGTGTCACAGATAGGTCCTGTCGTACCCAAAAGGGTCGCTTAACCCTTTATAGGGCTCAGTCGAATATATTACCCTCATAATGCTTCTTATGCCCGTTTTCACCAACAGCCCTTAATTTCAAAAGACCCTTTAACGAAAATTATCTGCACCTCTGCAAGTCTTGTGGTCATGGATGAAGGACCATACGAACTCAACACGTTGTGAGTTTTCGTTAAAAGGTCTTTTAAAGTTAGGGGTGGTCGGTGAAAACAGGCATTCGTCTGGTGATCTGCAAACTGATCTCTTCCCCTCTGGAAGAGGCCACTCCACAACTCAGCAATTATTATTCTTTGCAGATATTCCAAACAAAATAGTCCTAGGCAAAACAGCCAATGGAAAAAGGCTAGTAGCCAAAGTAAGGAGCATACGAAGACCAACAAAGAATGAAGAGGTTTGCTCTGAGAACAATCCACAAGATCCAGATGATAGTCGAAAAAAGGACAAGGAGGCATGTAAGTAATATTTTCACTTGCTACTACATTCGTGGGCAGCCGGCTGCTCCATACAAAAAATACAAAAAGGGAGACCTGTTTCCTCCCTCGATAATTATTTTAGAAAAAATATGTTTATGCCATTCAATTTATGGACATGGACATGGCAGAGGTAAATATAGATTGGATGGCATAAACATATTTTTTCTAAAACAGTTATCCAGGGAGGAAACAGGTCTCCCCTTTTGTATGGAGTTGAGGTTACCCGCGTTCCATCTTAAAGTCTATCGTATATACAAAGGTTGTCTGGAAAAATTGTTTTTAGCAATAATACAGGGTGAATTTTTAAATCGGGGAAGGAGGTCAGGTCCCTTAACCATTATAGTTACAGGAAAACGTTGTTAGGAGACCATCCATAAGTTATAGATTTTTGGAACCTGTCCTTACTGCACCGTTTTAAAAATCCATCTGTATAAGACTGTATTTTTTATTCCGACTTGTGCAAACGTTGCTTTTCCCAACAGGTAAGTAAATAAAGAGGTACTTGTCGTGTACTAAACCTACTACTGTTTGACATGGAATTCCAGTTTTGATTAAAAGTTAATGGAGTTGTACACTTGAAACCTCGCTGTCGCCTTGTCTCGGCTTTTGTGGATTTCGGCCATAAAGGGTTTCCGTTCCACAGATTACAAAGCAAAAGAAGTGGAAACTCTAATACAGAAGCACATGGCGAGCCCGGACGCCCTGACTAGCAATGCTAAGGACGTGAAAAGTGCCGAGATGATTATAAAACAACTTCTCAATGTGCCAGCGACTCGCACGCCCATGATTCAGCGAAACCTTATCATTACTAAGGTAATATTTAGATGTGTCTGGCCTATGGTAAGTTTACGCGAATTTGGCCGTCCCCGTCGCTTTCCTTCTGCGTCGCGTTTTCTTGGCGACGCTTTGTGCCTGTGCCGCTCAAATATTTACGAGGTACAGTCTGAGAAGAGGTCAAGTAATCGGAAATTAACCGATACAAATCGAAGTGAAAAAAACCATATTTTTTACCCTTACATCGCCCACTACGATCGCCCTCTACGCTACGCCATTCACTTGGCATTACTATCCTACTATATCGGCCTAACTTCGCAACAATATAAAATGGAACAAGTGCCAGTTAAACTAGCATGGGGAGGGTTCCGTACATCCGAAGTTCATTTACGCACAAATGTTGAGAAACCATACCGCGGTGTAGGACTGTAGAGCGCCATCTGTTGGCTGAGTTGAGAAACGAATGCTACAAAATTAATATTATTATTTTCCTATGGTATTGTATACACCATGGACTTGTTATTTATAGGTTTTCCTGTAATGTATAGGTAAAGATCGATTTTCTGAATATTTTTTTTTACCATTTTCACCCATAAGTAAAGCCTACTGCTAGGCATAGGCCTCTTCCTTTTCACGCCAATATTGGCAAGATTGACGGTCGAATGCCAATCTCGTCCATTGTCCTCCCGTTGTCTGAAAGTGTACCTATATGATCTTTATCTACTTTACAGATAGTGAAAACAATGAAAGACGCCGAGACCTTACTATGCGAGAGCGAGCCGACGTTGGTCACTGGAAGAGTAGCGCAGTTCAGGGAGAAAGGAGAATGGCACTTCATCTACGTACCACATCTACTGCAGAAGTTACAGAAAAATTGCAGCGGTGGGTGTATATGGCTCATGAAATTCGGAAACCAAAGTTTTTTGTTCGAAAATCCGTTATTAGCTTAATCTTATCTTTAGACAATATTGAGAAACTAAATTTTTTTTTTTGGTCCAGTAGTTTTGTTTTTATGCGCTAAAATGTTTTGTTCCTATGACCGCCAACAGTATGCAGACCGTCGCGTGACGTCATAAAACTGTATCTTTGAAACGTTGTAAAATCCAATATACTGAACCAAAATAAAAAATATTGAAATTAGTTTCTTATAACATAATAGCCAAAAGTTTTGAATAAGCCAATAACGGACTTTCGAACAAAAAACTTTGGGTTCCGAATTGACCTACAAAGTGGTCGTAGTTGGTGATTTGCAATTGAGTACTTATTGCTGGCAAAATAACCCATTGGTGTGGAAATCTAATGGAAGAACAGTTCGCCATTGGTTCATAGATCCTCAATGGGTTACGATCTCCGTAAAATTTGAAAAATAATGCTAGGGTTAATAATCTTTATTCTTTATTTGTTATCTTGCTATTTATTCAGCCCATAAGATAAGATAAAGATAAATTTATTTTTCTTGCCACAAATTTCTTAAAGGTAGGGTAACAGACACATAAATAAGACAAAAATTGTGGAAAGTTGGAGCCTAAACTAGACCAAAAGATCTGTATTTTAGGTCTCCAGGCCTCCCATTTACAGGCAACTGTGTAGTAAGAATAGCCCACAGTGGCATAACCTAGTATGCTTATGCCGCATTTTCTTCATCTTCTTTGCGTTCCGTCTCCTATCGCCAAACGAAATAATGAGCTGGTGCTTTGCCCATGTGCGCAGATTATACATCCAGAATATCTTGGGTCCAGGGGCCTTAGCCTGTAACGCAATGGTGCCAAAATGGGCTCCCAGTTGACAGCTTCAATTACGATTTATTAATGCTGTCGCTCCTTTTAATGTTTTTTTATAGTAGAGCACAGATTATTCTGATTCTAAATCTAGGGGATTTCTAGTTTTCTGGTTGTAGAAGAAAAATTAGGAAATCCCGGTTTACGCTGGGACGCCATCGATACGCCATTGCGTTACAGGCTAAGGCCCCAGGTCTCTGCCACATAGGCCTTTTTATTGTATTGTCTTCCCATCGTACCGACAAGTTCAGCAAAGTTGCTCTTGCTGCTTTATTGAGGGCTTTGTGAGAAAGAAAAAAAACTTCATGATTGCATGCAATAGCGGATTTAGGGGGGGGGGGGGGCTTAGGGGCTCAAGCCCCCCCAAAAGTATCTGAGACCCTCTATCAAAATACATTTTGCATACTTTTTTATCTTGAAAACCTACGCTCATTGGGTTCAAGCCCCCCCTCCCAAACCAAAATTTTGGGTTGAAGCCCCCACCAAACCAAAAGCCTGGATCCGCCAGTGATTGCATGTTCCCTATTTTCAGATGAACCCGACAACACGTCGCCAGGCGAGAGCGCGCCGGGCAAGACGCTTGACGACTATCTCTTACACGTCCATGTGCTCGAGATCAAGTGCCCCAAAGCGCTCACTAGGACTTCGATCACGTTTTCCAAGAAACGTAAGTAGAAACACCCGTCTTTACGGAAAAGTCTGGTTTTATTTGAAGGAGTCACAATAAGTTAAGTTGTACAGTCGGCCACACGCTAGGATACCCCTTTTTGTTCGATTGACGCACTTATGCCGCGCGCAGTAAGAGCTGCCATGGGGTATCTGTGACTGTGGCCGACCGTACTATGGGAAGAAATATCAGCTGCCGATGTATTTGGAGTCGGTGACCAATACTTATTTGGCATGGAACAGACGATATATTTTTTACGTTTTGATTTGGGCCCCCATAGTTTAGTAAAGGCCGACCGTACGAGAAAAGTGCGGAAACCCCGGTTTTGTCCTTCTACTGTGACGCCCCATCGACACGCCATTGCGTTACAGACTTAGCCCCTGTTTTTACTTTGCCTATATTGTTCCATATTGTTATTTTCTCACTTGGTTTACCCGCTACGTTTTCCAGGTATACAATTCCAGGCACAACAACTACCGACAGCATCAGTACTGACAAACAAGGCAATCTTCGCTTGCAGAGCTTGTGCCAAAGTATTCGCAAACGAGCAGGAATTGACTGAGCATCAAGTGGTAAGATCTCACCTAATGTTTTTACCTTCTGCCCCTGTATTCTCTTAAGTAGGTAAGGGCCGTAAATATTCCCATTATTAAATGTCAAGAAAAACATTGGTCATTTCAATAAGAGAGCTATTTTCCGGCAAATAAATTGGTTTGACGGTTGACGCGTCAGTCCATTTTTTATAGTAGACGCGCTGTAGAGAAAATACCATTTATGAGTTTGAGATCTGACTGTTGTACAGGGGCCTGAGTCTGTAAAGCAATGGTGCCTCGATAGGCTCCTAGTTGTAGGCTTCAATTGCGATTTGATAATGCTGCCTGGTCTTTTAATGTTTTTCTAGTACCTAAAGCAAAGAACATATTAGTTCAGGGTTTGTCCTTCTACTGGGAAGCTATCGACACCTGTTTGTACTGTTGAGAACCCGTTTTCAGGCTCTTAGTCCAAATGACTATAAACTAAAGGTGCCTTATTGTGTGTAACGGCTATTTTAGTGCACGGATTTGACGGAACCCGACTTTATTCATATGGTGTTTGATTGCCGATCCAGAAAGGGTTGTACTCGTAGTTCCCATTTTACCGATAGACCTATATTACAATATTAATTCGCAACAATCTTGACAAAGTTGTGTAAGCTGATTTTTGTTTGTTTTGTATTTTCTTAGTTGGAGTGTCAACTAACGGATAGCATGGACGTGGAGGATGAAAAACCGCCGCTTATAATAGACACAGACAAGTTCTCTAAGCTCCCGATCAGTCTAAAGAAGTCTACTCAAGGTAAGCCTATATAAAGTCTCTTATTTCGAGGACAGGCCAAAGTGACAGTTTTTACGCATTGAATTCGTAGTTTATAAATTAAATCGTTCGTCAACAACTTGAGGTACTGTCAGTTCGGTCCTTTACTGTCAGTTCGGTCCTATTAACCTTTCGCTTACAACTGCGGCGCGCAGCGTCATTACACGAGCTTCCCCGGCGATCTCAAGTGGCCGAGCGCGCGCGGCACTTATGAAACACGACACGTGTTTATGTTTGAGTGGTTCCATTCGGCAAGATAAGAGTTATGTTTATGAGTAGGTGATTAATCATGCTGTTATTATAAACATACGCTATGCCATTGAGAAGTTAGTTTTATTTTGTGCAGACGTGACAAATCGGAGGTCGAAAAATTTTACCTCGCCAAATAAATGGGTGTTTTGATAAAAAATAAGAACAACAAATCATATAAGCTTGACACCATCATAATCTACGATATATTTCCGTTGAAAATGAATACAATTTTTTTTTATGGTTTTTCATATTTTTGCGTGGGGCACTTGGAAACCTGACACCAAGGCGCGCGCGCGCGGGCGAGGTTACTTTAGGGATTTTTTTTTTTTTGTCTATGAAAGGCACACAGATTTATTATTGAAACAAATAGTTTCATTTATTCCCCGTCAGTTCGTAAAACTAGCTATTCAAAAATGTATCTAGACGACATAATAATAAGGGCCAAAAAATTATCGCCCGCACGACTTCATATGAAGTCGTTGGGCATTAACGAAATGTGAGGTCGACTTCATATGAAGTCGTCCGGACCGTAAGAGGTGATAGGATAATTATATTAAGTATGTCGATCAGTCGTCACTAAAATTACGTAATGGCCTACCCTTATGGATATTTACAGTAATATGTAAATATTAAAAGCCTATAATCGTCAGATATTCTGTTCATAGAGAATATGGCTTCTTTTAACCCCCGACCCACTAAGAAGGGTGGTTAATTTTTGACCCCCATGTTGTGTGTGTGTGTGTCTGTTTGTGGCACCGCAGGCCGTAGCGCAGCTCTTAAACGGGTGAACCGATTTGAATGTGGTCTTTTTATTTTATTTGAAAGCAGGTTTTCTAGCGAGTGTTCTCAGATATGATTTATCAAAATCGGTTTAGCCGTTTATGAGATAAATAAAACACGCTAATTTTAAGCTAAAATGTCCGAGGTATTTAAAAAAAATATAGTTATAAGGCTTTACTGACACGTATCTATTGATTCCAGATCCCGCCAAGAAAGGTTCCTGCCCCTACTGTAATACTAAAGGGAAAATTACAAACCTGAGGCGCCACTTGCAATCTCACATCGGTCCGATCGTTAAAGGAGCTTCACCACGGAAGGCGAATGAAGATGAAACTAAGGGAAAGTCGTGCGATCATGTGTGTAAAATGTGCGCTACCCCGTACTACCACGCTGTTACGCTGTCCAAGCACATTCTAACGCAACATATACAGTCGAATGTTTGTATGCTTTGAGTTGGATAAAGAAGTAAGATCGTCAAAAAAAATTGGCTCAACTTTTTTTTTCTCTAAGGTCCGAATTTTCAATCGCCAGATAAGCATCATTCAATAATTTGAAACTTGAACGAATTTTGTATGGGCTATTGGCTATGGATTTTAGTGGACAAAGGGCTATTGGTCGAATAAACTGAGGAAATCAGGTTTAAAAGTAATTTTGCATTGTATTCAACGAATTAGCGCCGAATGTTTTGGGTTTAATTCGATTGCCCGATTTTTGTCACGGATCAGTGAAGCAGACAAATGACTTTAGAAATAAATAATGTATGGAATTGAAATTCAATATTTTACTTAAACTTTGAATTAGTGAGTCGGGCGTAACCGCATTGTGGATGTAAAAGTAAAGATAACATTGCTACAATAATCATCAATAACTTGTATTTATCACTTCTAGTTGAGTGTGTTTCTTATTATTACTTACCAAATCAAACATTATCATTATCACAGAATTATACATTTTCCTTGAGTACATTCCAATCAACCTTTTCTAAAAGAAAAAGCTAGAAAATATCATCTAAAAATATGCTGCCGTCAAGGCCATCTAGCAAATCTTCATCAGCTGAATTTGCTGCGACATTGTTGTCCATAGGTATTTCGTCTGAAATAAATAAATAAATAAACAAAATATTCTAAGTCTTGTGGTTTCATTTAGGAACTTCTGATACTTTTAGGAACTTGAGGTTTAAAAGTGGGGACTTATTGATACAAAATATAAGTTACCTGAATTATTCAACGGCAAACAATCAGTCTTAATAATTGTGAATTTGTCTTCATAAACTTTCCTATATCCCTCCAGCAACGGTTTCGTATCAACATCATCTTTTAAAATCGCTGAACTGTAAATGGCATAGATATTACTCAATGTAATGTTCAGATAGTGCTTTTTGTAAGTGCTCCCAGTGGTTAGAACCGTGGGCTTCCGTAGTATTAACGCGCAGTATTCTGATGCTATGTACGGTGAGAATGCTAGCCAAGCATCCCTGTGTAGTGTGCTCTTTATGTTTCCTGCAACAAAGTAACAAAAGTTATGCCACAAAATCGCATGTTTCGGGGAATAATAAAGCTGGCTCCAAAATCTCGCTGAATGCTTCAACACAAGCCACACACAACTCTTCTAGCTGCAAATCACAGGCCAAAGTGGCTGTCATGATAGCCGACCTCCGATAGATGGCACAAGAAGAAGATACAAAAATTATGAAAGGATTTCTGCCTATTTACGGACTTTAAAAACTTTATAATAAAATAATTAAGGAGTTAATTCGACATACCACTGGCATCTCTCAGTATAACTAGGGGATCAGTGGCAGATCTGTCCACAGCTTCCACAAAAGCTGTTAAAGTCTGGGCTTTCCTTTTCCTAAGGTTGCCGGCTAAGGCTTGCTCCTTTATGGTCTTTATGGAGTCCACATTGCCAAGGTCCCAGGTTCTCGTGTCTTCTAACAGCCTCATCCAAAGTGGAGACTCCAAAATGTCTCGCCTTAGGTGGTTTTGTGAGAAGTCTATGTCCTGAAAAGTTGTAAATACAGTTTTTCATTAACCTTATTGGTATTACTTCAGCTCATAGGTGCCCTGAGGGTATTGGAAAAAAAAGTATACCAACTGAGTGGTACTCTCTACTATTACTACATATGAGTCGACATGGCTATGAATGCATTTGGTGAAAGAAAAGTGACAGAATCAACAAACATTTTAGTAAAGATTTAATGATTCAAGCATTTTCAGAAAACTTATCTCAGGCAATGTTATTTAGGTCCCTAACATGTAGAAAATTTCAGTAAAGGAGAAATACCTGCGATAGCAACTCTAACTGGCCAATACCATCATCTGTGCTTTCTTCCAGAGTTCCAGTAAGCAAGCCTGCAGGCCCTGGGAACTTCCTCTTGCTTTTCGTGTCAAAATGAGTATTTAATATCTTCCGCTTTGAATGCTTCGGCGATGTCAGCTCTGGGGTTCGGAAGTCATTCTGAGTCTTGCCGAAAGTCACGATATTACTCGAAACGTTGAGACTTTTCTCAGAAAAAGCCGGTACGACTTCGCGGTTAGTTTTTAACTGATGTGGCACCTCGGTAGGTAGATTACTAACTGGAGTACTGTTTTCCTTTGAAGATAGTTCGGGAAAATCGAATTGAGATAGAACCTGAAAGGACGAGATGCGCTAAATAAGTGAAAACAACAACAGCAATTCTCAGAGGTTAGGATCGATAAGTCCAGCTATTTCCAGAGGTTCCTACAAGCTGGTTTGTCAAGTTGAGCATCTAGATTACTAACCTGGTCAAAGTCATCGGATTCAAACATTTTAGAAGACTTTTATTGAACAAAACCAAATTTTTTGCTCGTTTCAAAACCAAAACAAAACCACAGAGTCCACAGATAAGATAACAAGGATCTGACCACAGACAACATATCTGACATCTCAATCGATCTGTCGGTCACAGAGTACGCTAGATACTATTACATGATCCGACAAGTCTGACCTACAGTACAGTGGCCTTACTCTGAAAAGGCATCTTCGAGTCTTTCTTTACACAAATTCACGCCCCGCCTGCCGCCCCGTGGAGGCCTGTAAAATTACGCAAATATTTTATTTAGGAATGAAACCTATTAGAGATGTAGATCGATCAGTTTCGCGAGGGTTTTCAGAACAAAGATTATGTTTCCTCCTTCGACCCTGAATATATCGCAACACGACTGTGTTACAGACTTGAAGCTTGTTTGAAGTAATGAAAAAAAAGTTTCAAGATTTTCACTCGGTTTGTTTTTTGCTTGACCTGTTTTCAGTTGGTGAAAATAGGCTATTTTTATTGTTTTGATAATTTTTTGCAAATATTTCGGTTTCCATTTACTATGAGCAAAGACAAAAAAGCACCACCGAAAAAAAATGTTCTACCGCCAATACTACACCCACTTCAAGATGTTACACCAAGGTTTTCTGAAGAACAACTTGCCGAAATCAATGCATATTTTGATGAACACTCAAAACCAGTGTTTTCTGTAGACAATGAAAAAGTAAATGCCTTATCCGTTGAACATCTCCAAAGCTTTCTGAGGCTAAGAAAGTAAACATTAATTCTACAATATTTATTAATTTAGGTCTTACCATATTTACTAGCTATTGCCCATGACTTCGTTCGCGTGGAAGTGAAACACATTTTTTTTTATTTGAGGAACTAAGGTATGTAGTATATTCTTTGGAACTAAGTAAGTATCCCCTGCAAAAATCGTGATGCAGCTTTTCTAACTCAACTTACAGTTTATCGGTCTGTAGGTAGAGTCTACCTACGCAATCACGCGATGAAGGCGTTTACCCAATTTCAGATT
Organism: Zelleria hepariella; assembly: GCA_949319315.1. Lineage (NCBI taxonomy): Eukaryota > Metazoa > Arthropoda > Insecta > Lepidoptera > Yponomeutidae > Zelleria > Zelleria hepariella. The sequence goes on from OX439394.1 coordinate 7,636,858, forward strand.
TCACCGTCGAAGTTTCCACTATCCTAACTATGCTGAGGTCATGAAAGAAGTGGAAGCCGTTAGGATGGGTTCATTCCGACTGTTAACAGAGGAGCAGCTAATTTTTACATTGAACAAATGGGTTTTAGAACCTAATTTAAAACATGAGCTCAATTTGGCTTTTGAGGTCAGTATAAAAAGGAGGTAGGAGGTACCTAGGTACAGGTAAATATGCGCCACGAAAGATGAGACTTAAACGCGCATCCTGCACCCTTTCCACTACCCCGATAACGCCCGTTCATTTCCTGCCCCGCTCAGACCTCAAACCACTAGAGACATTTAAATCGTCTACTGCGCATGTCAAACTAAGTGGTGTATCGAGTCTCATCTTTCGTGGCGCGTATTTTACTACAAACCCATGACCTAGCTAAGCATTTACAAACCCATGATTAATTTTTTCCCAGGTTTTCGACACAGAGCACCAGAAATTCTTGAGTATTGACGACCTACGTGTCTTAGTTACAACTTTCTCTGATGCTTTCGATGAGGCCGAAACTACAGAGTTCCTGAGAGATGCTAACGTTCGTGGCGATGGGAATGTTTATTACAAAGACTTTGTGGAAAGCCTATTTGGACTTTCACCCGAGCTTACCGATTTAATCAAAGTGAGACTCGAAACACTTTTAAAAACCAACCAAGACCAAGAGTGAGCCGTACTAGACTACGAGTCGTAAACTCGTAACTAATTTACCATCCTAGTAATACTTTGTCTAGTGTCGGTATCTTTGTATTAAAATTAAATCACGAATGGAAACCTCAGTTTGTGAGTCCACGTCGCACTTGACCAGCTTTTGTAACTTTTTATTAGCGCTTTTAATCCCACTAAGTTTGATGCCTGTGTGTTTGTTAATTCTATTCTTCGAGATCCTATTCTTGTTAAATTATTGTTGCAAGAGCAATAACAAGTTTAGTTATGCTTCCGTCATTTTAGGCTGAATATCTTTACTTGGATGCGGACGAAGACCCTTCCATCGAGCCGGAACCAGAACCAGAACCTGAACCCGAATTGGAGCAACCGCCACCTCCTCCACCACCTCCGCCAGAAAAGGGGAAGAAAAAGGGAAAAGATAAAGGGAAGAAGAAAAATAAATAAAGATTTTCTCATCATAATTATATTTTTATTTAATCTTGGTCTAAAAGATTGGGACAAACAGAAATTTTCTGATGGCGGGTTTTTGTGGTTTAGACTGGACGTGAAAGTCCGAGAGTGTGTGGTCCGAAATTACTTCGAATTTTGTACCCGACTGTACCTTGTCTATGCTTGGAGCGAAAGGTGAAAAAAAAAACTTGTCTATGAAAATAATGATGACAGTGAAGCATTTTGTGCAAAAACATTTTCAATTTCAGATATTTTTTAGATAAATACGCATTTGGTTGTTGCTAATTCTAAATGTGCTTGAAAGTAATTGTTGATAGGTTAAATTTTGTTTATTAATTAGATTCTAATTGGGACAGTTGTGAACAAATTCCGCCACAATGGATCTCGAAGACATTGCGTTAGGTTTGACCACCGAACAGACTGATAAAATACTTCAGTTTCAAGATCTCACTGGGATAGAGGATATGTCAATATGCAGAGATGTTCTGCAAAGGCACCAATGGGACCTAGAGGTAAGCAAGAGTCGTCACCACTCTCAGGACCTTTGTTGTCCTTACCACCGCTTGAACTTTCCTTGATACGTCGCAGATCTGTATTTAGCCTTTGTTTTTGTCTTCCAGGTAGCAATTCAAGAGCAACTGAACATTAGGGAAGGGCGGCCTTCGGTTTTTGCAATAGAAGCCCGCGCGCCACCCGTAGTCCACGACCATATATCGCAACAAGTCTTCACGGACGAAGGTCCCGAAGGGCCGGTGGGCGTACGCGGCCTTCTCTCATACGTGGTCAATTTAGTCGTCTCTATGTGCTATAATACCATGACCTCGGTTTTAAATATACTCCTAAGTCTTGTAAGGACTGACGAGCGCAGATGTAAGTGGTCCGGTTTTTCTTATTGGATTCTTGTTAGTCAAGTTTGTCAACACATTAGCTGAACACTCTGGTTTCGGTTATTACTAGCGATGGGTATTAATTTTCCCACCCATGACTAATATAATTTAATGCTGCATAAATGGCAATAAGCACAGGGTGATGTTTGAGATTCGGAATCTCAGGTATTTAATCACTGATCCCGAAGTGGTGAAATTATCACCAATTCTTCAGAACACTAAAAAACATTTTAGCTGGATACTTACACCAAAGTAGCATTGGTTAAGAATTAAAATGGTATACGTCCTTTGTATGAAACTAACCCATCTAATTTTTTTTACAGTGGTCACAGACCCACTAGGTGATGTGGTGGGTTTTATAAATAGTTACACTTCTAAGTACAGTCCTCACCCGGTGTTCTATCAAGGGACATACGCACAAGCGCTCAATGATGCTAAGAATGAATTGCGCTTCTTAGTTGTCTACCTACATTCTGAGAGTTCATCGGAAACGCAGAACTTTTGCAGGTTTGTACCTATTAAAATTAAAAGATTCAAAATTAATCTTTGTACCTAACTGATCTAATGCGCAGAGAACAAATTCAAGCATTGTACACACGACAGCATGTCGGCCCTTACACCCTAGCACTCTACTCGGTTACGTTACGGGCGACTTTACAACAAAAGTGTACACTCTGACGTGCTGCCGTGTAGACTTCCTTTCTGGGATGGGTAATATCTGGAAACTTGGATTAACTTGACTCACCAGGTAGTATAACTCCATAGAATCATTGAAAACTGAGAATAAATCAGCCCAAACCAATCAAAACTACTCCATCAGGAAAATAGGTACACACAGCAAGTAATACAATTAGACAAAGTGTGATTGGACACTCAACACTTGGTATAATAATATTGTTCTTATTGTCATCCATCACATTAAACATTAAATCTCTAACTTCAGTGTGCTGCTGTTTTATATAAGTATAATAATATAGCCTTTATATCCCGAGACTCGGTTTTGTATGTAATATTCTTTGTTTCTTCGTTTTTTTTTTTTGTATTTTGTTATAGTATGTCCCGGAGTTCGGTGTGCCTCTTGGCAAAAGCCTCCTCTAACGATTTCCACTGTTTTCTATCTAGCAATTCTTCTCCAGTTACAGCCTACTGTTAATTTAAGTTCGTCCTCCCATCTTTTGCGGACCATAGTGGGGGCCGGGCGTTACGTCCGCAATGACGTCATTGCCCGGTACCTAGTGGTGGAGAGTGTGGAGGAGTTTGTGGTCGGTCTGTCGCGCCGTATGTTCCACTGCGCTGACAACGGGCCGCACCGGCACCTCCACCACATACTGGACCAGAGTAGCAGAAGATAAAGCTCAGTGGAGAGAGCTGGAGGAGGCCTATGCCAAGAGGCACGCCAATTTGCGAGACATACTATAAATATAAACAACTTGAAATATGTATTACCAAAATTGTAGCAAATTCGGAATAAAAGGGCTTTATTATTATTATAACCAAGGCATATAAGTAACCAAGCGCTTAATCTCCAATTTCCAGAACAACCCTAGCCGATCAGGAGGTGATCAGCTACATAAACACACATGCCTTATTCTGGGGCTGCAGCATAGAGACGGCGGAGGGCTGGCGGGTCGCGCAGTCCGTGGGAGGCCGCAGATACCCGCTGCTCTGTGTGGTGTGCGTACGGGAGCACCGGATGACGGTTGTGGCCCGGAGCGAGGGATCGTGCTCTGCGCAGCAATTGCTGAATCGGCTGACGCGCGTGGTCGCTGACAATGAGCCCCATCTGTCTGCTGCTAGAGCCGATAGGTACAGTTTGCCACTGAGCACTGCGGTATTTTTTAGATTAACACATTTGTAGACACCCCCCTGTGATGTAGCTTTTTATCTTTCATTTTATGTAGCTATAGTCTTGACCCAGCATGTGTAAACCACTGGCGCGAGCTTCTGCTTCGTAAGAGTTGCCATGGTGGGCAGCCCCGGATCTAGGATTTATCCGAGGGGGGTCAAAACTTTGACATTGGCGCCCCCAGAATATGAGACTAATTAATTTAAAAAGTTAAAAACGTTAACAAATAACTTTTGTGTTAACATTTATTAAACCAAAAGTTGTTGCTGTGCATTAGAAAGTTTTTTTTTAGGATCGACCTGAAACGGCATTATGTTTTTCTTGTGACATTTAAATGAGAGCGCGCCCAAAAATTCGCCAACTTCAATCTTATAGTACCCTAAAATTCAAGTTTTTCTTCTTAAAAGGAAAACAAAATAAGATTTGAGCCCCTTAGCCCCCACCCTAAATCCGCTACTGCTCTCCTTTTCAGACCAAGTCCCCCTGTCGTGACTATTGACCAGTACTTTCACTGTCTGAAAGTTTGAAACCATGCTTATCAATATTGGTCCGAGGAATATTCTGAATTACAGATTCACCCTAGATGATGCCTTGAATTTGCCGCTCTTTGACTTTGCCCCCTGAAACTGTCGCTCCCCGGTTTGCCCCCCCCTAGATCCGGAGCTGATGGTGGGGTATCCTAGACTGTGGCCGACCATACCTGTACATTTTGTATTCTGTACTAAAACCGTGTAATGATCGACGCAATAAATTCGCACTCGCTGTCTCACCACAACAAGCGAAACAAAAATAACATTAAGCACATTCAACATCAAACTCCTATCCACCTTCCAGAGTGGAGCGCGAGGTGAACCAGCGACTTCGGCAGTCTCAGGACGAGGCTTACGCGGAGTCCCTCGCTGCGGATCAAGCCAAGGAGCGACGTCGCGCCGCCGACCGCGCCTTGCAGCTACAGCGCGAGCTGGAGGTCCACGAAGAAAAGGCACGAGAGGAGAATAGGAAGATTGAGGTTAGTCACGGAAGAAGAAGCACTATAACAAAGTCAGAAGCTATAAAATGGCTTCAAGTCTCCTTTATCGTCCGATAGAACTCAATTGCGCGGTTATCGAGGCGAAGCTATGATCACTCGTTCGCGCTGTGACAAGAATCAGAAGTCGCGTCATTCGCGTAGTCGATACAAAGCGCGCGCGAATGAGAAACCATCTTTACAATGTCACATCTAATGAACATCAGTGTATATGATGGCGAGTAAATGTTATGCCGACCGCCAGGATTGGGAAAAAGTTGGTTCCGATAAATACAGCCATTTATCCAGGGACCAGGTTTTTCCAATCTTGGCTGACTGCCTCAAGGCTGTCCTTCGTGTTGATTCCTACCCCTCCTACCTAAGTTTCTAGTTTCCCCCCGATTTAAAAGTGAATACTGTTATCCCCCCCAGAGCGGTGGTGGCCTAGTGGTAAGAACGATGGACTCTGAAGCGAGAGACCCTGGTTCGACCCCCGGTGCGGGCATGTTCCTATGACATTAAATTATTTCAAAAATACGTACATTGTAGTAGCAATACCACTCGCTAACAGTGAAGGAAAACATCGTGAGGAAACCTGAGCGTATGAGGCACGCAAAAATCACCAATCCGCATTGAGCACGCGTGGTGATTAAGAGGGAACGCGGGTAACCTCAACTCCATACAAAAGGGGAGACCTGTTTCCTCCCTGGATAATTGTTTTAGAAAAAATATGTTTATGTTATTCAATTTATATGTACCTCTGCCATAGGGACATGGCAGATGTAGATTGAATGGCATAAACATAATTATCCAGGGGGGAAACAGTTCTCCCTTTTTGTATTTTTTGTATGAAGCAGCCGGCTACCCGCGTTCCGTCTTAAGCTCGCACTGAGAGAAGGCCTTTGCCCAGCTAGTGGGACATGTACAGGCTACATCTTACTTACTTTTACTGTTATCCCCAGCTCGCTGAGGCGCGCGTCCAGACCGGCTCCCGCCTGCCGCCCGAGCCCGCACCTGGCAGCGAGACCGTGGCGCTGCTGATCCGTCTGCCGGGCGGCGAGCGGCTCACCCGCCGGTTCACCATCAAACAGACCACACAGGTACTTACTCTCATATTCACCTAAATCTTAAGGTGGGACGATAGCAACGTGACGGGAAATTAAAAAATTTCACAGTTTTTACATTTTGTAGCTAAACTGAGCTATTTTTGTTCAGCGATTTTTTGTTCGCGGCAATAACATAGTATTATTTTCATGACCACTCTACGCTGCAGTGCCTGGGACATTTTCTTAGTTGGCTCCACATGTATTGACCTGTCTTTCCCGTGGACTAGGCCGACTAAGCTGTCAGGATGGTATAGTTGCTGGGCAAGCCTACTCAGTTACACCGACCTAAATCAACCTCTATAGCGACACAAGTCAATGTCTGTGATCTAACCTTCTATAACTTTCTTCTTCTGGCTGTTGTTAGCCAAGTTTTGTCAAGCCACTACTATGTTTTTTTTTTATACTTGTTAAGTTTTAAGTTATATTAATTTAGTCCACCGAACTAAATCCCATAGAATCCGCATTAAGTATAAAATCACAATAAAAATTTGTCCCCACAGAAACAAATGATATCAGCAATAGAGCAATACGAGACATCATTTCGACCATACGTCTAATATTCGAATGTCAACCTTATTGCATTAGTGTACAGTTTTACTTTAATTGCATAGACTACGAGCAAATAAGCTCCCAAAGGCAGTTTGGACATCTATTTTTCCAGACACATTTCAGAGTTCTATGTTGTATCTAGTTTTATCCTTGATCGAAGATTTTGTCACTAGTTTTCCTAAATAATAAATAAATAAATTAATAACACCTCGTCCTCAGGACCTCTATGACTTCGTGTTCAGCCACCCGCAGTCTCCCGAGGAGTTCGAGATCACCACCAACTTCCCCAAGCGCGTGGTGGCTCGCGGCACCTCACAGCTCTTAGACGCCGGGCTGAAGGATCGCGACGTACTGTTTGTGAATGATACAAATGCGTAATTGCACCGTGAAAGGGAGCGATGACGTCTGTGGCAGTATGGCGGCATCTATAAGCAATGAAGAAGATAAAAAGGACGATCCACTTAAACTACAACACCCAGAGCCATAGGTGAAGCATCGGCTGCATGCCTTATAATTTTGACACGCTCACACGTAGAAGAAGAACCACTGTCACACAAAAGTATATCCGCTGCTAATCTTATCGGGTTGAAGAATCGCGACGTACTGTTTGTGAATGATACAAATGCGTAATTGCACCGTGAGACGGAGCGACGATGTCTGTGGCAGTATGGCGGCATGTATAAGCAATGAAGAAGATAAACAGGGCCCTTAGCCTGTAATGCAATGGCGGGTCAATGGCGTCCCGGCAGAAGGACAAAACCGGGCTCTCCTCGTTTTTCTGCTACAACCAAAGAACTAATCCTCTAGAATTAGAATCAAAATATTCTTTGCTGTACTACAAAAACATTAAAAGGACAGACAGCGTTAGCAAATCGTAATTGAAGTCGTCACCTGACAGCCCATTTTGGCACCATTGTGTTACAGGCTAAGGGCCCAGGACGATCCACTTAAACCACAACACCCAGAGCCATAGCGGCCGTGAAGCACTGGCTGCATGCCTTATAATTTTGACACTCTCACACGTAGAAGAAGAAGAACTACTGTCACACAAAAGTATAACCGCTGTAATAGAATATCCGCTGCGATCCTTATGAGCGAGTGAGCGGACCGGCAGTGATATGGCGATTGGCGGCATGTATCGCAATGAAGAAGATAAACAGGACAACCAGTGCCTCTATTCTCTAAAGAAACCACTCCACCGTCGAGCGTCGAAACACTCGAAAATGGCCCTTATTGAAATGAACATTCTTTTTTTTTACATTTAAAAACGGTTATTTTACGGTGGATATTTTAGAGAATATAGGGGCTGCTTAGATCACTGTCACACAAAGTATAACCGCTGCAAAAGAATATTCGTTGCGAATCTTTTCAGCGAAAAAAATTAACATGCTTCATTGTCTAGCGGCGATTCATGCAGAAATTCGTTGCCATACGTTTCTTGGGGATTCCACAGAGAAGATGATGTATTGTCGTGCGTCAAGCACTACCACAATTTTCCTGAAGGGATGCTACAGACAAAAGGCGGTCACTCAGTCCCGTTCCGTCACCTCTGCTATTTCTTTGGATTCCGCAAAGGTGAGACGTTTTTCTCGGACAGTCTCATGTCACACTTCGGGACGATATATGTATCTCTTAACCCAGATGATGCCTCGAATGGAGACTAAACTAGCCACGGACTCTAGATTGTATAGAAATAGTTGTATGATATTAGATTTATCATGGTTTATATGAGGATTTGTTTTTTGTTGCACTCAAGGCTTTATTCTGTATGCTTTCGTTTTGCATTTCTTTATTTATATCTTTGAACTCAAATTCTACTTACGTTTTGTTAGTTCCAGTGTTAAGTACTTCTTTGTTACAGTGATTTTATTCAGTAATAAGTTAGAATTTATTTAGAAATAGCAGTCTATTTGCTACGTTCAGGCATTTGTAAAAACATTTGAAGAAAGTTAAATAAACCATTTCTTACAAAAATATGGTAGCAAATAAAGTCAATCCTGTATGTACAGGGTTAAAATTTCAACAAGTTATAACTATTTTAAGTCCCCATTGTATTGACGACATTGTGCAATATACATATTGATTACCTATAAATAGCAGAGTATAATCATAGCACATTATGCAAGAATTTTCATCAGTCGAAAAGAACTTTGTCTGAAATATTTTAACACAATCATAGACCTACCCATTGGATCCAAGAACAATATTGCCTAAATTATAGAACATTAAAGTCGATTGGTTTAGTTTTATCTTTTCTGAAAAATACAAAGGTGGTAAAAATTTTAGACAACGTTGTTTTTGTAGTTAAGGAATCGTGTAGGTTTGTCGATTCGTTCAAATGACAGAACACAAATATTGCTCTGACCGATAGCGAAGCCTTGCTTAGATTTCTTTATTAGGATAATGAATAGCTGACGAAAACGTTTAGGTTAAGCCGCGTTTTCTTAGGCCGTCTTGCACCACTTCTTAAATGCCACGATTTAAATCGATTTTTGTATGAAGATTTTAGTTAAATGCTGTTTAAACCACATAAGAAAGTGGTGCAAGCCTTAGTGTTGTCGAACGAGTCTAATAAAATTACAACTAAGGTGCTTCTGATTGATCGTTTTCATCAGACAGAGTGCACTAAAATAGCTGGTGTAAAGTCCATTCGCTTAGATACGGTCGCCTTTTATATGGCGCCGCCTTGGCCCATCGACACTACCTAAAGCCGATATTACACGCTTCAATTTCGGTTCAATATTGCTTTCAATTTGATTGCTTCAATCGCATTGAAACTTGTAAATACCTTTCAATCGGACTGCGCATTGTCATTGGAAGCCAAAATTCGCAAAACGTTTTCAATGGCATTGATTTACTTTGTCTATCGTTCAATGCGATTGAACGGTGGTGTAAACACGGATATTGAACGAGGACTCATTCTGTTCTGCGCGAAATGTATGTAAGTTCACTCCAGCGTGTACTAGCGGTCGGCGCGACATCGCTAAAGTGAATATTGAATGGCAATATCGGTTTTGCCGTGCAAATAGGTAGACGTTCAATGTGGTTGGAACATGTAATATCGCCTTAAGGGAATGGGCTATACACGATACGAGTAGTAATTTTAGTTGTCTAGGTGCAACCGCACTGAAGTGCGCGAAAACGCGGCTAAGTTAGCAATGACTTGTGTCTACCAAGTCCTGCCTTCATCGACCCCTGTGCAATTGAGTTTCCTATTAAGATGTTACGTTAATTTTGTAAGTTACACTAAAATTAAGGATGTTTGTTTTTTCATCATAATTAGTAGCTTTTCATCATTATTTCTTCATGCTTTTATTAATATGTTGGGCAGTTATTGCTTGTATCATACGCATTTATTTTGAAGGCGGAATGTATTGTATATGTGGTTGTAATATAATGTTCCTTCGCAAATACTTTTGTTCTTATTAGCTGTCCCCATTGATGAATCAAATTAAACACACAAGTAATTTCGTAACTATTTATTTAAAAAAAAATAACGACACCAATAAGCTATTTAAATACACTTTTTACGAGGAATGTAGGCACTTACAAATATTTACATTTCTTAGTTAATAATGCTAAGGTGTTTTTACTGTTTGGTGAAATAAATTGTACTCCAAGAAAATCTTTGTTAATACTTTTCTCAAATCATACTGATATGTCTATTTAACTTTGTGTTTAGTTTTGTGTTGTGTACTTACCATCTAACTAAGTTTAGAATGGCACGGACGTGAAACATGATTTTTTTATTGAGAAATGAAGTCGGGAGATGTCTTTTTAAATTTTGAGCATTGCAAGTTGGGTGCCTTTTTTCATACTAGCGTAATTAATTCATAACTAAAAAATTTGGAAAGTCACAAGTTATTTAATCTTTTAAATATCACTCTTTTTAAATGCTAAACCAACACCTCTAGCATGATGGACCAAACAACTACCACGGATTCTCTCACTCAACTAGTAGGATAGAAGACAGAGAGGTACAGCCTTTATCAATTCGTCATGCTAGATGTGCTGTAAATAAATTATATTTTTTAAATAGTTTGTAGTTATTTGGCTATCGATATTTTGTCACTTGAATTCTCTCGGTTCTATACCTACGTAGAGTTTGGGGCCAACATAAATTAGTTACTTTTTATAAAAATCTTTCTTTATACAATAAAATAGAAATCTATATCACACAACAATATCAAGGATTTTATAGAGATTTTTAAAAGATAACTACTTCTCACTCTTGATGGACTATTTTATAAGTATAAGAAGGATTTGAGTTTGCTCTTTACCTAATCGTATAGTTAGTTCACAATGTACATTTTCTACATTACTAAAACCTCAACCAGAGTTTCTTAACATTACAAGTTCATCAAAAAACCTAACCCATAAACGCATGCACGCAATTATCGTGTAGTCCCATTTTATTCAACATATCAAGTCCCGAATGGGTGAACTCGGTTGGACCGCAAACATAGGCAGCATGTTTGCATTGCTCCGTGCAAGACTCGCAATCTTTTCCAAGTACATCCTTCAACAAAACTAGGGATATCCGGCCTGTGGGACCAGTCCACGTGGTTGACGGTTCAGATAGAATGTACGTGGCGGTGAAGCGGCTATCCCCTTTGGCGATCTCGTCAAAGTTTTCGTGGAAAAGTATGTCCTCTTCTTTTTTGTTGAAGAATAGCAGGTGTAGCTTTTCACTGCAAGAAAAGAGATGGTATCAGTTTCAACAATATAAATGTGGTCTTACATAACTATGGCCTTAACAATTAGTATTCTTTGAATTTAGTGTGAGTGTATGTGCCACTGGACGCTGACTTACATAGCGTAGATGCAATTTTTTTTTTTTTGAGTTATTTTAAACGCTTATAATTTCCTTAGAAAAATTATGCCCAGGTGCTTTCGTTTTACAATGGAAAAAAAAGTTATTTCAATACGGTTACTTAAATTAATTATTAATTCATGCATAACATACCATCTAGGGTTGGTTCTTGATAGCATAAACTTGATTAGGCCCAGCATTGGAGTGATGCCCGTCCCAGCAGCTATGAAGAACAGTTTCGTGACGCCTTTCAGCTGTAACATGGAGAGGAACCAGAATGTAAAAAATCGCTTTAGATATAAATATCTAAAACAGAGAACAGATATAAATATCGCAGAGGAACTAAAATAGTCACTGCAGCAGGGCGTTGCGAATAGAATACAAGCCAGAAGAAAGAAGTTTCATAAAAAAAACCTTTATACAAAGTTTTTTTTAAACAATCTAGAGTTGGCATATTAAACTTTTTTGAACGCCATTACACTGATAAAAAAACATGTTTGTATTTAATTATTACATGGCATTTCATAATTTATTTTTCAGCTTTTCAGCCATTTAATGTTACTGTAACTTTTTTTTTACATTTTTATTTTTTTTACTCTACAAAATTTAGAGTTTGGCATAACAACTTTTTTTGAGCGCCAAAAGACAAGGTATTTTTTGAAACAATCAACAGGTGGCATATTAAACTTTTTTGAACGCCATTACACTGATAAAAAAAAAACATGTTTGTTTTTAATTTTTACCTAATGGCATTTCATAATTTATTTTTCAGCTTTTCAGCCATTTAATGTTTATGTAACTTTTTTTTACATTTATATTATTATTTCCTTTTTGCTCTACAAAATTTAGAGTTTGGCAATAGGGTGACCAGATTAGGCGAATTGTCGCCATTTAGGCTACCTCAGGGGGTCAAACGGCGACCATAAAGTCCGATCGGCGACCAGTAGCCATTTAGGCTACCTGAAAAATGGGAACGGGCGATTTAGGCTATCTCAGGATTATTTCGCATTTATTTAGGCGATTTAGGCTATTATAGCAAATTTATTGAACCATTCCTTGATTATTCCTTAAAATGCTTGTAACGAAACGTAATTTATGCACTTGGAAAGAAGGATTCTCCACTGATGGTGACGGAGAACTTTTACAGGCAGTTATTATTTTAGTTTATGGGGCTTAAGAATAAAAAAAACGAATGCAAATATTATTAAACTTTTTTTTTTTGCTTTACGCTGTTTTTTTTTTAGTTTTTTCTTTATTTTGGTCCAATTTTGGGCTTCTAGGCTCAAAAAGTTAGGCGAATTAGGCTAGACGAGAAAAAAAAAATAGGCGATTTAGGTTACTCGGAAGATAAAATTATGCGAATCGAGTTAGGGTAGAGGCGCCTAAAGTCAGCCACCCCCCAGTAGTCGGCCATTGCGGGTTTAAAGTTCTACACTAGTTATTGACTAGTGTAGTTTTTAACATATAGCTATATCTGTATTTTTCTATGGTTCATTGATTAATTAACTATACCTGTAATATTTTGTCATATTTTTACTTATTTGTGTTTATTAAAAAAACACGTTTTAATAACTTCCGATTCAGAATCACGGTCCGCCATCTTTTTTTGCTAGTTGAAGGGAGTCTCAAATCTTAAAGATTTTCGCTGTGTTTTGTACTGTGGCATGCCATGTTTTATTTTATTCTCATTCTTTAATTAATTTTTAACCTCTTGATAACTTAAATAAACCCTTATTTGTGTTATCAATTAAAAAAACCAGGGGGCCGACTATTGGGATCAGTAATTTCATTCAAATGCCAGTACTCGGCCCCCCGGCCGACTTATGGAATTTCTGTAAATTTCACGTAAGCAGCCCAAATTGACAGGTTGCACATATCTTTTTCTTCTGTATAGAGTTCACAAAGTATTGAGAATATTATTTTGGCAACGACCCAATACTCGGCCACCAAAAAAAATGCCTATTAGGTGGCCGACTTTTGGACTCAGTCTCGAAGAAATTTTGTCAACCCAGAAGTCGGCCACAAGCAATTGCTTTTTCATACCTTATATGGTGCGGCCGACCACTGGCTACCTCATGGCCGACTTTAGGTGATAGGCGGCCGAGTACTAGAGAAATGGGTGTTTTTTTCTTTAACGCTAATTTTCTTCATCGCAGTATGAATTGGTAGAATAATCGTTTTATTTACTGAAACCTAAGTAACCGGAGCTTCAATTAATATTGGTTACGTCCTTCTAGAACCTCCAACAACAGAAATAATGGACTTTGAAGTTGCACATTTCACTAAGTGGCCGACTACTGGTTCCTTTACCCTAACTAAAATCTGGTCACCCTGTTGGCATAACTACTTTTTTTGAGCGCCAAAAGACAAAGCAAACCTGTTTTCTTTTTATTTTCACATAAAGGCGATGTTTTTTCAGTGTTTCCGCCAACCAGTTAACATTTCCCGAATGAGTATGTATGATTTGTTTGACAAATATTTTCACTTTGCTCTATAAATCTAGGTAAATCTAAATTTTGCTTTTTGATGATAGCATATAGTTACTACAGAGGATGTTTACCATGGCCAGTTCATAGTTTCCGGCGGAGGCGGACATGGCCAGCTCGTCTAGGGCTCCAGTGAGGTGCTGCGATAGGGCTCCGCGGCTGTAGCGCTTCACTGCCAGCTTGATGGAGGCGCCGCCGTCGCCGTCGGCAGGACTCCAGCCCTCCCCGATCGGGGTGTATGAGCGGACGCATTCGGAACCTACAGAGAAAAAGTTGGTATGTTAGTGACGTGCCTCGTACTTCGTGTAAAAGAAATCCCACCAAAAACATTCTGTAAAAACTAGCCAAGTCTCGATGGATCTGCTTGTTTATCTCTCAAAAAGTAATGAAATCTAGACAAAGTCGTGCCAAGTCTAAGGTTCCTTACTGCGATTTCTTTATTATTATAGTTAAGTTGTGAGACTTGTCCGTTGAAGGGTACACAAGCGGTTCTGGCGACAGATTGGTGCAATGGTGTCATGGAGCACCTGGTTTTGTACCCTTGTGTACCCTTCAACAGCCAAGTCTCACAACATTAACTATAATAATAAAGAAATCGCAGTAAGGAACCTTAGACTTGGCACGACTTTGTCTAGATTTCATTACTTTTTGAGAGATAAACAGATCCATCGAGACTTGGCTAGTTTTTACAGAATGTTTTTGGTGGGATTTCACTTCTTTTTGTAGAAACGAGGGCCTATTGATTAATTTTATTAGATTTTCTTATTTGACACAGTTTTTAAATTTGTGTAATGTTCGAGTAGAATAAAGTTAATCGTCCGACTATTTCTTGTTGAACGAGCGAGCGAAGTCCTCCAAGTCTGCTGGAACAATCCGGCGTTTGTATTTATGTATGTTTGTATGTATGAATGTTTGTTCGACGATAACTTGAGTAAATTTGGTCGGTTCGTTATGAAATTTGATAGGCGGGTAAACTAAATTAAAAGAATTTTTAAATTCGAACATGAGCCAAATCGGTCGATGGGTTGCCGAGATATGGGGTTGTATAGTTTAAATGAAAAGCGCGCGCGCGCCTGCGCGAATGGCGTAAGCAAAGTTATACATCTGTAACTGAGGTCGCGAGTTCATAGTTCGGAGCGAACCACTAGTGGGACGCTATAGGCTAGATTAAATGAAGATGTGTCCCACTACGCTGGATTTTTGCAATGACAGTCGATTTTTTTATGTACCAATAGTAAAAGGGGCATTACCATAATATCTCTAATAAAGCTGATACCAGCTGAGGGTTCTTCATCAGATACTTCAGACCTTAGATTTTTGACATCAAATAAAGCGGCCCACCAAGTTGAATATTTTTTGTAAGGGCGGTATATGTCGATCTATAATAGTTTGGTTGGGCTCTTGTGTTTTCTAATCAGGGTCACCAGGTACTCCAGATCTTCGATTATCCTAGTTTTTATAGTTGTCCCTTTATGTGCCCATTAAACCCTAACTCTGTACCAAATTTCAGCTCTCTGAGTTTATGGGAAGTACTAGTTCTATTAGGGCTCTTGTGTTTTCTAATGAGGGTCACCAGGTACTCCAGATCTTCGATTATCCTAGTTTTTATAGTTGTCCCTTTATGTGCCCATTAAACCCTAACTCTGTACCAAATTTCAGCTCTCTGAGTTTATGGGAAGTACTAGTTCTATTAGGGCTCTTGTGTTTTCTAATCAGGGTCACCAGGTACTCCAGATCTTCAATTATCCTAGTTTTTATAGTTTTCCCTTTATGTGGCCATTCAACCCTAACTCTGTACCAAATTTCAGCTCTCTGAGTTTATGGGAAGTACTAGTTCTATTAGGGCTCTTGTGTTTTCTAATCAGGGTCACCAGGTACTCCAGATCTTCGATTATCCTAGTTTTTATAGTTGTCCCTTTATGTGCCAATTAAACCCTAACTCTGTACCAAATTTCAGCTCTCTGAGTTTATGGGAAGTACTAGTTCTATTAGGGCTCTTGTGTTTTCTAATCAGGGTCACCAGGTACTCCAGATCTTCGATTATCCTAGTTTTTATAGTTTTCCCTTTATGTGGCCATTCAACTCTAACTCTGTACCAAATTTCAGCTCTCTGAGTTTATGGGAAGTACTAGTTCTATTAGGGCTCTTGTGTTTTCTAATCAGGGTCAACAGGTACTCCAGATCTTCGATTATCCTAGTTTTTATAGTTTTCCCTTTATGTGCCCATTAAACCCTAACTCTGTACCAAATTTCAGCTCTCTGAGTTTATGGGAAGTACTAGTTCTATTAGGGCTCTTGTGTTTTCTAATCAGGGTCACCAGGTACTCCAGATCTTCGATTATCCTAGTTTTTATAGTTGTCCCTTTATGTGCCAATTAAACCCTAACTCTGTACCAAATTTCAGCTCTCTGAGTTTATGGGAAGTACTAGTTCTATTAGGGCTCTTGTGTTTTCTAATGAGGGTCACCAGGTACTCCAGATCTTCGATTATCCTAGTTTTTATAGTTGTCCCTTTATGTGCCCATTAAACCCTAACTCTGTACCAAATTTCAGCTCTCTGAGTTTATGGGAAGTACTAGTTCTATTAGGGCTCTTGTGTTTTCTAATCAGGGTCACCAGGTACTCCAGATCTTCAATTATCCTAGTTTTTATAGTTTTCCCTTTATGTGGCCATTCAACCCTAACTCTGTACCAAATTTCAGCTCTCTGAGTTTATGGGAAGTACTAGTTCTATTAGGGCTCTTGTGTTTTCTAATCAGGGTCACCAGGTACTCCAGATCTTCGATTATCCTAGTTTTTATAGTTGTCCCTTTATGTGCCAATTAAACCCTAACTCTGTACCAAATTTCAGCTCTCTGAGTTTATGGGAAGTACTAGTTCTATTAGGGCTCTTGTGTTTTCTAATCAGGGTCACCAGGTACTCCAGATCTTCGATTATCCTAGTTTTTATAGTTTTCCCTTTATGTGGCCATTCAACTCTAACTCTGTACCAAATTTCAGCTCTCTGAGTTTATGGGAAGTACTAGTTCTATTAGGGCTCTTGTGTTTTCTAATCAGGGTCAACAGGTACTCCAGATCTTCGATTATCCTAGTTTTTATAGTTTTCCCTTTATGTGCCCATTAAACCCTAACTCTGTACCAAATTTCAGCTCTCTGAGTTTATGGGAAGTACTAGTTCTATTAGGGCTCTTGTGTTTTCTAATCAGGGTCACCAGGTACTCCAGATCTTCGATTATCCTAGTTTTTATAGTTTTCCCTTTATGTGGCCATTCAACCCTAACTCTGTACCAAATTTCAGCTCTCTGAGTTTATGGGAAGTACTAGTTCTATTATGATGATCATGAGTGAGTGAGTGAGTGAGTGAGTGAGTGAGTGAGTGAGTGTGTGTCATAAATGCGAAACTTTGCTTTCGCTTAACTTCGGAACTAAATGACCTACAGACTTGAAATTTTGGATTTTAAGTATGTGATTATAGCTTACTAGATGACGAAAATTTCTGCGTTCTGGTCTTATCCAGAGGTTCTCAAATAGGGGCCTGAAAATGCGGCGAAATGGTTCCAGTAAAGGATGGTACGGCAGTGTTTGCTTCGCGCTCGACCTGGCGGGGGCACTGCCGTGCCCCCAGATCCCACCAAAAACATTCTGTAAAAAACTAGCAAAGTCGCGATAGAGCTGCCTGTTTATCTCCAAAAAGTAATGAAATCTAGACAAAGTCGTGCCAAGTCTAAGGTTCCTTAACGCGATTTCTTTATTATTATAGTAAATGTTGTGTGACTTGGCTGTTGAAGGGTACACAAGGGTACAAAACCAGGTGCGCCATGACACCATTGCACCTATCTGTCGCCAGAACCGCTACCGATTGACGATGGAAAATTGCCACTTGGAAAACTTGTTGAAAACCCGTAAAAATAAGCGGGAAAAAATACCAGTGTGCTTATTCTGTAAACAAAATCCCCATTGTTGCCTCATAACATAACCGGTTTGTTAAGATATAAAAAATATATATTTTTAAAC
The DNA here is from genome assembly GCA_949319315.1 of Zelleria hepariella. Taxonomy (NCBI): domain Eukaryota; kingdom Metazoa; phylum Arthropoda; class Insecta; order Lepidoptera; family Yponomeutidae; genus Zelleria; species Zelleria hepariella. Next base: position 7,654,703 of record OX439394.1, read on the forward strand.
GATTGATTTATTTCGCGCCAATAAACCGGTTTTGAGAAATAACAACTGTGTGGATTTTTTTACAGAATAAGCACACAGAGTGTGCATTCGCTAAAAAAATCCACTCCCGCATCCACGGTCAAATCCGGTTAAGTTGCGGGAAAATAGCTCTAATTGTTTTTTTTTTACATGGGTATAGAGATAGTAGAGGCGCCTAAAGCCAGCCACCCCCCAGTAGTCGGCCATTGCGGGTTTAAAGTTCAATAACTAGTGTAGTTTTTAACATATAGCTTTATCTGTATTTTTCTATGGTTCATTGATTAATTAACGATACCTACCTGTAATATTTTGTTATATTTATACTTATTTGTGTTTATTAAAAAAACATGTTTTAATAACTTTTGATTCAGAATCACCGTCTGCCATCTTTTTTTGCTAGTTGAAGGGAGTCTCAAATCTTTAAGATTTTCGCTGTGTTTTGTACTGTGGTATGCCATGTTTTATTTTATTCTCATTCTTTAATCAATTGTTGACCTCTTGATAACTTAAATAAACCCTTATTTGTGATATCAATTAAAAAAACCAGGGGGCCGACTATTGGGATCAGTAATTTCATACAAATGCCAGTGCTCGGCCCCCCGGCCGACTTATGGAATTTCTGTAAATTTCACGTCAGCAGCCCAAATTGACAGGTTGCACATATCTTTTTCTTCTGTATAGAGTTCACAAAGCATTGAGAATATTATTTTGGCAAAAACCCAATACTCGGCCACCAAAAAAAATGCCTATTAGGTGGCCGACTTTTGGACTTAGTTTCGAAGAAATTTTGTCAACCCAGAAGTCGGCCACAAGCAATTGCTTTTTCATACCTTATATGGTGCGGCCGACCACTGGCTACCTCATGGCCGACTTTAGGTGATAGGCGGCCGAGTACTAGAGAAATGGGTGTTTTTTTGTTTAACGCTAATTTTCTCCATCGCTGTATGAATTGGAAGAATAATCGTTTTATTTACTGAAACCTAAGTAACCGGAGCTTCAATTAATATTGGTTACGTCCTTCTAGAACCTCTAACAACAGAAATAATGGACTTTGAAGTTGCACATTTCACTAAGTGGCCGACTACTGGTTCCTTTACCCTAGGTATTCATTTAAGTTTCTTATTTTAGAGAATACCTACAGGGGCAGAGCTTTCTGTATACATTTGGACTGCCTAGTCTAGGCTATAAGGTACCTAAGTCTACGAAACCTACATACACGAGCAATTTTATCATTTCCCGGTCACTGGCTCGGGGAAGCCATTAGACTGCGCGCCGCCAAACATGTATTTAGGTAGGTATTTCACATAAGGGTAGCCATTAACGTACTAATTTAGGTAGGTATTTCACATAAGGGTAGCCATTAACGTACTAATTACAACGGTTGAGTTGAGGTAAGGTGTATGTTTGCATACGAAGTTTCCAAGTTTATTAGGGTTTCTATTGTCATAAAGACAAATAGTTACGGCCTACCCCCACCCTTAGGCTTGCATGAGATGTCCTAGCTAAAGAGTGATCGTCACTATATGGTACGGTCGGCCACAATCTCAGAAACCCCATGGCAGCTCTTACCGCGCGCGGCATAAGGGCGCCAATCGAACAAAAAGGGGTATCTGAGACTGTGGCCGACTGTACCTACTGAATTTAATTATTTTGACATTTCTATATTGTAACTACCTACACCTATACAAAACCTGCATAAAAGGACGAAATATATGAATCAAATAATTATTTATTACCAAACTTACCTACCTAGGTAGGTAAGTAGTACCTACCAACTTAAATCAATTTATTTCAGGAAAAACTGAGTTGCGTGTGGAATTGTTTATCAGCTGTGGGATATACTTACGATAAAAATCAAAACGTCTGCTACAACGACACAACACAGGGAGGTTTTGACGGCTCTACTCAAAGACATTTGGCTCTACTAATAGAACATAAGTGGGTATACAATTAAACTTAGTTTGAAAATTCTGTTTTTCCATCCATACATTATAAAATTCTATGATGTGAAAATCACCGTATAGTAGAGGGTTACCTATACTCGAGGGCCTCTGCTATAATAGGCGTTAAGTTTTGTATAAAAAATCGTAGCCAGCTACCTACTTATTCCGTGCACGTACAAAGACGCGGGAAAAAGCTAGGAGGCAACTAAGGTAAATTTAATAAAGGGCAGATTGTGTAAGTCACGGCACGATATCGTTAATTATTAGAATACAATTACCTACGTATTGGCTGTGCCGAAAACGCAACTAATTATAACCAGACGACAGACGACATTTTGGGTTCACGAGCAGCTCCTTTAATTGATCAGAATAAATTAAATTATGTTTTAGGGGAAAATTGTCTTGACGATGTCAAATAGGCTGATGCAAAATGAGACGCGTTCCAAGCTTCAAATTAAATTGTGTACTAATAATGTTAGATACTGAAAATTGCAGGTTCCTAACTTTCCTAACTAAACTGTATCCAAAAATAAAAGTCTTATTGTGTAAACAAACCACTTACCGGAAGAAAAATACCTACGCATTCCCTGTGTAATCAGAATCACACACAATAGCTAGTAGTTCATTATTGTAGCATCTGGGTAATCACATGCAATACCATTATTTTTGTAATAATACGTCTACAACGTGTTACAAAACATCCTAACTCTTTTTACAGGGTGTAACCTGGTGGTCAACAGGATGACAAATCTGTAAAAAAAAGTTGAAAAAAACAATTTTTATTTTATAACCTCAAAATTGAAAAAAAAAATCATAACTTTTTTGTTTATGGTATTAGCTCAAATTTTAAATATGTTTGTGTGTGTAGGTGCATTTTCATAGCTTTGAGTTGTTAAAACATTGTGAAAGTCAATGAAAACAATATTTAAAAAATACTTTTCTCCCGCCACAGCGCTCGCATTTTATTAATTAAAAAATCAACAGAACGTCATAGAGCAAAAAAAAAATTAGGTGATGATCCCTGTCACCGGGTGCTATTACCCTGTAAAAAGAGTTAGGTACTTTTGTAACACCTTGTATTTCATCGTAAAACTAATGACGCGACCCCCTACTAGAGACCATAACCGCGACCCCCAAAAATACTCCGAAAGAAGCTTCGCGACAGTGACAGCATCACAGTGTCATGCGTGACCCGTCCTATAGACTTGACAATGCACTGCACATAGCTTGTTTCACTTGGGTCGAGAGTGAAACAAAGAAAAAGACGCTTACCGTTGATCTGACGGTGAATTCTGACGTGGTGCCCCAATGGCACCACGATAGGCCCTTCCTCAGGTGACAGTGACAGCATCACAGTGTCATGCGTGACCCGTCCTATAGACTTGACTCTGCATTGGAGCATGCGCGGCGACGGCGCTTGGATCGCGTTGCTGGCTGCGGCATCGCCACAACCCTTCCAAACAGCTGGCTCGGATTTTTGGGCGGTTACCTGCGGGGTAAAATTAAGCTGTTACTTTTAACAAGCTATCGTCGGGGATTGCGTGCAACGATATGGTCTAAAAACTATTGGTCCATCCAAGAATACCTTTAAGGCGCTGGGCATAGTAAATAAGCCCGCGCGCAAAAAAAATGCACAAAATCTATTCCTGTATCAAATACACTAAAAAAAATTGAAAATGTTCACATATCAAACCCCAGAATTAGTTGAGACCTATCTAAAACAGGCAGTTTTGAGTTGATATCCATAACAGATTGCAAGATATTTTCCTTGAAAAAAAGTGCGCCGCCTATTTTTTTTCAAGCAAAATATCTTCAAAACTTTTATGAATGTCAACACGAAACTGGCTGTTTTAGATAGGTCTCACCTTATTCTAGGGTTTGATATGTGAACGTTTTCGATTTTTTTAGTGTATTTGATACAGGAATCGATTTTGTGCATTTTTCATGGCGCGCGGGCGATTCACTATGCACAGCGCCTTAAGCGAAGCCAAACTGCCTTTACAAGTGCCAATATGGCGTCCTGAGAGATAGTACGGATTGCATTATCAAGTGTGGACATGGAAGGTTAGATAACTGTCGGTGTACCCTCTTAATATTTGAGATTTTGCCCTTGATTCTGCGCGAGTCTGTCTAATTAACTAGACCCTCTTTTCGGTACTAAGTCATCTGTCCTAGATGCAAACACGCAAGTATACTAAGGGAAATATGAAAACCTTGATGACGACGACTCACCTCTACTTTCCCACTTTCGGCATAAACTTTCAGCTGCAGCGGCTCCTTCAACTTGGCTTCAGGCACAATCTTGAGGGTCCTCAGCCACCCATTTGTAGTTATCTCCACCAGCAACGCCCCTTCAGTCAGTCTGGCGAAGCACCCTGGATTAGCCAGCGGTCCCGTGTAGATGGAAATCGTCAGTTTAGCCGATGTCTGTATCCAGTCGAATCTCAAAGGGGCTGGCGTATCCGGGGCTCTAGTATCATCGCTTGACGTGCTTTTACTCCTGACAGGGCTGGAACCAGCTCGTCGACTAATCGTGAGGGGAAGATCGCTCGATTGTATCAAGCTCTGCATTATCCTGCTCGTATTCGACATTGACCTCCCGCTGTCCTCGGTCTTGGACTGTATTTTTTTCCGGACAGGGGTGATGCAATTGGCTAGGTTCTCCATGGACTTTCGGACCAGCTCTTGGGCTTTGGAGGGTTCTTTGAGTGTGTCGGATTTGTGTGACGGGTTGGGAGAGCCGAAGAATTCGCCGGCGTCGGGACGGTCTATGCTGAGGGGGCCCACGAGGCATTTTGCGAGAAGAGAGTCGTAGTTGACCCATGGGTGGACTTTGTCGAAAAGCTGGGTGGCGTCCATGCCGGCGCCTCGGAGAAGCTCTTCGGCACCTAGAAAATGGATCCATTTGACTATAATCGTCAATAACTAGGCGAAAGGATCTCTACTTCTCGCTTTCTTCCGCGGATAGTTACTTCCAGGTTGAATACCTCAAATGACAATACTAGTAGTAGGTAAATAGCTAGCTATTTCAGGACCTATGAATTTTCAAAGCATTTTGGCCCGAAATCATAATTATAGTATTTTCTTTTCTATTCATGTTATTTTTCAGTCGGTGACTAAGCTGAGCAAGAGCGGGTATTTTCCACAATTAATGCTGGTCAAAAGTTAATATGTTAGGGGACGGTTTGTATTTATTGCTGCCTCCAATTTTATCCAGAAAAGGGCGATCTTGGTAAGTAAGCGTGGTGGCAAATTAATAGTCTAACCTAACGTATCAAACGAAACCATTTGGCAACGTTACACATACCCATACTCTACTTCTTCCTAATGTTATTAGGTGTGCGTAGGTACCTACACCCGTTAATCGGGTGTAGTACTTAAGTATTGATACCTCTGTTTACCACTTAGGTAGCGTTGGGTTCAATATTTTAATCAATTAAAATTACTCATTTAAGTATCACTGATATTGCAAATTGTGCTGCATAAGTTGGTATAACACAATTAGCGCACCCAACTTCTCTCTGACAATCTCTTTGCCTCTTAGTTATATCAAGATTGATGAGACGTCATTATTGTAATATTACGCTGTTAAAAAATATAGATCCTGCAACGTACCTCCAGGATGGAACGGCAAATAATGCGTGATGTTGTAGACGCGGCCCCGGATAGCGAGCCACGCATCACCTGTAATTAAGCATGCTTATGGTTACTGAGCTCGAGACTAAACCCATCACACTCAAATACCCACGACGTACAGCTTTGATAATTATAAAATTGAATAAGACCATAAATTGTCATTTATTTAATAAGAACATGCGTTTCGAACGGCCTCACCGGGGAACAACTTTACTGTTCATCGGGAGGGGATCGTAGCGTTCGATTCGTTATGGGGCACCGCATCGACCGGTTGTCGATCGCACAATTCAATGCGACACTCTTGCCTAAAACTCTAATTTTTAATTCGAGTCCACGGAATGACAGTTGCTACAAAGGCTTTATCTGACAGTTGCATACTAGCAACTGTCATTCCGTGGACTCAATTTAAAAATTAGAGCTGTAATTTTTAATTCGAGTCCACGGAATGACAGTTGCTACAAAGGCTTTATCTGACAGTTGCATGCTAGCAACTGTCATTCCGTGGACTCGATTTAAAAATTAGAGTTTAAATGCCTACTGCGTACGCTTGCGCTCGCGCAAAAAATCTATACTACCCGCCTAGGGAATTTGAATATTACTTTGCGTATGTAATTTATTTTTACTTATAATAAGTAAGTTTTTAGTTTTAAGTTATGAAATTGTAAATGAGCCCTGTGCAAAAGGGAACTTGAATCAAACTAACAAGTCAACTTCTTTAGGTTTTATTTATTTTATCTGTTACACCAAAAATTTCACTACCCATTGAAGAAAGTTTTATATAGGCGCCTTTAGTCTGATAATAATTCAATATTATATTTAAGTCTGTTTCACCTAGGATTACAAACACTGGGTATGTAAACAATGTAAATTCTCTTATGTACAAATAAAGAACTTTTAAAATCAATCAAATCAATCACTCATATACACGGATAGACGGCATAGTAGCACGGTACACGGTACGCTACTAACCATGGCATTGTCGACAGCATTGGTAAAATAGAGTAGTAGTTTACGAAATAAAACTTGTAGAGTAGTAATCTACTTAGATGACTCTACTGTATGTTACCTTGATGTAGGTCTCGATTGACTCGACATGTAGCTAATAAAGCAATGCTAATTTCGGCAGAAAACTTGCTACCTACTTGAGACTCGCTACAAAACAAAGTCGCCGCCGACAGAGATAGTTTATATAAAACGTCGGGTTAGTTACACCATTTAAAAGAATTGCTGGACCGATTCTTATGATTATGGATATGCTGGATTTGTCTCTAATTTCTCTAGCAAATTTTTATAGCGTCCTTATAATTAACGTAATTAACGTGAATAATAGGTAGCCGTTCTGTCTGGGAAAGCCTATGATGTAAAATGGTCACTTAATTGAACCAATTTTAAGAAGACGTGCCGTGTAAACTATCTCCAGTGATATTTAAGTAAGTACCTACCTAATCTAAGTGGAAATAAAGAGGGTTGATAGATAGAGATTGGATTAGCAGCACATTTTAATTCTGAAATGCCATCGTGCAACTTAAATAATTGCGATCCAATTTTGCGCTGAAGAAATAACTGGAATTCTTGAAAAGGGTGACATTGGAACAGTTGGATTGGAATGTTCAACTTGGGGTCGGTTGCTAAGTAGCCTCAGTCTCGCTGAAATCTATTTAATCCGATATTATTGGTATTCGTTCCCATATTACAAGAGAGCCCTCGAATCTGATATTGCTTTCACATCGAGGGTCTCAATAACATCTCGCCCCAATATTATCCTACTCCTTAGTCTATCGTGATCTCGCCATTTGCGTGAACATAATGAAGAGAGGATTCAGGCTAAAGACATCGCTTAGAGCTGATACTGAGCTGTGAATGCAAAGTGTTCATTCAGCATCTGATCCATTAGTTCCATAAAACGAGCATTGGGAAATTAATTCGGGAGATCCAGAACCAAAGGGACTAAAAGGGCATGTGGAAGCACGGAACATTCCTAAAAGGTGGTCCGTTTGGTAACGCCACGATACTAACTGATTTAGTCTTGACCAAGCTTGGAATCTCACGAAACTCGTGTATGACACTCTACATGTTGTTGTAATTGAAGCCTTGTTTCCAGGCTAATTAGTCAAATTTTCAGGTATGGGGCGTGAGTGGGGTGAATCTGAATAAATAGGTCTGCTTTAACTGGAAAATACTTTAAAAAAGCAATCTGTAGACAATCTTGAATATTTAGCGACGGCTGCCGTTGGATACATTGTGTTTTCATCATCACAGAGAACAGAGAACAACTCTCTAAGAAAAACTTTTCCTTAACACGCTGAAGACAACGAATCGTCTAGCGGGAAAGTATTTCTTGCTCCGCAAGTGGAATAAATTACCGCATTTCTTTCTTTTCCTTTAAAGTTTAAGCACCTTTTACTTGTCGGAAAATGCTGCAGGTATTCAACGTTGCTCTGCTAGGTTAAAGATAATTGACTCCAAGCTACAGACTACAAGAGAGAAGACTGTAACGACGCCCTTCCGGTGGTGTTTTACATTGTTGTGCTCAGTTTAAATTGCGCCAGTCACCTTGACACTACACTCTGCCAGGCCAGAAGTGCAATCCCGCAGTAAATATCTGAGTACCTACGTACAAAATTGCGTGAGTGACTCATTAATTCAGGAGTCACTGTACGTACCGATAAACACTGGGCATCACTGATTTTTGGCCTGAATTTTGGTATGCATTTTGGGGTATACTTAGGTTCAGTTTTTTTTAAATGTATGTACAGAAAAAGCAAGCCATTTATAGCCTACATGTTATTCTAGAGTATACGCTGTCTCTATTCCAATTTTCATCCAAATCCGTTTAGTACTTTTTGCGTGAAAGAGCAACAAACATCCATCCACCCAAACATCTACACTGATAGCCGTAGACCAGTGTGTTTCACCCTTTTCCTGACGTCATCTCCTTACTGTGGAAAAACCTTTCGCAACCCCTACCAGGGTTTTGTCAGTTAAGAACCCCTTTATGGTGATGGTCACTGGAACCCCCAAAAACCCTCCTAAAGAAGCTTCGCGACCTATAGCGACCACCGGTTGAAAAACACTGGTCTAGACAAGCCAGCGTAGCGCTTGCTGATATTGTATGAAAATTTTGATAAAAGCCGATTACTTATGTAGATTTACACTCGACAGCACGTCGACGCTTACACGCTAGCACTCTACCCGGTTACGTGAGGGGCGACTTTACAACAAAAGTGTACACTCTGACGTGCTGTCGTGTGTAAAACTGTCTTTACCTTCTGGACCATTCATTTCGAGTTTGGCAACTTAATCAGCGGCTATACAACTAATACCTAGTTGTATAGCCGCTGATAAATGGGCGATTCTCACAATGTGCTCACGTGGTTGTGAGACTTTAATCACACTTCGTCGAGAATGCACTGTAAGTACCTACTTTGACCTAGAATAATAATTGTCAACAAAGTTGCGTTAGGTTTATGGATCAGATCAGCGTTAAAATGTTTCGCTCGAAGTTGATTGATTAATTATTTGTACAAAACTTTCGTTAAAACTTCTATCCATCAAGCTGCGACATAATTGCTTAGACATTAAGGCTCGGTATAAGGCTAACTAGCGCCACCAATGTTAAAAAAATCATATCTTCCTTTAGAAGAAGTTTCTGAAAAAATCCTAAGATGAGCCTATGCGCCATGCTTTTCTAGATTTTTAAGTGTAGATACCCTCTTCGAAATTTACTTTTAAGCTAAAAAATTTTCGATAACCGCCAAAAGCGGCCGTTTTTGGCGGTTATCGAAATTTTTTTAGCTTAAGACTAGAAATTGAGTTGGGTACCTACACTTAAAAATCTAGAAAAGCATGGCGCATAGGCTCATCTTAGGATTTTGTCAGAAACTTCTTCTGAAGGGACATATGATTTTTTCAACATTGGTGGCGCTAGTTAGCCTTATACCGAGCCTTAACGCTGCATCTCTAAAAGTTATCGTCGATTAAAGCCATATAAAAGTGCTATGGAGATGATGATACCTAAGTCTATGTTGCGAGTAGGTATGGTCGGCCACAGTCTAAGATATCCCATGGTAGCTCTTACCGCGCGTGGCACAAGGGCGCCAATCGAACCAAAAGGTGTATCCTAACGTGTGGTGTACTGTACTAAGCACAGGTACTAAGGACCGTGGTCTGTGGTCCACGGACCATGGGCGTTTTATCAAGACATAGAAAAACACCACGGCACTGATGCTCCACAGTGCAGCTGGCAGGATCATCTACCAGTGCGTCTATTATGTAAAAATTCCAATCAACCTCCGAGTGTCAAAACACTCGAAAATAGCCCTGAAATGAACAATCCATTTTTTTACATTTAAAAACCGTTATTTTTACGGTGGATATTTTAGATAATACAGGGGCTGGCGACTTAAGCGAGAAACACGAGACAAGAAGAACTTACCCTTGGTATTATGTGCAGCGAGCTCCTTGGGCGCGACGGGCCGTATGCGGCCGCCGACGCCCGTAAGATCCTTCCCAGAGTTGCCTAGTCTGATCCAGTCCATCAAACTATGGCCGGGCTGGAGAGCGCATTTGTTGCGCGGATTGCCTGCAAAGGAAGAGAACGTGGTTTTGAGAACTTGAAAAGCAGAGCCCTGTTGCACGTACGCGACAAGTCGACTTATTTGTCGAAAATTGACTTATTTGTCGGATTGTCAAATAAATGGTGTTGTACAAACATTACAAATAAGTCAGACTGCGACAGGTGAATTATTGACAAATTGTCAGGACTTGACAAGCGTTGCACAAAGCTCGACAAATGTAAAAAACCATGGTAGAATTAACAGACAATTGTATTCGACAAATTTGTCATAGCAAGTGACAAATTTGTCAGCTCTCGAAGTATGCATAGTCACCTGTCGGAAATGTCTGACAATTTGACAAATATGTTGAGTCGTCTTGACAATAATTTATGGTTGCACAAAGCAAATCCGACAAGTTTTTCACGACAATTTGTCACTCTTTGCCTGTCGAGTAAAATCTTTTGTGCAACAAAATATGTCAAATTGTCGCGTCAATTCGACAAATTTGTAAATTTTCCACCAAGCCAAATTTGTCGCTCGAAATCTTTGTGCAACAGAAACTTGTCAAATTGTCGGATTGTCACCTGTCGCCTGTCACCTGTTGTTGTCACGTTCGTGCAACAGGGGCCAGGAGTAGGTACATTTTGTGGTTTGGTTGATTATGTGACAGGATTTCACTTCAAAGTAGAGATGAGGCGTAGCTTCTCGGAAATTTCGCATTCGAGTTTCGGCGAAGTCAATATTATTGAAATGTCACATTTGAAATTTCCGAGAATAAGCCACCGATCTGTCGTCACACCAAATTGCCAGACTAGTGTGACGATGGTTCATTTTAGGTATCCATAGTCACACACACTAGTGTGACTAACACACTAAAAGAAAAGTCCATTTCGTCCCTTTCACGGCAATAAAATTGTATTATTTTCATTATTATTACTAGTGGTTCGCTCCGAACTATGAACTCGCGACCCCAGTTACAGATGTGTAACTTTGCTTACGCCATTAGCGCGCTTTGCATATGTCGCAGGGATATTGTCAAATCAGTGTTATTATAATTACCCTAGTGAAATTACAATTACCCGGTTTATTGTCAATCACCACCATTTCTCACAATATCACGGGCTTATTTCAGTGACATTATAATTTCACTAGACTCACGCAGTGATATTGTAAGGCAGCAATAAGTTGACAATTTCACTGCCGTTAGATTGTCAGACGGTCGATGATTGGTCCGTTTTCAAATTGACAATTGTAAAATCATAGAGTTACAAAATAATAGACAGATTTCTGGAAATTACAAGCTTTATTGCAAGGATGTCTAATATCGCAGTTTTATCTTAATATAACTCACAATAAGTTAGATAGGTTTTTAGGGTTCCGTACCCGACTCTGTCTCTATTTCCTACCCTTATCTTTGGTACCGTAACAGGTAGCCAGTTGACATTTAGACAGAATATTTTTCATGGGGGACACTACAAATTAGATATTAATAACAAAATAAGGGGTGTCCCCATAGAAAAAACGTGATTTTATACTTTATGCTCTATCACAAAAATGGTAATACTACAGATCTAGAGCTTTATAGTATAACAACAAATAATAAAAAACAGCCAAGTGCGAGTCGGACGTCGGCATGAGCGTACACACAACCATATATTTTTAATTGTATGGCGGTACGGAACCCTCAGTGCGCGAGTCCGACTAGCATTCGGCAGATTTTTTGTTTTATCAGTCATGTCACTGAAATATTTTCTTAGCTCTATCTTAGCAATTCCTAAGCAAATGGCGGTTAAAGAAGAGTTGACCAATCAAAACGCACGAAGTCCCCCACTACAAACTTGACTCATAATATACCTAGGGTTATTATAAAATCACTACAGCGTTCCCGTGAAATTACAATAACACTAAAATAAGTCCGTGAAATTGTAAGAAATGGAGGCGATTGACAATAATCCGGGTAATTGTAATTTCACTAGGGTAATTATAATATCACTGGTTTGACAATATCCCTGCGACACATATAAACTATACACCCCCATATCTCGGCAACCCCTCGTCCGATTTGGCTCATGTTCGAACTTTAAAATTATTTTAATTTCGTTTACCCGCCTTCCAAATTTCATAACGATCCGACTAAAACTCAAGTTATCGTCGAACGAACATTCATACATACAAACATACAAACATACATACATACATACAAACGACGGATTGTTCCAGTAGACTCGGAGAACTTCGCTCGCTTCGCTCGCTCGTTCAATTATTGTACTTTAGTTGAACCTTAAAGACTGTCAGTACCTACATAGTTATAGTAAGGTTACCTTAGCTATAGGTATGTTATTATTTTGTATCGTGTTTTCCCTCGCTCGGGTACCGCTCCCTGGAGAAATGTTAGGCTACTCGCAACGTTGTTCGTTCTACTTACGATGTTTTCCTCCTGCACAAAGTGATTGATAAATGGAAGTAATCAGTTTCCAAGTACTCCTTGATACGTGGCCGTAACAGCCGTTTGGGAAAAAATACTTACACACGTGCCGTCTACGCCACGTTTTGTAATACATAAGTAACATTTTCCGTGTATATTTTTCTTAAAAATGGGGATAGATTGTGGCGTCTCGTCTGTAGAGGGCAATGTCATGCAGATATTTTGTAAAATCTTCAGTTAGCACTCTGTCACAATCTTTGCGAACTTTATACATGACTCTCTACATCTGCATCAATGAATTCGTTCCTTTTTCAAAATTTTATCTTTGCTGAAAGGTTATCATTTGGGTCCATGAGATTGGCAGTCACCAACCAATTTGAGGTGGACACTTGTCCAGCTCGTACATCCGGTTACTTGTCACTACCTTTAATTTAGCGCAGGTGCGCTAGGTAGCATAAGCGCGAAAATCAAACAAAGGCAATAATTTTTCCAACTGCTACTTCAGCCTATCGCAAAAGAAAATCGAATTGGTGAGTAAGGAAGTAATTTACATCCAATGACGAAGCTAAAGAGCCGAGAGCATGAAAAACCGCCGGTTATGGGCAATATTGATATTGCTTGTCATGGCGGGGGCGGTGCCTAAAAATAGACCGGAATTTCATTTACATAACTAAAGGTGATGTGTCCCTTAGAAACAGTCCCCGTGTAGAAAACGTGCTTTCAAATAAAAAAAAGCAGCAACCATCTACAGGTCACCTTTCTCAACAGATTCTTGTATTTTGTAAGCAGAATCGATATTTTTTTTGTCAATTCAGGTTTTAGAAATTTCACTCGCAAATGTCGTAGGAAATGTCGAACTTTCGTGTTTACAGTCTGATTTCGCTCAAATTTAGAATGGACATATTAGAAAATTTAACTAAAATGTGTTCGAAATATGAAAATTTTGAAATTCTAACTTTAAAATTTTCGTTTTGTACGTAAAAACAACAGATTTTCGGAATCAAGCTCGGGACCGATGGGGGAATGAGTCTCCATCATTCACTAACTTCGATAAGCCAATTCAAGTTGTTATTGAATCGATATAGTCGCTCTTAAAATAGCTTAATAATCGGGCTTTCAGCGCAATGCCGAAACATCGTGTTAAACTGTATCGATAGGGCTTAACTTGGAGAGCATTACGTGACTAGAGGTTATTTAGCGAGTATATTAGATACTGCGATAAGTTTCTTCTATTCATCATCATTATCAATATTAGTTTTGTAGGTATTGTGGCAATTCAAAAGGACATAAAACCTCATTGTTGGTTGGACCATGAGCCAAACCATTTGTGCTTTAGTTTCAAAGATAGATAAAAGGATATGGGTACTTAACTACAGACCTTAGGCTTTTGCATCTACGTAATGAGATGATTTACACAACGTCCAGTAGCACCTTCACTCACACAAGATGGGTGAAGTGACCACTCGGACGCTGCAACGCCTGGGACATTGTTTTAGATGGAGTAGGCTTGCCCAGCACCTATGCCATCCTGACATCTTAGTCGAACTACAGGACTACTAACTTTTTCAACAGTTTCTAGTGTCACTTTTGCCTGTGTTCGAGTTTGCGATAAATAATAATAAATAAAAATGATAATAATAAATAAAATTTATAAATAATTTGAGTTTTAATTTTGCAGTGAGCCCTCGTGCCTGGGACAGTGGGACATGTTTATAACTTTTTTTATATAGCTACAACGTTCTTATTACATTACGAGTTTAAAAGAAAATAATCATAAAGAAATTTTCCACGTGACGGTTCCCAAATGTAATCAAGTCTATCAAACACGCACGATAATTTATTTATGAAGATAGCTAAATATAACTCAAAGCTTTTCAACGAACTGCAATGGCAGGCTGGTAAAGTCCATAAAGACTTAGGTAAGTCGCCATCGCCATTCGATATATCGTAAAAGAGCCATTGTTTGTGAATTGCAAAGCACATCGGGTCGTTATTTGTGGCACCCTGTGGAGTACGTACAGTCAAAAGAACATTAACATGTTTGCGCAAGCCCCTATTTCTTTACGTTATGGGCCACTTTGTAACAAAAATATAAAAGGTGGATCGGCGACTGCAACGACAGCGACGGCTTAGGATCAGAATATGTGGAGATGAATAAAATAGTACACTTGCCGGGCGCAAATGCCAAAATAAAATGGAAAAGGTTTGATATACAAATAAAGTTTTATAGAATATAATACAATACAAAACCAACGACTTAATGCATTACTTGATTATGAAGTCAACAAATTAAATATAATCAAAATAAAAAAGTCGAGTTGACAAAAACCGTCGGTCTTAAAATAATACTATTATTAATAATGTAGGTTAGGTAGGCACTAGTTCTGAAAGAAACATTGCAAGTCGTTCAAAGTTTACAGGAAATAATATTTCCACAAAAAATAATACTTCAATACAGTTACAGGAAAACCAATCGGTAATTTCCCAGATATATTTATTGTTTGATTCATTGTGCGAGACAGACAGACAAAAGACGAAATTAAATACATAATTTCATGTCTTCATTTTTTTTTTATCTTGAAGTCGGGTTTAAAAAGATTATGGAATCATTAAAACATAAGCGCCTCTAATTGAAAATGTAATCCAATGAAAGCCTTTGAAAATGTTGGTATAATTAAGGCGATACTGCGAAACTGTGAAGAAAATAATGGGGAGGCGCCTTGAGTGAAAGATCAAAAGTTATCGGATAACGAAACCTTCACAAGTTTATTTTTTTAAATATTTTATATCGTGGCAATAAGCCAGAGCCAGGTAGGGTAGTAATATTTTATATCGAACTAGACCGTACTATAGAGTACCTAGGCTTTGTTGGGTCTATCTACACTAACCTATTTTTGTATGTTTGTAATGAATAGGCTCAAAAAGTACTGGGCCGATTTAAAAAATTCTTTCACCAATAGAATGCTACATTCTTCCAATTTGACATAGGCTACATTTCATTTTGAAAAAAAAATAGGGATCCTTGGTAAAATTTGAACAATGTAACCGAAGGTGTAGAAAAATGAGTCTTAAAATGTCTTTTTCTACCCCGTGCGAAGCCGGGACGGGCTGCTAGTTATTTATAAACGTGAACAAAAACCAAAAAATACGTAGGTAGGTATTAAATTTTCGAATTTGTGGTTTTATTTTATTGGTTTACGCCGTAACCACCATGTTTGGTTAATATGTGGTTCCAAAAAGGTCAAGTACCTGAGCCATATTATTATTGTCCTACAATTTCCTTCAACTGTTTAAATATTAAATTGATCGGACATCGACACTATTAATAGGAGTCTAGGATACCCCAAGGCTCTTATTGTCTCCAGCATAAGAGTGTCAATTGAACCAAAAGGCTGACTGTACCAATTATATAATATTGGTCGTTCTATTAAACCAAATAATTAATAAACATAAAAGCCTTACAAAGCCGTTTGTGTTAGCAACAAAGTTGAGTCACCGCCGTCACTAATCAAATTTATTATTTCCCGCTTCCATTCGATTTTACCAGGACTTTTCTATTTGAACATTGTATCAAAGAGCATTATAACTAACACTATGGATTCGTCCGAAATAAAAACTTTTGAATTGAAAAATTGAATTGAATAAATTGGATTTATCAGGGGTCTATGAACTCTCGATTTTGTTATTGTTATGCTTTTCATAATAGTTTATAATAATATGAAGAGCAATTTCTGAGAAAATTACACAGAGCGAGATGAACAGCCCCTGTATTATCTAAAATATCCACCGTAACAATAACGGTTTTTAAATGTCAAAAAAAGGATTGTTCATTTCAATAAGGGCTATTTTAGAGTGTTTTGACGCTCGTAGGATGAGTGGAATTTTTAGATAGTAGAGGCGCTGAGATTCAAATTGCATAATAAAATGTGAAAACAGCTTACGAGAAAGTTGGGTCCCTCAGCCTTAAAACTCAGTAACCCTCGATGATTAATGATTATGCTAAAGGGTTAACAAAATATTACAATTTTTTTGGTAAAGTACCTAAGTAGTCGGGCCAAACAAATTTTATGACCGAAATACCAAGCGATTATAGATTACAAAAGGCCTATTACAGAATAGATGATTATCTAAATGACAAAGAAGTCTGGTACTAAACCAGTTCAGCGCACGGTCACCACACTTAGCAATGTGTTATTTTTTAAGTACCTACCTGCATTACAAAATGTATTATTTTTTTAAGCACGAGACCTTGGAGTTTCTTTACCATGCTTCTTCTCCAAGAACGATCAGAGCTAGTGAAGCTGGAGAAAAAAAAAGTAGCTAGATACTTAGTATTAGATAGTTACATTTTTTACTTTAGATAATATTTTGACGTTCAATGTAAATAATTTATTTATGGCATATTGAATAAAAACATTTGAATCTTGAATCTATATCGAAGTAGAGTCGAGATCAAAAGTAAATAATAATGGGATCATAAAGAGAGTGAAGGTACAGTCAGCCACAGTCTCAGATACCCCTTTTTGTTCGATTGGCGCCCTTATGCCGCGCGCTGTACGAGCTGCCATGGGGTATCTGAGACTGTGGCCGACCTTACCTATACTTCCAAATAGAGTAGGTACTTTTGCAACTTGACTCAGTGGTGATTATTTTCACGATACTGAAGCCATAAAAATGACATTTAAAAAAATATAAATAATTGAGGGAAAAATACCCAAAAGCCATTAAATTGTGACCTCCTTTACTATTATACTAACGCTTGCGGCCGGACTC
The DNA here is from genome assembly GCA_949319315.1 of Zelleria hepariella. Lineage (NCBI taxonomy): Eukaryota > Metazoa > Arthropoda > Insecta > Lepidoptera > Yponomeutidae > Zelleria > Zelleria hepariella. The sequence goes on from OX439394.1 coordinate 7,672,054, forward strand.
GCATTATCGGGCGCCACATCGCGCGCGCGCTTTGAGAAGGCCGGGGGTGTCCGCACGTTGCGGTTATTATAGAACAAATTGAACAAGATAACTTATGTATAAAAAAAAATTGTAAAAAGTTATTTTTTGTTTCAAGCTTTACTAAAACTATCTTCCCCGAGTCGGGTGTCACAGACCAAAACAACACCCTGTATTGTAAACAAAACTTTCTAAGATGGGAGTGGATTTTCGGATTGTAAGGATTTTTGCTCAAATCCATCTCTACATTAAATATTCGCCGATTTGAACTTCACAAGTTAAAATACATGTTCGAAGATTTTATTTAAACCTGTCGCTAAAAGTTGGCAAGCATTTAAATACTTAACTTAACTACAGGGTGCACTCTAAGTCGATAGCGGAACTTTAAGTAGGCTGTCTAATGATCAATACAAACAACTTGTGCTAGGTGGCGAAAAAAATGGAGCGAAAAAAATATCAACGGTTTCATACATTTTGGTGCAGAACTGAGTCGACCTTTTGTATGGAACAGCTGATATTTTTTTCGCTTAATTTTTTTCACCACCTAGTACAAGTTGTTTGTATTGATCATTAGACAGCCTACTTAAAGTTCCGCTATCGACTTAGAGTGCACCCTGTAGAAATGTCAAAAAAATTATTAATTTGTATACCTACTTTCAAAACCGAAATTAGTGACATGATAATTAAATATACAGTGATGAAAAGTTCCAGTTCCTACAGAACTAAACCACAGCAAACTACTGTTCTCACACCATTTCCTAGTTACAACCCTGCGGGATCAGGAAGGCCGGTCGACAGTAACCAGCAAAGTTGTTCCTAGGAGAGTTTTTAATTGGCAGCATTCTGTCCGACATCAACCCTCGAGTTAATGAGGCGTTATCTGCGTTATTACGTTGCAATTATGCTTATTTTAAGTTAGACGAAGGAGGTAGGTTTAATTTTACAGCTAGTATGTCTACGTATTTGAAAATAATAAATAGGTACTGCATGAGTCTTACTGTGAAAGGCATCAAACCGCCAACAATGGAACATTTTGGAAGCCCAATTAGGGAGAGCAACTGATGATGTCTGTCTATTTATTGTACCTCTTGTAACGATAAAATAATTTTAGTCAGAGGATTTTGTATGAGGTCAATACGCACTGTAACTGGGCCTGAATTAAGCTTCAAATTCAAATTTTATTTCATTCACAGTGTTATTTAAAATGGTAAAAAATGTAGCGTTAGTAAGTTTTATGTAGGTAGTTATAGGATAGAAATTCCACAAGGATCCATCTTAGGACCGTTTCTATTCCTTTTGTAAATAACTGATCTGTTTCAATTTTATTTATTTGCTGGAGAGCACGTTGGATAAAACTAAAATTGATCATTAACAATGCTAAATACATTACGTTAGTATATTGATCGTCCCGTATCATATTGCCTTCACAAATGTAGATCAAATTGTCATTGTAAATAATAGTTATATGAAACGCGGCCATGCCAGCAAGATCACGTCAGTCTCACGACAGATGCGACAGGCTCACAAAGCTAGTAGAAACTTCTCAAAACTTCTTCTCTTCTCTTCTCTTCTTCTTCTCTTCTCTTCTCTCGAAACCATCCCACTATCGTGTATCGGCATCTCGCTTCACGCAGTGAAATAAAGCAAGATGGCGATAGCCGATAATGGGATAAAACTTTTATCGTGACATTGTGCTACCCTAGCTGGAGTAGACCGACACTCGTAGCATGTGATGCGACGAGCGAGGGATTAGGGACTTTATATGTACCTACTACTTAATGTTAATTTTATGGATCACAGCCCGCGTCGGGCGGAAGGAGCGGGACAAACTGTGACAGCGAGCCGGGAATTAAAAGCGGAGGAAAATGTTTACCTTGAAATGTTCGGCTTTTGCCAGTAAGTAAGAAAAGTAAGATGTACCCTGTATGTACAATTGTACGGTGGGCCACAGTCACAGATACCCCATGGCAGCTCTTACCGCGCGCGGCATAAGGGCGCCAATCGAACAAAAAGGGGTATCCTAGTGTGTGGCCGACTGTACATGTCCCACTAGCTGGGCAAAGGCCTTCTCTCAGAGAGAGAGTTCGAGCTGCCAGTATCCGAGAAAAATATTTCATACTTTGTTAGTAAGTAGGGAAACAACCTACTAAATTAAAAAAAATACCTTTGTCATTTTAGCTTCAAATAAGCACATAAACACTCCCTAGAAAACTAGGTTTCAAATTTAAAAAAAACCGCAGCTAAATAGGTTGGTAAGACATAATTATTGTAAGAAAACGGGATTCTTACCACGATTTATTTTCTTTTGAGTTCTGGTAAGAATCCCGTTTTCTTACAATAATTATGTCTAAAAACCACGAAAGTTTCAAAAGCAGGTTGGTAAGAGGTTGCGGGTTCAAGCCAAGTGCTGTCCCGAGCGATTTTTTAAATAATGTTTAAAAATATCTCAGTTTGGCTGAAAAAAAGTAAAAAACTGTGAAAATTGTGCAGTTCCCGGTAAAGGCTTTAGAAGATATTAATGACATAAATCGTTGACTACTTACGTTCGAAACTGCAAAATAGACTGAGAAGACGAAGGAGGCGTAAGCACAACGAATAAAGACACACGAGACTAAAGAACGACAAAAAAACAAGCACAAATATTAGACTTAGGTGTCAACTGACACACAAAAAATCTGACACGTTATAAAAATACTAGTAGCACACAGTCTCGTGCCAGTTGTCCGCTTCAAAAATCGCTAGGGGTCAAATCACACTTATTGTGTTACTAAAAGATCTGTGATTGTTCACCCGGGTATCGAACTTGGATAAGCTCTATGTAGAGTCGTAGAGTCGATGTAGAGTCAGAGTACTCTAGAAGTGAGATCTAAGTATTTTAAAAGCCCTCTACTACATATACCCCGCACATGTCGGGGTGAGTAAAGTACCTATAGCTCGGATCTATAAACCAGTAAGTAGTAATAAACCTATATTTCGGTCAAAATTCCTTGACGCACTAATCTTGTGTCAAAAACAGACGCGTTTTGATCGAAAATTACCTTTTCATCTCCCACGCTCGGAAAGTTTGCTGTTACTAGTAACTTACGATCGTGTAAAGGCCGGATTTAAACTATCTGAACTTTTGTGCGCTTCGAAATTTGAACGCGACGCCGGGACAGTCTTTCCCGCGCCCTATGGTTTTGAAAAAGAAAAAAACACTGGCCGTTTAAGTAGATGCCAGATCCCGATGGAAAATAAAACCTCATTCATAGTTCGTTTAAACGCGTATTTCAGCGAAAGCGATTGTTCGTGCCCATTCTCTATACAAAACTGTGAATGTAAATGGTGCATAAGCATCTTTTAAAAAGGTAAAGTCACGGAATAGAACATTCAGAAACGCGGTTTCTTCTTATAGTCTTTTCAATATTTTGTACACATATTTATTTTTAAATACCAGTAAATAAAAAAATTGCTTCGCTTCTGTTTTATCAAATAGATAATTATGTTTTGGTTTGTTAAATACATTTTTTCAAACGATATTACTATTTTCATTTTTTATCTCCTACAAATTTTTAATTTATATGGTATAAGTTCAGAGTGCACCCGGAAAAAAAAACATTATTTTATTTACATTATTTTTGTGTCTGGATAAATAAACTTCAGGAAATTATTAATAAAACGAATGGTTTTAATACCAACGAAGCTCAAAACTTTAGTGCAGCAGCCGTAACTACAGTAAAATATGCTTTTAAAAGGAACTTATTTGACTCACCTGTTTTGCCTGTAAGTAGTTGTCTATAGAGTTTGTCCCGCTTGGCTAACAAAGTCATTTCCTCGCTTCTGTGAGATGAAAAGTTTTGTGTTTCGCACGAATGCAATATTATTTGCGTCTCGTGCTTCTGAATACCTCGCTACGCTCAGGTTTCTTTTTTTGAACCACTCGCTACGCTCGTGGCTCAATTTTAGAAACCTTCGCTAGCTCGGTTTTCAATACAAGCACTCGCCGCAAACAATAATTTTGCATTCTTGCATAACAAATAACTATTTCATCTCCCATGCTCGGAAAGTTTGCTGTTACTAGTAACTTACGATCGTGTAAAGGCCGGATTTAAACTATCTGCATTTTAGTGCGCTTCGAAATTTGAACGCGACGCCGGGAAAGTCTTTCCCGCGCCCTATGGTGTTGAAAAAGAAAAAAATACTGGCCGTTTCAGTAGATGCCAGATTCCGACCGAAAAAAGATCCTCATTCATAGTTCGTTTACCCGCGTACTTCAGCGAAAGTGATTGTTCGTACCCATTCTCTATACAAAACTGTGAATGTAAATGGGGCATAAGGATCTTTTAAAAAGGTAAAGTCACGGAATAGAACATTCAGAAACGCGGTTCCTTCTCATAGTCTTTTCAATATTTTGTACACTATATTTATTTTTAATACCAGTAAATAAAAAAAAATGCTTCGCTTCTGTTTTATCAAATAGATAATTATGTTTCGGTTTGTTAAATACATTTTTTCAAACGATATTACAAATTTAATTTTTTATCTCCTACAAATTTTTATTTCATATGGTAAAAGTTCAGAATGTACCCGGAAAAAAAAACATTCTTTTATTTACATTATTTTTGTGTCTGGATAAATAAGCTTCAGGAAATTATTAATAAAACGAATGGTTTTAATACCAACGAAGCTGAAAACTTTAGTGCAGCAGCCATAACTACAGTAAAATATGCTTTTAAAAGAAACTTATTCGACTCAGCTGTTTTGCCTGTAAGTAGTTGTCTATAGAGTTTTTCCCGCTTGGCTAACAAAATCATTTCCTCGCTTCTGTGAGATGAAAAGTTTTGTGTTTCGCACGAATGCAATATTATTTGCGTTTCGTGCTTCTGAATACCTCGCTACGCTCAGGTTTCTTTTTTTGAACCACTCGCTACGCTCGTGGCTCAATTTTAGAAACCTTCGCTAGCTCGGTATTCAATACAAGCACTCGCCGCAAACAATAATTTTGCATTCTTGCATAACAAATAACTATTTCATCTCCCACGCTCAGAAAGTTTGCTGTTACTAGTAACTTACGATCGTGTAAAGGCCGGATTTAAACTATCTGCATTTTTGTGCGCTTCGAAATATGAACGCGACGCCGGGACAGTCTTTCCCGCGCCCTATGTGTTGAAAAAGAAAAAAACACTGGCCGTTTAAGTAGATGCCAGATCCCGACGGAAAATAAAACCTCATTCATAGTTCGTTTACACGCGTACTTCAGCGAAAGTGATTGTTCGTGCCCATTCTCTATACAAAACTGTGAATGTAAATGGTGCATAAGCATCTTTTAAAAAGGTAAAGTCACGGAATAGAACATTCAGAAACGCGGTTTCTTCTTATAGTCTTTTCAATATTTTGTACACATATTTATTTTATAATACCAGTAAATAAAAAAAATGCTTCGCTTCTGTTTTATCAAATAGATAATTATGTTTTGGTTTGTTAAATACATTTTTTCAAACGATATTACTCATTTCATTTATTATCTCCTAGAAATTTTTAATTTATTATGGTAAAAGTTCAGAATGCACCCGGAAAAAAAAACATTCTTTTATTTACATTATTTTTGTGTCTGGATAAATAAACTTCAGGAAATTATTAATAAAACGAATGGTTTTAATACCAACGAAGCTCAAAACTTTAGTGCGGCAGCAGTAACTACAGTAAAATATGCTTTTAAAAGGAACTTATTTGACTCACCTGTTTTGCCTGTAAGTAGTTGTCTATAGAGTTTTTCCCGCTTGGCTAACAAAATCATTTCCTCGCTTCTGTGAGATGAAAAGTTTTGTGTTTCGCACGAATGCAATATTATTTGCGTCTCGTGCTTCTAAATACCTCGCTACGCTCAGGTTTCTTTTTTTGAACCACTCGCTACGCTCATGGCTAAATTTTAGAAACCTTCGCTAGCTCGGTTTTCAATACAAGCACTCGCCGCAAACAATAATTTTGCATTCTTGCATAACAAATAACTATTTCATCTCCCACGCTCGGAAAGTTTGCTGTTACTAGTAACTTACGATCGTGTAAAGGCCGGATTTAAACTATCTGCATTTTAGTGCGCTTCGAAATTTGAACGCGGCGCCGGGAAAGTCTTTCCCGCGCCCTATGGTGTTGAAAAAGAAAAAAACACTGGCCATTTAAGTAGATGCCAGATCCCGATGGAAAAAAGATCCTCATTCATAGTTCGTTTACACGCGTACTTCAGCGAAAGTGATTGTTCGTGCCCATTCTGTATACAAAACTGTGAATGTAAATGGGGCATAAGGATCTTTTAAAAAGGTAAAGTTACGGAATAGAACATTCAGAAACGCGGTTTCTTCTTTCAGGTTTTTTCAATATTTTGTACACTATATTTATTATTAATACCCGTAAATAAAAAAAATGCTTCGCTTGTGTTTTATCAAATAAATAATTATGTTTTGATTTGTTAAATAATTTTTTTCAAACGATATTACTAATTTCATTTTTTATCTGCTATAAATTTTTAATTTATATGGTAAAAGTTCAGAATGCACCCGGAAAAAAAAAACATTCTTTTATTTACATTATTTTTGTGTCTGGATAAGTAAACTTCAGGAAATTATTAATAAAACGAATGGTTTTAATACCAACGAAGCTCAAAATTTTAGTGCGGCAGCTGTAACTACAGTAAAATATGCTTTTAAAAGGAACTTATTTGACTCACCTGTTTCGCCTTTAAGTAGTTGTCTATAGAGTTTTTCCCGCTTGGCTAACAAAATCATTTCCTCGCTTCTGTGAGATGAAAAGTTTTGTGTTTCGCACGAATGCAATATTATTTGCGTCTCGTGCTTCTGAATACCTCGCTACGCTCAGGTTTCTTTTTTTGAACCACTCGCTACGCTCGTGGCTCAATTTTAAAAACCTTCGCTAGCTCGGTTTTCAATACAAGCACTCGCCGCAAACAATAATTTTGCATTCTTGCATAACAAATAACTATTTTTAACACACCGACCGACCTTGGTGTGGAAAAATCATGAACCGTGAAAATAAAAATATAATCCAAAGCTACCTTTGTAAACACGCCCATTGTACTTCAGGCATTGGCGCCGCCAAAAAGTGAAAAGCTTGATTAAATAAAAAACGCGCGCGGCAAAAAATTTCGCAGATAATTTCCACGTCGACTAAAGCGACCCTTTCCGCCGTCCGTCTAGTTAGGTCTTTTGCTGGGAAGAGAGGTTTGCAAGTTTTGCAAACCTCTCGTTTGCAAGTGTAAGCAACCGAATCACTTTTAAAATAAAATATATTTTTTTAAAAAATGTAAGGTTCCGTTTTGAATATTAAAATAGGCTTTTCCACGATCGTATGAGGCTAGAAAGAATGCTCTTTCCCAGCCTGCGAGGTGAAAATATTATTTCAGATTTTCGTTTGTTGCATTGGCATAGGTACTTGACGTTATACAGTCCACACAATTCCTTTACAATTTCGAAATCCCAGAAAGCAAATGGAGTAAGTAACCAGTAGAGTAAAAGTTTAAATACGAGAAACGCACGATTTCAGATTTTAAAAAAGAATCGTTTCATCACACACACCTAATCTATATATACTAGTGGTTCGCCCCGAACTATGAACTCGCGACCCCATATAAACCTAATAATAATAATAACCCCCGTGTGGTAATTGGACCAACCCCTACAGTCTTTGCTCTTGATTTTCCACTCGTTTTTCAAGATTTTCAGATTTTTCTTCTAGCATTTTTAGTTTATCGCCAAACATTCTTTGAATGTTTTCTGTAACTTGTTCGCCGCTTTTTCTTATTTCAAGTTTTTGTGCCTCTAGATCATTTTGAATTTTTTGTAGTTTATCTAGTATTTCTTCCATTTTAAGTTTTGTATAGGACTCTCTTGTAGTTTTGAAGTAAAGCGACCTCTATTGTTGAGCATAAGGACTTTTTGGTTTATAATTTTGAACACTAGATGGCTCTGATAAAAAATGTTTTGTCACGCCCTCTGTTAGAAAGTAGAATAGCATTTTTTTTTAAATAGATGGCGCTGTTTTGTATTTTCTAATCTGGTGTACTTTGGACCTTAGCAATTAGCAAAATTTTTGGATTTATTGGATTAAAATAGAGTTCTTGTTACGGATTATTTCGCGATCCGTAAAAGTTTATTTTTATTGTTTCCACTGAGTTTTACGTCCGATATCCACAATATTGTTTCCAAACAGAATTTGTATTTATAGTTCACTTTTGTTAGTTTTTATCACTGCTTTCACTGTTTACTGATTAGATTTACGTTTTTATCACTTTTAAAATCACTGTTTAGCACTATTTTATTGTTACTGAGAGGCAGCAGTGGCGCCCTCTCTCATCCCATATAAACTTAACAACCCCATATCTCGGCAACCCCTCGACCGATTTGGCTCATGTTCGAACTTAAAAATTCTTTTAATTTCATTTACCTGCCTACCAAATTTCATGACGATCCGACAAAAATTACTCAAGTTATCGTCGAACGAACATTCATACATACAAACATACAAACATACAAACATACAAACATACAAACATACATACATACATACATACATACATACAAACGCCGGATTGTTCCAGTAGACTCGGAGAACTTCGCTCGCTTCGCTCGCTCGTTCAATAAAAGGCTTAGGGTGACTGACTCATCACGCTACAGCCCAAACGTCTGAACCTATAAGTATGAAATTTGGACAAAAGTTGCGTTATATGGTGGAGGGTTCATTTAAGAAGCGATTTTTTTTTATTTAACCCTTAAGTGGGTCAAAATAGGGCTCAAAGTGTGTATGGGAAAAAAAAATTTTTTTTCATCTCCCATGCTCGGAAAGTACGCTGTTACTTTAAACATGCGATCGTAGAAGATCCTTTTTTAAACCGCTTTGTATTTTTGTGCGCTTCGAAATTTGAACTCGACGCCCTAATAAAAAAAATATAAGGAACTCCTTCAACTTGTAGCATTGCCTAGCAACGGGTTGTTGATTTTATGACACTTCAAGAAGACACGATTTGTAATCAACAACCCGTTGCTAGGCAAACCCACATACTCCTTTGTGAAGAAGCAAAAAAGAAGGAAACTCATTTCACTAACCTCTATGGTAGGTACCTAACTACCTATGTCTATTGTTTGTCACGCTTGGCTAACAAAATCATTTCCTCGCTTCTGTGAGATGAAAAGTTTTGTGTTTCGCACGAATGCAATATTATTTGCGTTTCGTGCTTCTGAATACCTCGCTACGCTCAGGTTTCTTTTTTTGAACCACTCGCTACGCTCGTGGCTCAATTTTAGAAACCTTCGCTAGCTCGGTATTCAATACAAGCACTCGCCGCAAACAATAATTTTGCATTCTTGCATAACAAATAACTATTGTCTTTTGTTCTTAAATCTTGATTTTTTGTGCTTTTTTTTTAAAATGACTTGACACCTATTTCAGATTTTTTCTCATTTCTATGTTCTTAAGGGTTAAAATGGGTGCCAAAGTTTTTCGATTTTTTTCACCAGTTACGATCAATGCTGGAACAAAACCGCTAATGCCACAACAGTGAAAATTTGACAATAGTTGTATTTTGTAGACACGCTACGGGTTAAGACAGATTTACTTCAAGTTTAACCCTTAAGGCGGTAAAAATTGGGTCCAAAGTTTGTATGAAAAAAAAAATACATTTTTGTCCGGATTTACTTGCAACTAAGAATTCGTATATTAAATAAAAAATAATTTAACACCTGTTTTAGCTTTTTTCTAATTTTATCCGTTTAAGGGTTAAACGAGGTTGAAATGTATGAATATTTTTCGTGATGTAGTGTCAACGTCGGGCCCAAACCGTTTAAGCTACAATTATGAAATTGAAACTGCAGTAGCGTTTTGTAGCAAAACTACCCACCATGAAGAAAAAAATTTAATTTTAACCCTTCAAATGCCCAAATCGGGGTTCAAAGTTTGTATGAAATAAAAATGTTTTTTGGTCCGATTTACTTGAAACTTAGTATTTGTATATTAAATAAGAAACAATTAAACAGGTGTTTCAGCGTTTTTCAAAATTCTGCTCACTAAAGGCTTAAAAGGGGTAGAAAAGTTTGAAGATTTTTCCTGATTTAGTATCAATGCCAGGCCTAAACCATTAAAGCTACAACTATGAAATTGAAACTGCAGTAGTGTTTTGTGGCAAAACTACCTACCATGAAGAAAAAAATATAATTTTAACCCTTCAAATGCCCAAACCAGGGTTCAAAGTTTGTATGAAATAAATTTTTTTTTGGTCCGATTTACCTGTAATTAAGTATAAGTATACTAAATCAGAAAAAATTTAACACGTGTTTCAGCGTTTTTCTCATTTCAGCCAATGAAGGGTTAAAATGGGTGGAAACGTTGAAGTTTTTTTCCTGATGTAGTAGCAATGCTGGGCCCAAACCATTGAAGCTACAACTTTGAAATTGAATGTGCAGTTGCATTTTATAGCATTACTACCCACCATCAAGAAAAAAAATATAATTTTAACCCTTCAAATGCCCAAACCGGGGTTCAAAGTTTGTATGAAATAAAAAAATTTTTTGGTCCGATTTAATTGTAACTTAGTATTTGTATATTAAATAAGAAACCATTAAACACGTGTTTCAGCGTATTTCAAATTTCTGTCCACAAAAGGGTTAAAAGGGGTAGAAAAGTTTGAAGATTTTTCCTGATGTAGTATCAATGCCAGGCCTAAACCATTAAAGCTACAACTATGGAATTGAAACTGCAGTAGTGTTTTGTGGCAAAACTACCTACCATGAAAAAAAGAATATAATTTTAACCCTCCAAATGCCCAAACCGGGGTTCAAAGTTTGTATGAAATAAAAATTTTTTTTGGTCCGATTTACTTGAAACCATGTATTCGTATACTAAATCAGAAATAATTAAACACGTGTTTCAGCATTTTTCTCATTTCAGCGAATGAAGGGTTAAAATGGGTGGAAACATTGAAGATTTTTCCCTGATATAGTAGCAATGCTGGGTCCAAACCATTTAAGTTACAACTTTGAAATTTGAACTACAGTTGAGTTTTATAGCAAAACTACCAACCATGACGAAAAAAGTAATAATGTTAACCCTTGAAATGCCCAAACCGGGGTTAAAAGTTTGTATGAAATACATATTATTTTGTCTGATATACTTGAAACTAAGTATTCGTATGCTAAATCAGAAATAATTAAACACGTGTTTCAGCATTTTTCTCATTTCAGCGAATGAAGGGTTAAAATGGGTGGAAACGTTGAATATTTTTCCCTGATATTTTATAGTAGCAATGCTGGGCCGAACCCATTTAAGTTACAACTTTGAAAAACTACAGTTGCGTTTTATAGCAAAACTACCAACCATGAAGAAAAAGTAATAATGTTAACTCTAAAACGGCCAAAACGGGGTTCAAAATTTGTATGACATTATCATTTTATTGTGTCAGATTAACTTGAAACTAAGTAGTCGTGTATTAAATCAGAAATAATAATTAAACACATGTTTCAGCATCAAAAAGGGTGGAAACATTTTAAGAGTTTTCCTGATGGAGTATCAATAACAATGCCGGAACCATTAAAGCTACAACTATTCAATGAACATTTAACTACAGTTGCGTTTTATAGCAAATCTACTAAGCATGAAGAAAACAATAAAAATGATACACCTAAAACGGCCAAAAAGGTTCAAAGTATGTATTTTTTTTTGTTGGATTCATTTGATCTTTACCAATTTGGTCACACACATACACACACATACACTTCCACGCTGAAACTGCACGACGGATTTGGATGACATTTGGAATAGAGATAGCTTACAAAAATACACACCCATGACTCTATTCATGCTAATTTGATAATGGTGAAAGATGTACCCAGGCAACTTCTTATAAGTCTTCGCGGACGAAGTCGCGGGCGAAAAGCTAGTAAGTTATAATAGTTTTGAACTACTGTGGTAAGCCATAAACACACGGTTATTTTTGACTTTTGGTGAAGATCTAGTAACAGCAGACATACAGAGATGCCGTGACATACAGTGCCGAGCGCGATATAAAACAATATTTTTTCAGGCCTTGCCGCGTTGAAAATTCAATTTAAGTATCTGAAAAGTTGCAAGATTTACCAAAATAATAGAAACTTCCTTGACTTCATTGGTGAAAAGGTACACTTTTATTAAGCTACTGCACTAAATACGAGTGATCTCTGCCCCTGTATTTTCTAAAATATCCACCGTAAAAATAACTGTTTTAAAATGTCAATAATAAGATTGTTCATTTCAATAAGGGCTATTTTCGAGTGTTTTAATGCTCAAAGGTTGGGTGTTTTTTTTTTACATAATACCGCTGGTATGAAAAAAGTGCTTTTTACTATTTCTACATACGCGCTACAAAATATCGCATACGTATATTTTGTAACGCGATATACCGTTTGTATTAGGTTAGTCTGTACCTGACATGGATATTCCATTTCGCAAATTAGCTAATCGATAACCCAGTTAATGGATAGGATAACATTAAATAAGGCTTTACGATCCGTCACAGCCATGTGTTTTTGGCGAAAGTGTTTTTGATATCGAGCATGCCTGTTAGGAGTCGAAATCGGTTTACCTACTCTGACACACTATTTTAATACTAGCTTTTTAAACATAAATTAAAAGGGACATAGTGAGATTAGTGAGCCTTGGATTGTTTGAAATCTGCAGTTATTCGCAAAAGAAGAAAAATTCTTACCTATAGTTCTATTTTTCTTACAGATACCGACAGTTCTATTTTAAAAGCAAGCTTGAAAGAGCCTTTTTGAATTTTCTAAAGCACTAACCCGTGCTAGGGAACTTTATAAAGATTTTTATAAGGTTATAAAAATCCCCGAGCGGATTTAAACCCGCAACCTCTTGCATTCCGTGCAGGCGCTCTACCAATTTAATTACCAAGTCAAGTAACTGTCGATGCGTATTTTCTAACCTCATTGAAACTCGAAAGAGCCTTGTTTTGGTGCAAAAAGTGACGAGCCGCGGAAATGCGCAGCGAGATACACCAAAGCGGGCTAAAGTTCTTCCTCGTCGCTTTTCACTGAAAATGCAGCCTAGTATATTCATTTTAGATTTTTTAGCGTCAAAATTTATAATTTAATTGCTGCTATGTTATACCTATATACGAGTACATTAAAATACACAACTCTCCCATCCCCTCCGCAAGCCGCTTAACCCCTCCCCCCCTTGAAAAGTGTCCCGTTTTACAGATTTTTCAAAATTTTCAGGAAAACTATACAAGCTAGTAAAAAATGGTCAAAAACTGAATTATTTATCAATAAATTACCAACAAATAAGTGCTAACATTAATTTTAATACGATTTATTGTAATCTTTGATGCACCAAGCTATCGTGCATCAAAGATTACAAAAATGTGTGCTTAGCAGAAATTAACCATTTAATACACAAGAAACAATAAATATTTATTATTTTTACAAGAAATGCGTTTATGTAGTTCTTAATATCTAAAAAATTCAGCATCGTCATCATTATCTTGGCAATAGTTGCACATGATGGAACAACGCAATCCAGCATTGACACATCGACATCTTTTTCCGCAGGCTTTTTTGCAGCTGCATGATACTATTTTCAGTATTAACTGTTTAGGTAACTTTGTGGCCAACGTATTTGTTGAAGTTACGTCCACTTAGTAGATTCGTAACTGGTTTATACGTTTTTCGGTTTGCTTACAAGGCGAGAATATACGAGAGGTCCAAAAGTTCGCGGAATTAAGTTCGCGGTTCGAGGTTGTAAGTGGGATAAAGGAAAAAAATATTTTTCCTTTTCAACATAGTCCTTCTGAAGCTCAATAAGCTTTTCTATACGCTGAAAAAAAAAATTCTTCCTTGCCCTGAAAATGCCTTCTTTGACTTCTTCTTTCTATCGACGGAAAATTTTCTTCCTCGAAGGTATTTTTTTAATTTTCAGTAACATATAACAATTGCTGAGAGTCAGGTCTAGGCTGTAGAGAGAATAAACTAGTGTCTCAAACCCACATCTGTGTACACTGTGACACTTGTAAACGGGCTAATTGTCTTGCAAAAAGACAACACCGCGAGAACATTTTTCTCTTCTAGTTTCTAGCTTCCTTTATTTTTTCCAATAATAAAACGTAATATTCTCCGGTTATATTGACACCTTTTATTTGTAGTCTTATTTACAAAATTTCTTCAGAGGCCCAAAAACTCGTCGCCATCATCTTGCCAGTTGATTTTGTTGTGCCTATATCTGGGCCTTAACAGCTGGAAAAGGTTATTTCATGTTTATGCTTTTCTATTTTCTTTATTAAAACAGATGTTAAAGCGCCAGCAATCCTCAAAGCTCGTCCTGATAGAGCTTTACTAAAAACTCGCCAAAGCTAGTGGATGTACGTTGCATGCTATTACAGGCTACATTTTCCTTTTTACTGTCATTGTAGGAATTATTTTAATATTCCCGAAAAACTGTCACTCGACGAATTGCCAGGTTGTTCAAATCCTGCGTTTTCCCATGACGTAATATATAGGGTGTTTCAAAAAGGTCCTGTCACACTGAAAATAAAAGCCACTTTCACTACAGGGCCAAGTGCGTAATCTCGAAAAAAACTCAGATGCTCCATACATTTGGTGCAGTATCTAATTTTTGTATGGAAGACTTAAGCGACCCATTTCAATGTCACAGGAACTTTCTAAAAGCTTATACAGGCTTTTTAGGGTTTTTTTATTTTTTTATTACCTAGCAGTGGTTTTTACTTTGTAACTTTTTTTTCTTTTGACTTTTCAGAGATATTTTTTCTTCTTTAGGATCTCAGATAACTTATGTATTACCAAAAAATATATATGATCAGCTATGGACTTCTAGAACTTACTGCAATTTTGATCTAAATTCTTAAAATGTTGTTTTTGAGAAAACACTGAAATTGTTATTATGGGGAAAAATTAAGTAGAGTTCTATTGATTTCAAAAACATTCCCAAATGCTTAGTCATGAGGATAGAACAAAAAACCTGTCACTTTATGGGACTTTCATTCAAGTAATTCGTGATCAAAGTCGAAAAACTGGAGTTGGAAGAAAATTTATTTCCGTAGCTTTTCTTTTATTTTTGTTGATTCGGACAAAAAACATTGCAGATGAACAATTAGTATAAAGTAATAGTTCATTGAGTTGTGGTGTCAGACAATAGCTATATTGTTTAATTGGACCGAAGTCTCGTTACGTATGCAAATCCCCGCGACTGTGTACTTTGCATTAGGTACATACCAGATGTATTGTGTAATCAACATGGTTGTTTGTCCGACTGAAATTGCACGGTAATTATGAAATACTCGTAGGTTCTAGAAGCATCACGCTGAAATGGATGGAACTGACATTTTTGTTGCTACTTTATGAGAATATAACAGTACTGTTTTCTCCATACAAACGTAGTCCCCGATTTCCTCCCTGGTAAATGGCACATTTTTGGTATGCTAGGACATGGCATGTCGGACCATTTAGATTTTTCCGATAATGATTGTTAACAGGAGCTAGGACCTTCCAAAAATTCAAAATAATAATATGCTTATTTAAAAGTGGCGGCAAAAGACGTTAACAACTCTAAATTAAAATAAAAAAAAACAAGACGGTCCGACCTAAAGCAGTCTTTTTGAAGTGGTGAAATTTTATTTAAAATCGGACCAGTTTTGAGAGATGAAATTGGGGAATACGGAACCACGATTTGGTAGATTTTCTTCAGGTCGTCCAGTATTTGAGGGATGAGCCTGGGTTGGATCTATAGAGGGCACGCGAGACGGCAACAAATTTTTCAACTATCTGTTCTCTGTACTACTTATACCCTCTTAAAAAGTGTCAAAACACAATAAAATTATCTAAATTCGCCACCTCAGTTGAGCATAACCCTTTCAACTGTAAACCCACACACAATACAGACAGCAAACCTTTCACACTTTAGTAGAATTATCCATGAGATCACGAAAATAAAACATACTGAGGAGTCTCTCTACGTTTTCGGTTTGAGGATTGACAAAGTGTGTCTGGCCATGTATCATACGAAAGATAAAACAATTAAGTGATATTAACGAAAAACAAGCGTCACTTAATCCTAGGAAACAGTCCAAGATGGACAGAAATACCCGAGATAAAACAATGTTATTTCAATCGTCCAAAACGTTCGGGAGGGCCACATCTTCTGGCCAATTATAACAAACGGTCTGGCCGTCCCCTTGTGTGTTTGCTAACCCATTTCCAGAGAGGGTTTTTACTTTATTCCCACCAAATAAACATCGTACGAATGTGGTCTGACCGTGACGCCGCGCTGAGAAAAGAGAATTGGATTAAGCAGCTGTTGTGCAAAAGGAGAGTCGCTCAATCGAATCGGTTTTAATTTAATCGAATAAGCTACAGCGCTCGATTTATGCATCCTTCGACCAAAACTGTATAAACAAAGCTTGCGAAGAGAAAACACTCGGAAACACACATCTTATACGGCTTATTGGTCTAATAGCAAATGAGATGTAGGTATATTTTCAGCGTGTAGCTGGTGGTACACATTACTGATGAGTACAAATCACCGGATGTTGTAGTGTCGATCTAATTATTATACAGAAATCATAGGAACCATATAGGGACCATAAGATCAATTCGTGCAGCGAAAATTAGGCAGCATTTCTTCACAACCGAGTTCAATCACAAATGAGTTCAATTGAATCAATTTTAATCGAATCAAATCAACTCGAGGGAGCTCGATTTAAATTTCAATCAAATCACGAAAAAAATTTAACTGAAAATGCATCGAAGCTTGTTATAAATCCGACCACGCCAGTGGAAAAATTCTCGACCGCTTTTCAACGGTTTTCCTACACACACCTACAGCATAGCTTTTACCACCTTTTACCCGAGGAAAGGTAAAAGGTAATAACGCAAAATGGGAAACAGAAAATGACGCTTTATTGGGGCTTCGATTCAGATATTGGGCTTTTTCTTACTCCTACGAGTACACCTGACATAAACAGAACCTATTATAATCTGTATCAAAGCATACAAGAGGTATTCGCTTGAAGGGTCTAGATTTTCCACTTTACTAAAAATATCAGGCCACATTAATTCACATCGAAGCCGTCAGCTCGGGAAAGGCCTATTTCCCTTATATCACGGGAATGAAAAAGGGCGTAATTTTCTTTTCAGGACGGTAACAGCGATTCTTTGTCATCAAATGATGCCACTTAAGAAATTAGGTTGGAGCATCGATTTAGTTTAAGTACCTACGGGTGGTGAGCTAAGGAATAGGATTGGAAGGGGGGGTTTTCTTATTGCCCCTTTCTTTCCGGAGTTCGTATTGGCAAAATCCTTGTCGAAGGTTGTTGTGTAGTTGTGATGGCGTAAGTAAGAGAGCTTTACTCAGCAGTGGGTGCCAACAGACTGATGATGATGATGATGATGACTTGTCTACTGCTGGGCGTAAACCTCACAATTTCTCGCCCTCAATCAAAAGGTCTCGAAATTTTTCTTTCAAGACACGGATTCTTTAAGGACGCACACCCTAAAAAGGCGGAAGGTTTTACGTGACCACACAAATGAAGGAGCCTTTTTGCCTAGCTGTGACAAATTTCTTGCCCTTGTCGCTAATAGAAAGGGGCTGCTTGAATGACCACGCAATCCGCGCTCTTTTCTCTCGGCGGATGACGAAAAATCGCCCCAGTAAACAAGAGTGCTTACTTACGCAGGGGCTTAATTGTCTAACTTTTGAATCTATCGCGATCCCTTTCAATAGTATCGGGATTATGATCGCGATTGCGACTTTAGAATGGAATTCTCTAAAGCCGAGTTCAAAGTCAAAAAAATAAATTATAAAAGACGAAGAGCGCCATCCAAGAAAATGGACGCCTCTGATTGGTCGGTTCCATCCGAGCGTTTACATTGTAGCGAGCTTGTCTCTGCCTCGGATGGAATTGACCAATCAGAGGCGTCTATTTCCTTGGATGGCGCTTTTGGTTTTAGTTAAATAAGACTGTGAAAACCCGGCTAAAGTTTTATATCATACTCGCTAACGCGAATGAGTCAAAACGCCATACAAATTGAATGATATTGAGTGAACGATTTTGCTATTTTATTCACTCAATATCGTTCAAAATCGAGTCGCAATCCCTATCCCTATCTCAATTGCTTTCAATGACAGTTTGTGTCAAATAAATGCAGTGTGAAGTTCGTCAGCACCCTTCAAACGTCAAATTGAAAGGGATCGCGATAGATTCAAAAGTTAGACAATCAAGCCCCTGGACATGGGAACAACATCAATCACATCCCTTTCAAATTGATCTTTGAAAGATGTCGACAAACTTGACAAAACATCGTGAGGAAGCGCGAGGCTTAGTTGGCTCCGCACGTATTGACCTGTCTTTTCCTGTGGGCTAGGCCGACTTAAGCTGTCAGGATGATATAGGATATCTACTCCATCTACAAAACAATATCCCAGGCACAGCAGCGTCTGAGTGGTCACTTTACCCATCTAGTGAGAGTGAAGGAGATACGCTCGAGTAGCTAGTCGTCATTTGAAGCGATTATGATCGCGATCGCAACGCATTTTTGAAGAATTTTGAGCGAACGAAATCGCAGTTAACTCATTTGTTTAGTAACCTGTAAGGTTACCACTGACGATACCTACGATTTCGAAAGAGCTTAGTGCACAGGGTGAGTTTATAGAGTCTAGATACAGCTCCAATATAAAGCATTAGATGTAAACACATACCGAAGTCGACTTTGCAGAGACGCACTGAAAACTTGGTTATCTGTGATATGTTAACAAATATCATTCAACTTCTGAGATAAAAACTTCCAGTTTGTTTCCAACTGCGTGTACCGAAGTTTATTTTGCGGTTAAATACGGCGTAGGTAAGATGGCTCAGTTATAATAACAACTTTCCATAAAGTTTGTGTTGTAAGTAAGTTTACCCAAGAACATGTTCCTGCAGGTTCAGTTCAGAAAATCGGTTAGCTCAAGTTTTCCACACCGAAGCAGTTTGGATTTCATTTACAAACCCATACTTTGCCCAATATGATATGATGTGGTGGCGAAGCTTGGATTATATCTATGGTGCGAAAACTAAACTAAAACGAATTCTTTAAGCATCAATCTATAAATTCTTACAGCTACCTTAAATAGGATAGAAAGGAAATATATTTGAAAATAAGAACCTACCTAAAGCCTAAAAATCTATGTTTCTTGTTACTTCCCTTTCCTGAAAGTAAAACGCTTTTTTTGCATCGTTAGGATATGTAATTAAGAAAAACGAAGGGGAATTCCGGGAAGGAGCGTAGATAGTGAGCAAAAACGAAAAAAGGGGAGAAGTTACTGACACTTTTAAAATATCTTGAAGAAAACTCTACGATTGTGGTGCGCTATACGCTAAGATTCAGATAATACAATTGATAGCCATCAATTCAATCTAACCCCGGTAGTCAATTCATTCTCATTCATTTTAAATTCATAAAATGTAAGCGCTGAGGGCGGAAGAAAGTATTTTTTATCATTGATTTTCACAATGTTTTATCAACTTAAAACTATGCACTACGCAGTCAATCATATGTTTGAATTGTAACCAAATCCTAAAGGCATTTTTTTTTGGGTACGGAACCCTAAAAAAGTGGGGTGCAAATTTCAAAGTGAGACGACCGTATCATGTTACGGCTTCATTAGCACAAGCTAAAACATATTTTAAATTGATTATACTGTTTTCAATTTACGACAAAAAAAAACCCCTTACAAGTTTGTACGGAACCCTCGGTGCGCGAGTCCCACTCGCACTTGGCCTTCTTCTACAACGTTGAACCTATCGAGACACCACTGCGTTACTTACTCGAGGCCAGGAGGGTTACCCTTGACGCTATTGCGCTCAAATTGAAAAATATTAAAAATTTATTTCTCTTTGAATTCGCATAGTAATGCTTTGATTTTAAATACTTTGTAATGTTTATTCAAAGGTAAGGCTGTTTTATTCAATAAAACACAAAATGCGTCTTAATTTGTAAAATATTAAATTTTGTAATTGCGCCATATTGCGGCCGTATTGGAAAAGTGCGTCAAGGGTAGAGGGGCAGATCACGCCACGTTTTTGTTTGAGCGTGGCCTAAGTATGCAGGGAAGGTAAGAAAACAAAGCTTTAATTAAGCGTCCTTCTGCCTTTTTCATTCAGCAGCAAAATGCTCTACGAGTCTACGCAGTAGCAGGAAATGGTTTTCTTAATGGCAAAGCAAACATTTCATGGTAAGTAAGACAACATGCCTTGATAATGGCCCAACGAACTATCTAACTAAGAAGCCTAGATGCTACATTTTTTTCCAAGTCCTTTACTCTATATTTTTTATAGTTTTAAGTAAGTTTTGACATGCCTAAATAGTTTCAAATTTTATTAGGAATACCGCCATAAACATAATGGGACTTGGGAGACTACTGGTGATTATGAACAACTTCTGTACTTGAAATGGGCAAAAAAAAAGAATTACTTCTCTATACGAATTGTGTTGTCCGTCAACATGAACCAACTTTATTTTCGCGCATTTTTAAAAGTATCACACCTAGTGTTGTTTGGAATCACCAGTAGATTTATAGCGACAAGAAAGCACACGGTAAAACTTTCGGAGCAGTATTTAGTAATAGTTCTTCTGCACAGCGCAATTCCATCGACAGAACAATGAAACACAACTGCGACATTTTCTCTAACAATGCAACGCTCGGAAAACTGTTATCGGAAAAATCCTAGGGACAAGACGTCGTCGTGTCGGTGATCGGGAACACTTTCCTGGGCCCTTAGCCTGTAACACAATGGTGCCAAAATGGGCTTTCGGTTGACGGTTTTAATTACGATTTATTGATGCTGTCGGTCCAGTGTCGGTCCTTTTAATGTTATTGTAGTACAGCAAAGATTATTATGAGTCTAATTCTAGAGGATTAGTTCGCTGGTTGTAGGAGAACAACGAAAAAATCCCGGTTTTGTCCTTCTACCAAGGACGCCATTGATACGCCATTGTGTTACAGGCTAAGGCCCCTGATCTCGAGTTTCATTTGTGCTGTTCGCGAGTCACTCGCAGGTGTTTACAAACTTCAGGAGTAGGTACTTTTATTTATTCTTTGCTTTAGGTCACTTAGAGATCGCCTGGGGAACACACTGTCACGATAATAGTAGTTTATGCAACTGTCATACTCGTATAAGAGAGATTCTAAGGCGGACTTGCGTCACTCAGGGTTAGCAAACTAACTCCGAGTTAACTTGACATTTCCATACAAATTTTGACGTTAACTCAGAGTTAACTCGCTAACTCTGGGTGACGCAAGTGGACCTTAGAATACTAGTGTGGGTTTATCATACGAGGCGAAGCCGAGTATGATAATATTATCACACGAGTAATCTAATATCGTCTTATATGCAGTTGCATACACTACTTTATCTTCACTCATTTTCCTTTTTTTTTTAAGTTTAATTGTCACAGAACCGGACAAAAAAAACTAACAATGGCGGCAAAACAAATCCAAACTAAAGACAAATGTCACAAATAAAGAAAAAGAAAGCGGACGCATTTTTTTTTATTTGTTCCATTGAGGCAAAGAAGTTATACTTACGTACAGCCAGTGCTAAATTCACAGAATAGTTTACTGAAAGGAGAATTTTAACCGGAAGTGTATCAGCAAGGAGAATTTACACCGGAAGTGTATCGTAATAACAAAAAAAAGTTATTTTACGATACAGGTTTGCAGAAAATCTCATACAAAACTTGTATAATTCATAATTTAATTATTTAATTTTTACAGTTGTCTGTGAATTAATACTCAGTCTTATGTTTCAACTTTTAAGATCATAATTCGAATCTTACGACATGAGTGTAGATAAACAGTTTTATTTATCCCACTATCGGGTAGCGCCATCTTGTTTTATTTCACTGCGTAAAGCGTAATGCCGCTACCTGATAGTGCGATAAAAACGTTACTTACCTATCGATGAAGTCATGCTGCAGGGGCAGCGTCTCTGATCCCAGGGGTTTTGATTGTCACAGTTAAATCTTTTTATTTAATGTTCAAGAGGGAATGATGAATCAAAAGGTGTTAAGTTTAAGTGGCAGCTTTTTACCGATAAACATAGGCTTATGGGAGCATAAATGCATAATATACTCAGCATCAAAAAAATCGCACCTTTTAAATTATACTTCAAATAACTTTTGTTCCTATTTGAAACCTATTAAAAGGAGATTTTTAGATATCCATTGAAAGGACATTTAACGGCATTAAAATAAACAATAATTTCATTTTGATGAACCAAAGGCCTATTACAGAATAGTTGATTATCTAAATGACAAAGAAGTCTGGCACTAAACCGGTTCAGCGCACGATCACCACACTTACCAATGTACCAATGACACTCAACGAACACACTAATTTAAGATAAAGATAAAATATTCTTTATTGTACACCAATATAAATACAAGCTAGGAAAAAAACTTAACTAAACAAGGTACAATTTACTTTTTTTTCGCACAATCATATTATTATTTTTTAACGCGCACATAATTATTATCTCACTAGGTATACCGTTTCCGACCGCAGTATGGTCCCGACTGAAAATCAGGTTGTAAGGAGCCTGCTTCTTGCAACACTACTGAGCTCGGGATCATTTTAGGGGCTCAATACTTAAAACAAATTATAATTATAATATGAATGTATGTCTTGTCTAGTTTTAATCGTTTTGATTTTTATGTTTTGTTTTTTTTTTTTTGTTGTTCTGAATGTTATGTTTTGAGTATTGTGTCGTTAATAAATGTCTTTTCTTTCTTTCTTTCTTTCTGTTATTTTTTAAGTTCCTACCTGCATTACAAAATGTATTATTTTTTAAGCACGAGATCCTTGGAGTTTCTTTACCATGCTTCTTCTCCAAGAACGATCAGAGCTAGTGAAGATGGAGAAAAAAAAGTAGCTAGATACTTAGTATTACATAGTAATAAGTATCTGATTTATATACCTTTTTTTTACTTTAGATAATATTTTGACGTTCAATGTAAATAATTTATTTATGGCTTATTGAATAAAACAAATTGATTCTGATTCTGATTCTGAAAGAAACCTCTCGATTGATCTTGAAAAAAAAGTACCTACTGGTACTGGTACTGGAAACCTCTCGATTGATGTTAAAAAAAAGTACCTACTGGTAAAGTCAAGAAACCTGCAGGTCCATAAGAGATCGCATGGAAGCTGTTATGAGGGCATGGGGGAGGTAAGGCTACTTTTTGGAGTAATTTGAAGCGTAGTTTTGTGATTTTCTCTTTTAAATTCGTAAGCATATTTAAAAAAGTTTTTTTTACCAAAATCAACATGTCCTTTTTACCCGACTACGCGAAGCAAAAAGGAGGGTTATGATTTTAGCAGCGTATGTATGTATGTATGTATGTATGTATGTATGTATGTATGTATGTATGTATGTTTGTGTGTTCATCTGTTCCCTCGCAGAGCCTAAACTACTCGGCCGATTTCAACAAATGAGGTGTCGTTGGATTCGTCTTAATCACCCAGGTAACATAGGATAGTTTAATTTTGAGAAAAACCAAGATGGCGGCTGTGCTGCGCCCTAAAGTGGTGGACCTAAAAATAAAAATTATCGGATACCATTATCATGGGTATCAAATGAAAGGGCTTTAAAATACCTTTTCAAAAATGTATAACACATGTAGCGTCAACATAACAAATAGAACAAAAAATTCCAAAATGTGTTTTTTTTTTGCCCTTCTTGGTTCTATTCTGGGTGATCGTCTAAAATTAGTTACTAAAAAGCTCAAAAAAATATAGAAGTTAAAAACTAAAACCCGACTACTAAAAGGCTTAAAACAAGACCTGTTTATCCTTAAAATACACTCATAGATAATTAATCGTAGTCGGAGGACACCACATTCGCATTTGATAAACCGATGGCCTCCGACTACAATTAATTATCTATGAGTCTATTTTAAGGATAAACAGGTCTTGTTTTAAGCCTTTTAGTAGTCGGGTTTTAGTTTTTAACTTCTATTTTTTTTTTCTGCTGTGGTAAAGAACAATACAAGACATTTTGTGTAACTATTTCTTATTTAAACGTGACAAGTGGCAAGTCTTATGTTTCAACCGTTCCTTAGAGTAAGCGTACCGTCCTAGATATTTAAGTAACCAGCCATTAATTTTCCTAACGAGCCCCAGTGAAGCGCGATTTTTTTCCAGTTAACAGGCGCCAGTTTGTAATAGAATGCTTTATTTTTACACCCGCCTACCGAGCCAATCGAAGGGTAGGTAGGTACAGTCCGCCACACGCTAGGACACCCCTTTTTGTTCGATTGGTGCCCTTATGCCGCGCGCGGTAAGAGCTACCATGGGGTATCTTATACAGTGGCCGACCGTACAAAAAGTTGGCCGAAGCTAAACCATTTATGGAGCGTAAATTGGTCCGTTGCCGGCCTGAGGCTGTAAATCCGATATGAATATTTTTAAATCACTTTCCGAGAGCAGAAAATTGCCGGGTCTCGTTAAAGTGTCAGCCTTGCCATGTTAATAGCGGTAATATTCCTAATAGACATGCAAAACTATCAACCTTTACATTGAACATACTTGAAATGGAAATAAAAGAGTGTGCCTTCTAATTTGCAGTATGTAAGGCATCTTTTCATCTACCTAAACGTAATGATATAATTTATATACACCGTGGAATTTTAGTGGTTTTAAAGCCGAAGGTTTAGTTGCACTCGTGATTCTGAGCCAATTTCCAAAATTTTACTTTAAAACGAGCGAAATAAAAAAAAACTTCGCAATACAAACGGCTATCGCCAATCGACACCATTTGTATGGAGAAGTGAATTCGCGCGTTTTGGAATGAAATTTTGTAATTTGGCTCAGAATCACCAGTGCAACAAAATACCTTCGGCTTTAAAACCACTAAAATTCCACGGTGTATATCTACAGCGTCCCGTGGCACCTTCACTCACAAGTCACACTAGATACGTGAAGTGACCACCGGACGCTGCAGTGCCTGGTGCTTGGCACAGCAGCAGTATGCATCTATACGAACATCGATAAATACGGACTGATATTGATTGACGCAAGTTTTAGATGGATAAGTAGAAGATGGATAACTACCTACCTAACCAAGACAAACATTGAACCGATGCACGATGGTACGAGTATACGGACTCTAGAAAGTAACTGGGTTTAAAAGGGCAATATTTTTCGGAAATATGTGGCTGTAATATTGGCAATCATATAAAGTAAAAACATTTTTAGTGTTCGGCAACGTAGTATATCTCGGCAATATTGTCTGCAACTCTGGCCCATATCGTGTGTCATTTTCATTGATTAACCTGTAAAACAACAACAAGGTACATAGTACATACATAGCAACTCCACGGCGAACTTCATGTCGCTTAGAAAAGGATGCACTATGTCACAACAATAGAGAGTGGCTGAAATAACAATACATGCCGACAACCTTCGAAAATGCATCGGCCATACCATAAGTGGCTATATTGCCGGGCCAATGGGAAAATCAAATGTCGCCCACACAGCACGGGCGCGGTTTATTGTAATTTCACAAAACCACAGCGGAATGAGTGATTTCACAAACAAGACATTGGCCTGTTATAAGACCGTGTCGGCGCTAAAAAGTTATTTCTGTAGCTCTCGCGATTAGGGCGTGCAGAACCGGTTACGGTTCCAGATTTTTGATACCCGGTTCTGGGAGCAGTCGGAACCGGGTAACCCGGTTCTACCCGGTTCCGACCGATAAAACTGTAAGTTTCATAATAATCAAATAAATCACTGAAAAACTGAAAGGATAGGCTGGATATGACATTATTAACAGGTATGAAATAAAAACTGGCATTGTTATCATGAAATAACAGGAATAATAAAGGAACTTCAAAGTAAAATTATCTTATACAAAATCAGACTACACAGTCAGGATCATTAACTAACCACGTCTAAGCTCCTGTCACGTAGCGAGCTGCGTAAACGATTACAAATTTAGCCTGCTGAGGAGAATATCCTTTCAGGCACCACACTTTGTTAGCGGCATAGTTCTTAAATAGTTATGCTCATAGGAATGGGAACTCAAGAAAGGCGGGAAGTATCTCAGGTTTAAGGACGTGCAGAAACGCCACATGAAAAGCTGTGCAATCGACCATTTGACATGGGAAGAGCAGGCTGAAGACCGAGCCGTGTGGCGGCATACAGTCAAATCAAACAAAAGTAAAAGTAAGTGAAACCGTTAAATCCATATACAAATCAAACATCTCCGAGTTTGCGGCCAAACGAAGAGCTGTTCTTGATGCCAGACGAAGAGCTGCTCTTGATGCCAGACGTGATGAACTCAGATGTAGACCGCCAGCGGCCATATAGTATAACTACTCCAATGGAATTTTAACGTGTAGGTGCAACCGCAAGGAGGGATTAAACGGGATGTTGAAAGGCGTATCAAAAAAGCTAGACGAGCCTTTGCCCAACTAAAGGACATCTGGAAAAGTCCTAGCATTCTTAGAACCAAGAAGATCCGCTTATTCAATTCCAACGTGAAAACGGCCCTACTGAACGGCTGCGAAACCCGGAAGGTCGGAAAAGCTGTGTCACACAAGATCCAGGTCTTCGTCAACAACTGTCTAAGAAGCATCTTACGAAGACACTGGCCCAACAACTGGCACCATCTCAAATGCCGAACTGTGGCAGATCACCAAACAAAAACCCGTAGCCCAAGACATCAGGAAACGTAAATGGCGTTGGCTGGGATATACCCTGCGTAGACCCGATCACCACATCCCGAAGGTGGCTCTCGACTGGAAACCCGCCGGAGGCTCACGACGACACGGAAGACCGTCCCAGTGGAAAAGATAAGTTCTCTCTGAGACGAAAGAGAAGGGATCAACTTGGCCAGAGCTACCCTCCCTAGTCATGAAAAGAGACAAATGGAAAGCCCTTGTGTCAGCCCAAGACTCCACGGACTAGTACAAGGATAAAAGAAGAAGGTGAAACCGCCCTTTTACAGCCAACATAGGCTACATAATTTCTATACTGATTGATGTCTACGTCTACGTGGTCTCGAACTTGAGGCTGTCGAGGCTGGGACAAGAATAACATCGTTTTTGCCGACATTTCCCACCTCATCTGTGCTGATAACTTCATCATTTTCGTTCCTTGACAAGTGCTGTACGGGGTTGACAATACCCCTGCACTTATCATCGGAATTGGGCCGAGGAAATACAGCTATTACTGCGGAATTAAGTAACTTTTTAGATTTTTATAAAGAACCGGGGGAACCGGGTATACTTTTTCGGAACCGGTTCTGCAGATACCTCGTCAGAACCGGGTATACCCGGGTATTTCGGAACCGGGTGGAACCGGGTGCATGCCCTACTCGCGATACTCAAATATTCAACGACAAATTCAGTAACTGAATTAAATTTTGATGTATATCCACTTATTATATTTAAGTAATATAAAAAAAAAAGATTTGATCTATTTTTCAATTCACTTCAACGAATTTATCGTTGAAGTATTCACCTACCCGGATGTTTTTTTTTTACCGAATTCAGCAATAGATCTATACAAGATGGCCATGGGTGAAGTTTCTGTTGAAGACACCAATACCACAGCGGACAGTTTTTGTCTGCATTTTCATACAATATCTCTACAGCAAGCGTAGACAAAAGCCGAGTTTACGGTTCAAATTCAAAACACTTTATTTGCGGTTGCAATATTAGACTAGCAAACCCGTCCACCAGCGCCGCCAATTTAAAAAAAAACTTCTTTTTGGATGCGTTTTTTTTTTGCTAAAAACGGGCCGCCAAATGAAAATCCCTAGATCTAAGACCTAGATTTCAGATCGTAGAATCTACAAATAAATCCCGCACAAGAAAAAAACGGCCACTTTTGACTTGTGGGGATTTATTCGTAGTGGTATCCTATACAGAAATACTGAAGTATACCTGTCACCAAAGAGTACAGTATATTCAAAGGAGTAATGCTGCCTGGTACTGGCAACATAGTCTGGACCAAACGCTCCAATATTGGCTGCAATACAATAGGCACGAGTGAAATACCCATGTTGACGAAAGGAAGCACGATAGAAAACTAGAACTCACTTGACCGTGGGTGCCAACAATCCGCCTAAAGTTGGCAGTTGCATCGTTGCAATATCGTTGGCGCTACATCCCCTTTTGCATTGTCTAGAGGTTGGGTTTGAAAAGTTAATATAATCAAAAAGTGCAACTGGCTTCTCTAACTTTTCCCCGTTTCCGGTAACCTGTAAAATGAAAGAGCACTGTGCTTAATTAGGAAGCGTAACTTATCTGTATGTTTTAAGTAGGAATAACAATCACGTTGAAAGTACGTCACCTTTCACTGTTTCACGTACTCTTTCACCCAAACCATCAACCAAATCAGAGCTTTATGCTGGCTTATCATGACCGTTTACATCAAAGTCTACTAGCTAGGGGGGGCACAATGTCACGATAAAAGTTTTATCCCATTATCGGCTATCGCCATCCTGCTTTATTTCATCGCATGAAGCAAGATGCCGCTACCCGATAGTGGGATAAAACTTTTATCTTCATTTGCTCCCCTACTAGGTATGGACATGTATCGCTCTTTGTAGATTAAAAGATGGCGAAATATTTATTTCTCCCCGTCTTTTAGTCTCTATCTTTGTAGATATAGCGGTCATGCCCAAGCTGATCTGCGTAGAACTAACGTACGAAAACACACTGAGAGTCTGTTAAGGCAGAATAGTGGCCACTTTTGGCGATAAATGATTGCATTCGTAGGTTCTAGGATCTGGAATCCAAACCTTAGATCCTAAAAATAGTTAAGTCTCGCGTTGAGATTTTGCAGGAGAGTTTTAAGCAAAAAACGTATCCAAAACGAAGATTTGATTTTTATTTTCATTGGCGGCGCTACTTGTGCCTACTACTGGGCCTTAAGGGCCCTGTCTTGCCGGCACCTTTCTCGAATTCGCACGCACACAGCAATCGACGCGCGGCCGACCGCTCACGCACACTCTTGCACGGTCGACTGCGCGAATAGTGATGTAAAATTGAAGAATCGAAAATGTACTTTTTATTTCAAACTAGCATTTGCGCACGTTGTTTACCCGACTGTCCAAAGGAGGGTTATGTTTTTCACGTTCTGGAAATTATGGGAATTATGAACCACCTCCACCTCTCACGATCCTGTGCCAGACGTAGCCACTGTATTCCGGTTACCAATTCTATGAATAACCCATATCTCCTAAACGGCTAATGCTAAACCCATGTTCGTTCATGGTACATACCCTAAGAAAAGGACTCGACAAAATCTACCCGATTCAAGTATCAAAACTTTAACTGCCCATATCTCCTAAATGGCTAATGCTAGATAAGTCTAAGCTCTACCTCTACCTGATGAAAGAAACAAAAATAACTAGTTGTTCGCCCCGAACTATGAACTCGCGACCCCATATCTCAGCAACCCCTCGATCGATTTGGCTCATGTTCACACTTAAAAATTCTCTTTGCCTCATTTACCTACCGGTGTGAAGTTAGCTGACAAAACTTGGCTGACAATAATAATTATAATACTGCTAAATTAAGATGGTAATTTTTTAAATGCATTTTTCAGGCCTTGTAAGTATCCTGAAAGTCAGTAACTGTAAAAAATGATTGCTCAGATCAAAACGGTCAAGTTCGAGCCGGAATCAAATAGTTTTTCTTAAATATGTTCTCAGTTCAATCTTAATTTTATGCAAACCGATTAAGATTCCAGGCAAGATTAGTTTTTTACCACTCTTGACGCTATGATTTTCTTTAGCACATACTACAATCTGTCCAACAACACCAAACTCAGGCTTGGATTCCATTCAGAAGTACTCAAAAAAATTAGCTGACACAAATAATTTCACGGTTTTTTCAACTATTTTCAGTTTGGTCAAA
Organism: Zelleria hepariella; assembly: GCA_949319315.1. Classification (NCBI taxonomy): domain Eukaryota; kingdom Metazoa; phylum Arthropoda; class Insecta; order Lepidoptera; family Yponomeutidae; genus Zelleria; species Zelleria hepariella. The sequence goes on from OX439394.1 coordinate 7,702,023, forward strand.
ATTAAAAGCCGCCAGAGTTTTTTACCACTCTAGACGCTATGGTTTTCTTTAGCACATACTATAAGCTATCCAACAACACCAAAATCAGGCTTGGATTCCATTCAGAATTGTGTCTAGAGTTGTAAAAACTCTGACGGCTTTTAATTTTGACCAAACTGAAAATAGTTGGTAAAATTGTGAAATTATTTTTGACAATAAATTTTTTGGGTACTTCTGAATGGAATCCAAGCCTGATTTTGGTGTTGTTGTATAGCTTATAGTATGTGCTAAAGGAAATCATAGCGTCTAGAGTGGCAATAAACTCTGGCGGCTTTTAATTGTGACTAAACTGAAAATAGTTGGAAAAATCGTAAAATTATATTTGTCAGCTAACTTTTTTGGGTATTTCTGAATTAAATCCAAGTCTGATTTTGGTGTTGTTGGATAGCTTTTAGTATTTGCTAAAGGAAACCATAGCGTCTGGAGTGGTAAAATCCTCTGGTGGCTTTAAATTTTGAAAGAACTGAAAATAGTTTTGGAAAAATAGTGTAATTATTTTTGTCAGCTAACTTTTTTGGATACTTCTGAATGAAATCCAAGCCTGATTTTGGTGTTGTTGGATAGCTTATAGTATGTGCTAAAGAAAACAGCAGCGTCTAGAGTGGTATAAACCTCTGGCGGCTATTAATTTTGACCAAACTGAAAATAGTTGGAAAAATCGTAAAATTATATTTGTCAGCTAACTTTTTTGGGTACTTCTGAATGGAATCCAAGTCTGATTTTGGTGTTGTTGGATAGCTTTTAGTATTTGCTAAAGGAAACCATAGCGTCTAGAGTGGTAAAAAACTCTGGTGGCTTTTAATTTTGAAAGAACTGAAAATAGTTTTGGAAAAATAGTGTAATTATTTTTGTCAGCTAACTTTTTTGGATACTTCTGAATGAAATCCAAGCCTGATTTTGGTGTTGTTGGATAGCTTATAGTATGTGCTAAAGAAAACAGTAGCATCTAGAGTGGTAAAAACCTCTGGCGGCTATTAATTGTGACCAAACTGAAAATAGTTGGTAAAATCGAGAAATTATTTTTGTCAGATAACTTTTTTGAGTACTTCTGAATGGACAAGCTCGATTTTGGTGTTGTTGGATAGCTTATAGTATGTGCTAACGAAAAGGATAGCGTCTAGAATGGTAAAAAACGAATCTAGCCTGGAATCTTGATCGGTTCGCCTAAAAAAGGTTGAACCTTAGTTCAAAAAACTGTTCTTAGACAGTCATATAAAAAAAAAATACTATTTGATTCCTGTTCGAACAATATTTTTAACAGTTACAGGCTTTCAGAATACTTTGAAGGCCTGAAAAATGTATTAAAAAAAATACAATCTTATTTAGCAGTATTATAATTATATTGTCAGCCAAGTTTTGTCAGCTAACTTCACACCGGTCATTTACCTGTCTACAAAATTCAATGCCGATCCGACTAAATTAACTCAAGTAATCGTCGAACGAACATTCATACATACATACATACAAACATACATACATACAAACATACAAACGCCGGATTGTTCCAGTAGACTCGGAGAACTTCGCTCGCTTCGCTCGCTCGTTCAATAAAAAAAAACGTTCTACCGCGTTTCGGCCCTAAATCTTGCCGATTATTTTCTTTCGACACGGTCATAAAAAAAAATACTTCGTAATTAATACTTCCATACATACACGCGAAGAACATTACGTGACATTAATTACCCTCCTTTACTTGCGTAGAAAAATCAGTTTGCAACTTTGATGTGTAGTAGTTCACGAAAACGCGTGGACCAGTTAGTCCTACGAGTCTGCATTTTTTCATTTACTTATGAACACGCCTTCGCGCATTGCAATAACTATACCACGAAGCAACTCTTGAGTCAAGCGACAGCATTCCATTTTTGAAAATCGAATCCCGCGCGCAAGCAAACCAGCTTACGTTGAACCTTACATAGTATGTAAACCTACGTGCCGGCAGTCCTTCATTTATTAGTCCACTTTTGATACAATTTGTCCCCACACTACAGTGGGGCGAGGTCGCGCCACCAATCAAGTCTCTCGGTGGAATCTTAAATTCATTGTATTAAGAACCAAAATGCTTTAACTCATCGGTCTTTTTTCGTGGTGCGAGCTATATTCCTACACATCGGGGCCTCATGGAGCCGAGCGACGTGCTCTCTCCTCGATGGCACGCAGCGATCTGAACTCCGAGACGGGGTCGACGCTTGAGTGAAAACAATTCCGTACTCCATACTAATTCGTATGGAGAAATCGCACGCAAAATTTGGTTATGTTTGACGAATTAATGCTCCAAATACCTTTTGTTTTTTGCAAAAATACTAGGTTCACACCATTCTATATATACTCATAACTTACAGGATAAATATTCAACTACCAAAATTATCTGTGGATTCGTCAACGACACAAACTTTAAGAGCAGTTTTACGCGTTTTTTAGAAACTTTAGATATTTTTTTCTAGCTTGCTATCAATTATATGCCAAAATCAATTGTAATGGGGTGTAATACAACTCTTCAAAAACTTGTGTAATTATTTAATGGTCATAATACTAATATTTTCTGTCATGAACCACAAAAACTGTGCGGTACGTTTAAGTACTAACCCTCCTTAACAAATTGTCTCTCCCGCTACCGATTGTTTTCAGAGACAATAGACACATATGAGGTAGCGCTTCCTTTGTTCGAGACAGTATTGTTTAAAAGGGCAACTTAATTTGTTGTAGAATGACTTGATCATATTGTAGTGTTATATTGCGCTGTTATTCACGGCTAATGGTTGAAGTCGGTGAACAGTGCCTGGGAAATGTTTTAGATGGAGTGGGCTTGCCCAGCACCTATATCATCATATCAGCTTAGTCGGTCTAGTCCATAGGAAAGACATAGGTAGTAGAAATGTGTAGGTAATGCTTGTAATATTACAAAAGAAATACCATGATGTCATGTTTCATGTCTGCAATGAAGAAATACCATGATGTCATGTGTCATGTTTGATGCCATGATATAAGGTAATATCACGCGGTATGAAATGTCATGAAATATATCATGACTTCGAAGTGCACTGTTTCGCGCATGTCTAATAGGTAGTCAATACGTTAGCATTGGCCTTAAAAGCGTAGACTAACACAGGGAAATTATAAAACTAGGTATTTGACCAATCTGTTGCTGTCGCGTGTGTGCTCTACCCCTCAAATAGTGAACGAAAGGGACAACTGCATAATGCCTGAAGAAAATCTATAAAATCGAGGTATCTTACTCCCCTTTTTCTATCTGAAAACTGGTCCGATTGCGAAATTTTTTTCGTCACTGGATTCACAAGAAACTACTTACTCGATGTCGGACCGTATTGTTTATTTTATTTTATTTGAAGTTTTCGTGTAAATACGTGTATTTTTGGGAGGTACTCTCTCCTTTTTAACAATAACTTTATCGAAAAAATCTAAACGGTCAGACAGAGGTGGACATGTCCCAGTATACCAAAAATGATGGGAGGAAATCGGGTACTACGTTTGGGATAAATTACTATCTACTATTCTAATAACATACATTGATTAGCAATGTTCTTATAACAATAGCGAGAGAATAGAAATCCATTTGGGAATCAGAGACCGGCAAAGAGGATTGGTTTTTGTCCATTGTTTACTCTTCAGTTGAGTCAAGCCTCTTGGGATGCTAGCGTCCGAGTTTGGTCGGTTCGGACTTTCGGAGTGCTATTTCAACTTTAGGAGTCATACTGCCGATTTCTGAATTGAGAAATTCACTAAGCAAATACTTAAGTATCGTTCCATCTCTGCAGATTTGTCACAAAATAGAGTGACAGAACGATACTTAAGTATTTGCTTAGTAAAATTCTCAATTCAGAAACCGGGCCTTAGACATACTGCCGGTTTCTGAATTGAGAAATTCGCTAAGCAAATGGGGAAGGATAGTCCTGTCTCTGCAGATTTCTCACAAAAGAGCGTGACAGAGCGATACGTAAGTATGTGCTTAGTAAAATTCTCAACTCAGAAACCGGGCCTTAGACCTCCCGTAGCTCTGCTATTGTTGAGTAGATGATTTATGCAGCTTCTACAGGGTGCACTCTAAGTCGATAGCGGAACTTTAAGTAGGCTGTCTACTGATCACTACAAACAACTTGTACTAGGTGGCGAAAAAAATGGAGCGAAAAAAATATCAGCTGTTTCATACATTTGGCGTAGTACTGAGTCGACCTTTTGTATGGACCTCATTACGTGGATGCAAAGGCCTTAGTGGCACTTCTTACGGTAAGATCTTAACATCTTAACATATCATCTTAACATAGAAAACTTTGTCCACTTTATCTTATGTGGAGGGATTTCATTATGCCGCTAGTATACGATATGAAGAAGACACATCTTCGACTCATCGTCAGCGCACCTCACCCTAGGCGTGACAGCATTAGATATTAGATAACTTTATGAATATCTACAACTAGCTTTTGCCCGCGACTTCGTCCGCGCAGACTTAGTTTTTTTCCCGTTATCACAATAAAACATAGCTTATAGCACTCAGCAATAACGTAGCTTCCCATTAGTGAAGGATTTTTTATAATCGGATGAGTAGTTTTGGAGATTACCCCCTACATACGTACATACTTACAAACTTTTCCTCTTTATAATATTAGTGTTGATAGCTAGTGCCCACGACTTCATTCACGTGGCTAAAAGAAAAAGGACAAACGTGGTGATTTTGCAAATTGTACCTAGCATATTTTTTACCACCTAGTAGGTATGATGTACTTAAAACACACCCCCTGCACTATCAAAGTGTTGGCCCGAGATTTCGATCCCGTGGACCACGCGTTGTTGTCTGCTTCTACCAAACTGAACGGAGCAAAGATGCAGATACCTACTGTTATAGGCGTCTAACTGATTTAACGCGGGTTACATACATTTCAAGAAACACTCAAAGATTATCTTTTCTTTTTAGCCCTATCCTATTATTTTGAGTCCGCTAATCTGCTACTCCTTATTGCAAACTTTCAGTCTGGGTTGTCTCTGTTCAGTTGGTCTCGCCCCAAGTCTTCGTGCCTTTGTGGCCTTTGTGCTCGTTGTGGACACTGCATCTACCGATGTTAGATAGCCCTAATGCGTAGTTTGATACCCAAGTACACACGACAGCACGTCAGACTGTACACTTTTGTTGTAAAGTCGCCTGTAACGTTACCGAATAGAGTGCTAGCGTGTAAGGGTTGACGTGCTGTCGTGTGTACATCTCGTTTGCTTGCGCTGTTTGGTGAATGAATATTTATCAGCATTCGCTGCAGTACGTCACAGGTCTCAACATCTCTCTGGCGTTCAATAAAACTGTAAAAGATCTCCAACAGAGCTAGTTAGCGTCACCTACTCGTATAATAGGCACAAAAACTTTAAGAAATTTTATATTATTTAATCGCATTATACCATTTCAAAGAGAACGATAATAATAATTGGGTTCTGACACCAGAAAATATGAGATAATATCAGGAGATACTTAACCATATTATTTCTATCACATTGAATAGTGTTTTTTTCTATGAGCTACTCTTCTGAAACACCCAACGCGTCTTCTTAGCATCTACGATGCCATAGTCTGAAACAACCGTTTTGAATCGTCGGTCTTATTCTTCTTTCGTGTTGAAAGTGTCACACACACACGTCGCGCTGGGGTCGCCTCCAGGAAATCCGATAAGCTGGATTGTGGAGCATCAGGACAGGTATGACGACGCGAAGTTGTCGGTATGGTTTAAGATTGTAACAAAACATCTCTTCTGGCTATATTTCTCACATATCTTTCATGCGGGCAACACCACCACGCAGGCCGTTCAGGGATTTTCACATGCTCCAATCTTCTCGTCAGTCTGAAGTATGTGGAAAGCCTATCAAAATTGTCAACAATGAATAGGCGACTATGATATTATGAAAAAGTGCACCTGTCCAGTGTCCAGTCCTAGGTACTTACTTAATGAAAATAAAGCGATCATAGTACTAATGTTACACCATCAATGGCTGATGTTATGCGCCTATGGTCGCTCGGGACACTACACTTGCACAGTAGGTACGCACAGCAGATTTTTTGGTCAGAACATCGTATCTTTATTTTTCTTCGAGGTCTGGTGCATCCTATTCTTCCCTGAATAACCAGCAATCAGCAATGCACTCAACGGACGTCCCATTTCGTTTGGCCAAAAGATCTCAGGATGCAACCGCAACTTTGTAAAGAGCTTTGATAAAACTGCCGGATGCAGAGTTTTTAAAGTAAGGATTTATTGGCTCTTTCAGATTGTAAGTAGCTATCACTGAACTTATGTTTTTTGCCTGTTTTGAGTAATTAAACTTGTAGATTTTTCCTTTATTGCTTTGTTGATATACCATTTTTGTGACAGTGACTGATGACAGCGATAATTAAAAACAACTTCTTCACTGTTGTGCATCGTTTGAGTTTTGCGGCACATTTGGGCCTGTTTGGTGCATTAAAATTCACCGTTGTTCAGTTTTCGATGGATTTACGAAAGTAAATAGCTCAACGCTACGTGATGACAGAGGGTCTTTGGTAAATGGTTGTGTCGTTCACTTTTATACAAATAGCCACTATATGATAATCTTTGTGTGTTTATTTTGCTCCTAAGCAACAAAGCGTGATAATATGTAGCCTATATGTTATTCTGATGTCTCAGCTATCTACATTCCAAATTTCATCTAAATCCGTCCAGCGGATTCCGCGTTATAAGGTAACAAACACACTCACTCACTCACTCACTCACTCACAAACTTTCGCATTTATAATATAATAAGTAGGATAAGTAGGATAAGTAGGATAAGTAGGAAGTAGGAAGTAGGATTCTACACGCATTCGTCGCAATATGGCGTGGCGCAATAAGTCACTCACAATAAGTAAGTATCTCTAAAGTACAAGGGTTGCTAGAGAGGCAAAATATTTATTATTTAGGTATAACATGAGTGCAAAGTTCATCATGAGTTCTAAGAAAATAGGAAAATAGTGTTTTTCATTACACGCCTTTGAAAATAAAGGTCGACAATTTGAGATACAATCACTGTGTAACTTAAACGCAATGAAAACTGCACCTCAGGGCGAGGATTGGTGCGTTGCGTCGCGTCGCGTCGCGTCGTCGCATCGGATCGACGCATTGTATGCCACATCTGCGTTGCGACGACGCACGATGTCGCGACGCAAGAGGGTATACACTATACACGCCGTCGCATCTGCGTCTCAGTTCAGCCTACGCAATGGACAGATACAAACGTGTCCGTCGTCGCACCGACAACGCAGCGCATCACCCTCCCCCTGCTTCGTCTCTTGTCCGTCGATCCGTTTTGAAACGTCGGGCACGACGACGCAACGGTGTAATGGGGAATGTAATAAAAAAATATATCGAAAACGACGCAGCGTCGACGCCGCGACGACGCAACGCAGCGCAACTACCAATGGGGCCTCGCCCTTACGTGCAACTCCCATCATATCAAACATCAACATAATTATTCATATTGGGCATTATTATTTTCATATTCATATTACAAATGCGAAAGCGAAAGCTGCGAAAAACAGCGGTCGGATACCGGTCTACAAGGTCGGACACCGAACTCTAGTTACGGTGCCCTGCAACCCTGGCACAGTTGGCTTGTGTCATGTCTAATGTAGGTACGTGCGTACATTCATAGTTAATGAATCGAGCAACCCTCCGCTGGAGTACCTATAAGCATTTGCCGAAAGTTGGCCTTTTCATCTGTTTGCATGGAATTTCAGCAGCTTCAACAGTAGCCTTCAGTGCCAACGTTAATGACGACAATCGAATATGCAAGAATATAACTTGAAAGCCAGCCAGTATTGAGAACTGCACTGCATTCACTTCTTACTTCCTAATTCGGCGCTACAACCCTTTGTGGGTCTTGGCCTCCTAAACAGTAGATTTCAAATTTTCTCTGGCCCTCGCCTCTTTTCGCCAGTTTGTGCATTTGACCATTTTTCTGAGATCTTTTTCGATACAGTGAAATCCAACGCTTTTTTGGCCTTGTCTCTTGTGTTGTGGTTTCCATTATTAACTTTGCTGCTCTGCCCCTGTATTCTCTAAAATATCCACCGTAAAATTAACGGTTTTTAAATGTCAAAACAAAGATTGTTCATTTCAATAAGGGCTATTTTTGAGTGTTTTGACGCTCAGAGGTTGAGTGTTTTTTTTACATAATAGACCCGCTGTTGTCCGGCATTCTCCCCCGGTGACTAGCCCATGGAATGCGCTGCGACTTACGGAATCTGACGATGGTCTCTCGCTCTATAAGCGCGTCCAGCTCATGGTTCATACGAGAGCGATATATGCCATCTAGTTCTCTCACACTGCACTGCACTAGCGAAACAAAAAAGAAACACAAATCATGCACTGCGGCCGTTTTCAGCAGTCATACCATTTAGACACAATAAGCCTATTGTGGCTAAGAATAAGATGCCTGACATACTGTCTGCCGATCTTAATTATTCATTATTTCCGTAACATAGCACTCTTCTTGACAAAAGCACCTATAGTGGATAACGGATCAGAGTCACCACACTCAAACATACCGTACGTGGATAATCCCGAGGGAATATAGAAAGGTTCTATCGATATACCTACCTCTCATCGCTGGCTGAACGGGAGACTGTATTTTTTCCAGTAAAAGTGCTTTTCCTCGCCTGAATCGTTAAAATGTACGGTTTGTACGGTTAATGTCGGTTAGTTAGTACGTGTGCCATGACATCATGATCTTTGAAAACGTTTCGTGGTTTCGGGTGAAGAGGTTTTTAAACCATCTATCACAATATTCACAAAAGTACGGGCCACCAATAAATCTCTGCTAAAGTTTTTGTACAATAAAATAATCCATTTAGAAGCTTTATTATAAGGTTAAAAAATTGTTTCGGGACAGGACTTAAACCCGCAACCTCAGGCGAACCCTGCCGGTGCTCTACTAATTAAGCTACCAAGCCAAGTAAGTAACTGTGGATGCGAACTTTTCAAACTGTATATCGTCTTACTGACGCCACCTGTGTGAGAAGTTGGCATTATCTCTACAAAAAAAAAAACAGCTAGAAGGGTCGTCGAATACAACTTCACATCGATCGAAAGGACGCAAATTCGTGGAAGCCCGGTGTTTTCCGAAGTGACTACCAACTCTGGAGCGTATTGTATGTACTTCATACAGCGCGCAGCGATGCGGAATAGGGTGACATGACAACCAGAACGCATGAACGCGTCAACACATCGCGTTGCTTTTAGAGTTCCGGAAGGAATGCTTGAATTTTGGTAGTTAGATTGGAACTGTAGGTACCTATCTGTTGTGTTTTTTAGAGCAAGAATTCAATAGAATACTCACTCGAGGTGTAAATCGTGTACGACTTTTTGAAAAATTCAAAAATTATCATTGACTAGCTTTTGCCCGCGACTTCGTCCGCGCAGACTTAGTTTTTTTCCCGTTATCACAATAAAACATAGCTTATAGCACTCAGCAATAACGTAGCTTCCCATTAGTGAAGGATTTTTTATAATCGGATGAGTAGTTTTGGAGATTACCCCCTACATACGTACATACTTACAAACTTTTCCTCTTTATAATATTAGTGTTGATAGCTAGTGCCCACGACTTCATTCACGTGGCTAAAAGAAAAAGGACAAACGTGGTGATTTTGCAAATTGTACCTAGCATATTTTTTACCACCTAGTAGGTATGATGTACTTAAAACACACCCCCTGCACTATCAAAGTGTTGGCCCGAGATTTCGATCCCGTGGACCACGCGTTGTTGTCTGCTTCTACCAAACTGAACGGAGCAAAGATGCAGATACCTACTGTTATAGGCGTCTAACTGATTTAACGCGGGTTACATACATTTCAAGAAACACTCAAAGATTATCTTTTCTTTTTAGCCCTATCCTATTATTTTGAGTCCGCTAATCTGCTACTCCTTATTGCAAACTTTCAGTCTGGGTTGTCTCTGTTCAGTTGGTCTCGCCCCAAGTCTTCGTGCCTTTGTGGCCTTTGTGCTCGTTGTGGACACTGCATCTACCGATGTTAGATAGCCCTAATGCGTAGTTTGATACCCAAGTACACACGACAGCACGTCAGACTGTACACTTTTGTTGTAAAGTCGCCTGTAACGTTACCGAATAGAGTGCTAGCGTGTAAGGGTTGACGTGCTGTCGTGTGTACATCTCGTTTGCTTGCGCTGTTTGGTGAATGAATATTTATCAGCATTCGCTGCAGTACGTCACAGGTCTCAACATCTCTCTGGCGTTCAATAAAACTGTAAAAGATCTCCAACAGAGCTAGTTAGCGTCACCTACTCGTATAATAGGCACAAAAACTTTAAGAAATTTTATATTATTTAATCGCATTATACCATTTCAAAGAGAACGATAATAATAATTGGGTTCTGACACCAGAAAATATGAGATAATATCAGGAGATACTTAACCATATTATTTCTATCACATTGAATAGTGTTTTTTTCTATGAGCTACTCTTCTGAAACACCCAACGCGTCTTCTTAGCATCTACGATGCCATAGTCTGAAACAACCGTTTTGAATCGTCGGTCTTATTCTTCTTTCGTGTTGAAAGTGTCACACACACACGTCGCGCTGGGGTCGCCTCCAGGAAATCCGATAAGCTGGATTGTGGAGCATCAGGACAGGTATGACGACGCGAAGTTGTCGGTATGGTTTAAGATTGTAACAAAACATCTCTTCTGGCTATATTTCTCACATATCTTTCATGCGGGCAACACCACCACGCAGGCCGTTCAGGGATTTTCACATGCTCCAATCTTCTCGTCAGTCTGAAGTATGTGGAAAGCCTATCAAAATTGTCAACAATGAATAGGCGACTATGATATTATGAAAAAGTGCACCTGTCCAGTGTCCAGTCCTAGGTACTTACTTAATGAAAATAAAGCGATCATAGTACTAATGTTACACCATCAATGGCTGATGTTATGCGCCTATGGTCGCTCGGGACACTACACTTGCACAGTAGGTACGCACAGCAGATTTTTTGGTCAGAACATCGTATCTTTATTTTTCTTCGAGGTCTGGTGCATCCTATTCTTCCCTGAATAACCAGCAATCAGCAATGCACTCAACGGACGTCCCATTTCGTCTGGCCAAAAGATCTCAGGATGCAACCGCAACTTTGTAAAGAGCTTTGATAAAACTGCCGGATGCAGAGTTTTTAAAGTAAGGATTTATTGGCTCTTTCAGATTGTAAGTAGCTATCACTGAACTTATGTTTTTTGCCTGTTTTGAGTAATTAAACTTGTAGATTTTTCCTTTATTGCTTTGTTGATATACCATTTTTGTGACAGTGACTGATGACAGCGATAATTAAAAACAACTTCTTCACTGTTGTGCATCGTTTGAGTTTTGCGGCACATTTGGGCCTGTTTGGTGCATTAAAATTCACCGTTGTTCAGTTTTCGATGGATTTACGAAAGTAAATAGCTCAACGCTACGTGATGACAGAGGGTCTTTGGTAAATGGTTGTGTCGTTCACTTTTATACAAATAGCCACTATATGATAATCTTTGTGTGTTTATTTTGCTCCTAAGCAACAAAGCGTGATAATATGTAGCCTATATGTTATTCTGATGTCTCAGCTATCTACATTCCAAATTTCATCTAAATCCGTCCAGCGGATTCCGCGTTATAAGGTAACAAACACACTCACTCACTCACTCACTCACTCACAAACTTTCGCATTTATAATATAAGTAGGAAGTAGGAAGTAGGATTGACAAACTTGAACGTATTTACCTCCAGCTTATTGACTATTCAGTGCTATTTGCCTATAACTATAATAATATTTTAGGCATAATTTTACTTGCAAGCGCTTTGTAAAAAAAATCCGATAAGTAAGTTCAAAGAGAAAAAAAAACTGAAAAAACGCAATATTTAGCACGTTAATTTTAAAGTAATGGTTATTGAAGTCCACAAAGAGCCAGGACTTAATAGAAACAGTAAAACAAAGCCATAATAAAAGGGGCAATTACTTCCCGGAATGAAGCCTAACACACTACGGTCTCACATAGAATTCCCTGGTAAAGTGAATTGGCGAAGAAACAGTATTATTTCTGGGACGCAACACCACATCTTGACAGTGATTTAAATGTCACACTATCGCTATTAACGAGGGCCCTGGGAAACGTTTGCGCAGGCTTTAGTTTGTGACTTGTTGGTTTGTATGTAGGTAAATGACATTACAACCTATAACCTGTGTCAATAAAGAAAGGATTTAGGATGAACTTCAAAAAACTTGCTCTAATCAATACAATCAAAGCGAGACAACGCTAGTTTTGAAGTCCATCATAAATCCTTTCTATAATGACACGGCTTATACGTTACATTAACGTAAATGCTGCCATATACGGTAAGGCCAAACTGAACAATCAAGTCCTTCCGGTCAGGCTTATGTGGATGTCAGGTTCTGATTTTGGTCAGACTAAACAGATTTCTGGCCACTCACCTGTCCATTCTTTGATCTTCTTCTTATACCTATCTATAGGTTGTGAGATTATAGTACCTAATTACAATGGTACAGGCCTTGATCTCATAATCTTCGACGCAACCGAGGTAAATTGAAGTAATCACAGGGCGGATTAGAGCTAGCCCCAATTTGACCCGCAGAGTACCTCTGTGGATCTACGAACTTTATTTTGTAATGGTTTCTCTACATAATGGATAATGGATAGGCACCACAAGAAAAGGATAGACATTTCCGAATTGGTCCAATTAATACCTGTTTCAAAAGTTGATCTAAGTTTTTATTTTTGCTCTATAGTAAAAATGTATAGCGGCGTCCACACCTATGAAATAGAAAAACAATAAACAGCCGATTTGTGAGTACGATTGATTAACTTTTGCGCGAAAAACCCTGCCCTTTATTTTATTTTAAAATTTTAACTGCTTCGACAGTCGACATTGCTTTCTATGGGGCATACGAGTTTTTTTTTTAACTGTGAGTTATAAGAAATCTTTTTCCAGAATCACCAGTTGCTTGGTTTTTTTTTTATATTTTTGGCATCGGTATTTCTTTTATCGACATTTGACCACAGTTGGATGTCTCTCTTCTTTAAGATTGAGGAACCGATGCCGTGCGCAATAAGAGATACCAGAGGGTAACCTAGCGTGTCGTTGACCGTATAATCCGTGCGAAATCATAATGGGATAATACCTTTTGGAACTGAATCGAAAATGACAGTTCTCGAGTAGCGTCAGTAAAAAAAATGTTAGTTCTACGTTCTATCATAGGGTTATGAAATTGGAAATACACAAAAATGTTTGATGGTTTTAATCTAAAAGGATTCAATGTTATTGCATTTATTGAATAAAACGTTATAAAACTCGAGCAGACACCCACGCGCACAGAAAACAGAAGCAAGTTTCGACGCGAATTTTCCATAGACAACTAGAGTTTTCCGAAATGCTGACGCTACAGGACCGCGAGCTTCTCAGTTCCAAAAGGTATTATCCCATTCTGATCCCGCACGGATTATACCTACCGTACCACTGCAAGAAAGGTTTTATATAACTTTGGGCCATTTCATAAAACTACAATTCATAGTTTATTATGACTATTCGATGTACATTGAGTGGTCATTTTTGTAACCTGTCTAATAATCGGCAACGCAATGGAAATGGAATTGTCATAGTAAATTGTCATCGTCAGTTTTATGAAACTGGCACGTGGCTGGCTTCGGGCTTAATCATGATTCGGGAAAAACCTTGGGTTCGGCGAAAACGGCCTAGTTTAGTGAATAAACAATTTCCACGTGAAGCTACAGTCGGCCTCTCGAACAGTTCAGCCCAGTTCCGCGTAAATAAATAAAAGTGGGATAATCGGATCCGCACTGGGCACTACACAACTAGTACTTATACAGGGTATTTTTTTTATTGCCTTATTCCTTAAACACGTCAACTTATAAATGTGATTTCTAACAAATTTTGTTTTAAGACAAGAAAAGCTTAATACTTTTTATTTACTAAACGTTTCTTATTCTTTAAAAGTTTGCATTTGTATCATTTATCTACCACTTTTCCAGCCTGTTCTGCTCTTATTTGTTACTCCACGCCGAAAAATGTTTTGTTGTATGAAAAAAAAATGCGGTTTCACCAAAGGCGTAGAACAAAAGTTGTTGGAAATCACATTTAGGCCGTCTTGCACCACTTCTTAAATGCTACTTAAGTCCCCATTTAAATAGACTTTTGCGTAAAAAAATTATTTAAATGCTGTTTAAACCACACTTAAGAAAATGGTGCAAGTCGGCCTCAGAAGTTGATGTGTTTCGGAATAAAACTATTTAAAAATTAGGGAGCTATAAGCTTAGGCCTTTGCATGTATAGTCGGTAGAGGTATATGAGATGATTTATACGTATAGCGGTCAGTGGCACCTTTACTCACTCACTCTAGAAGGGTGAAGTGACCACACTTCACTTAGTCACACTGGTAGTACACACATCACGTAGACGCTTACACGCTTGCACTCTACTCGGTTACGTTACGGGCGACTTTACAACAAAAGTGTACACTCTGACGTGCTGTCGTGTGTATATGACCAGCTTAGTCAGCCTCGCTAGCCTGCAGAAATGACAGCAGTCAATACGCGCCTAAGCCACGGGTTTCTTCACAATGTTTCTTCCTTCACTTCACTTCAACCCTCCGCAACTAACGTGGGTAAATTAAAACTGAAAATTGTATTATTGTTTAAAAGAAATAAAGAAAATAACGGCGGTTCATCGGTGGTAATCAATATCGTTGGTGCTAAAAGTTTCGGCCACACTACATTATGTTTACCAAGTGCCTATGTACACGAGTGTGCCTACACTCTGATAGTGCTATAGGCTTTTACGGTTTTGTCTTGACGTGGGTTCAGTCCAATATACATAAATTTTCATAATACCTACGCAAAGCGGGTTGACCTACTATTTCACGTTTACAAAAATATAAGTCCCAGGTAGGATAAGATAAGATAAAGATAAAGATAAAAAGCGTTTATTTCCACAAGAATATCAAACATTTATACAGTGCGTCTTGCAAATTCCACACTAGGCATACCTGTATCGTGGGATCCATTCATTTAGAATTTACAAAATGTGTTGGACGATTCCAAGACTTAGGCTAAATTGCAAAAATAATAGGTACTAGCGTGTGTTGAAAATGGTGGTTTTACCACAGTTTTTGAACGAGCGAGCGAAGTTCTCCGAGTCTACTGGAACAATCCGGCGTTTGTATGTATGTATGTATGTATGTATGAATGTTCGTTCGACGATAACTTGAGTAAATGTAGTCGGATCGTCATAAAATTAGGTAGGCGGGTAGATGAGACAAAGAGAATTTTTAAGTTCGAACATGAGCCAAATCGGTCGAGGGGTTGCTGAGATATAGGGTCGCGAGTTCGTAGTTCGGGGCGAACCACTAGTAATAAATAGTTTATTTCCCCTGAGTTGTCTTAAGGATCAAGGATCATACATAATTACAACAACTGCTTGGTAGGTATACAAAAAAACTACCTCTCTTCGCATAATCGAGCTATTGAGCTTCAATAACTACGAAGTGGCATCCCGTATACAAATTAAACTAGTGGTTCGCCCCGAACTACGAACTCGCGACCCCATATCTCAGAAACCACTCGACCGATTTGGCTAATCTTCGAACCTAAAAATTCTCTTTGCCTGATTTACCCGCATACCAAATTTAGTAATGATCCGACTAAGTTTACTCAAGTTATCGTCGAACGAACATTCATACATACAAACATACAAACATACAAACATACATACATACATACATACAAACGCCGGATTGTTCCAGTAGACTCGGAGAACTTCGCTCGCTTCGCTCGCTCGTTCAATTACTATATATTAATTATCGTGACAGCAGTATTATGCTACGCAAATTGGATTTTATCTGAGCCGTGCGTTTTAATACAATGAACGCTACTGATATATGAATTTTCAACAGCACATACACCGCTTTTAGGCGTCGTCCACACAAAAGTGTCCACTCAAAAAGTATATTCTTTATTATACTATGCCCAAATCGGGATGGGCAAAGTCGCGGGCAGAATACTACTACACACGACAGCACGTCGACGCTTACACGCTAGCAATCTACTCGGTTACGTTAGGGGCGACTTTACAGCAAAATTGTAAAGTCTGACGTGCTATCATGTGCTACCTATCTACCTTGACTACCTTCTATATTAATATTTTATATGTTTATCAGAAACACTAAAAGTCCTGGGTGATACAAACAGTCTTTGGGGAACCGTAAAAGTGATAGCAATATTGGCAATCATAAATATCTTGGGGTTTCGCGCGTTACTTTACGCGTCCAAGTTATGGTGGCCATAAATCCAGATTGCTGATGCTAAGTTATAATATTTTATGGATATTGCTGTTAGCGCGACATAGATGGTTTTCACAGATATTTGGGCATGGAATTTTTTCCTTTAGGGTATACAGGGCAATTTTTAAATAGATTTATTCCTCAGAAACCCCAACTTGTAAATGTGATTTCCAACAACTTTTTCTCTATAACTTTGGTGAAAGCGCAATTTTTTTATTTATTTTAGGCGCTTCTGCACCTAAAAAAAACAAATAAACACAGGATAGGTTGGAAAGGTGGTAGAGAATGGAGAGGCATACAGTGCAGCACAAATTCCAACTTTTTAAGCATAAGTAAAAAGTGTCGAGCTATGAGAAAAGTCGTTGAACAAAAGTTGTTGGAAATCACATTTTAAAGTTGACGTGTTTCAGGTTTCAGGCATAATGCTATTTAAAAATTTATCTATATGCCTGAACGTTAATATGTACTTCCATAATCCAAAACCATAAAGTTTGTTGAAATCGGGGGGAACAGATGAATACATATACATGCTCTGCAGTTTGGCGAAATTTTGTAAACTTTTTGTATTATTGTAATAACATATAAATAAATAAAATAAAAAAATACGATGCTAAAATCATAAACCCCCTTATTTGCTTCGTGTAGTCGTGTAAAAAGATCGGGAAACGTTCGACGGTCGCGCAAAGTGAAATACCAATGAAATCCAAACCTAGCCGGCTATTTTTTTTTAGGTCCTCTGTGTTTGCTATAAAAAGTAAGTGACACCGTTTTATGAATTTTATACTCCAGCAGAAACCTACCTAGTAAAAAAATGCCGGAACTAAAAGCGTTTCACAAAAGCTATGAACAGCGAAACTTTTTCGTAAAAGGTATAATTTCCAAAAGATACACAGAATAACATCCAATACTTGCAGCCCCCAGCTCTTGGAACAATTTATTAAACATACCTCGAGGAAGGGTTTTCCTGAGAGTTTTTATTAAAATTCCCGCGTATGAAATTGTAACTTTGCCGGGAGGTTTAATTTTGCGGGGTTCACGTCACATCATATGAACGGGTGTAGGTTTTTTGTCAGGAGGTGGGCCTCGCGGATGTACATGCAGTACTTCTCTTCACCGGTCGCCGCCGGTCGCAACGTAGCCAAAAGGGGAAACATAGAAGGCAAGTCTGCTATTAGGTACTGTAAAGAGGCGATATTAACTAGCAGACTGGCTAGTAGAGAAAATCCTAATTCCAATGAAGAGTCATGGTGTTAAAAAAAGAGACAGCCTGGCACTAGAAAATAAAAATAAAATCATCAGATTTCATTAAGTAATACAAAGTTCATCAGTTTTATTTAAGTAATACAAGTTAGTTGTTAGAATAGGAAACCTCCAGCACTAAAGTGCCTATGGCAATGTTGCATTTAATTTCTATTTAAGGCGCAGGGCATAGTGAATTAGCCCGCGCGCAAAGAAAAATGCACAATATAAACTCCTGTATCAAATACACTAAAAAAACGAAAATGTTCACATATCAAACCCTAGAATTCATCATCATCATCATCAGCCCACCTCTGCCCACAGCTGGTTATAGGCCTTTTCCCCCTAGAATTAGTTGAGACCTATCTAAAACAGCCAGTTTCATGTTGATATCCATAACAGATTGCAAGATATTTTGCTTGAAAAAAAGTGCGCCGCCTATTTTTTTTCAAGCAAAATATCTTCAAAACTTTTATTAATGTCAACACGAAACTGGCTGTTTTAGATAGGTCTCACCTAATTCTAGGGTTTGATATGTGAACATTTTCAATTTGTTTAGTGTATTTGATACAGGAATCGATTATGTGCATTTTTCTGTGCGCGCGGGCGATTCACTATGCACGGCGCCTTAAGTATATCTACTGACGTAACACCGGCAAAGCTGACTTCTTGACATCAGGATATTAGACGCTGTAAACTGCTCATATTTCTCCCTAAGCCCCGAAATTATTGCACTTCATCAGACGTTTACGTTCGCTTATTCGAGAACACGAAAATTATTCGCAAACATTTCAGCACTTTGCGAGAATCGCATTTAATATACGAACCTTGTTTTGTTTTAATTAGTATTGAAAGCTGCCAAATTACAATTGGAAATTCGTTTTAATTAAGACGAAGTTTATTTGTGTTTAGACAGCATATCGTTAATTATGATATTTTAATCTATAATTTGTATTCGCGTAGTCTGCTATTGCTTACCCGTGCGGTAAATGCGTGCCCAAAATAAGGTAATGTTTTTCACTGACACGTTTGTATGTATGTAATGCGAATACGGGTATGTAACCAAATTCCTTAACCCAAAAAAGACAAACCAAACATTTACAAACGATGTTTTATTCGCGCTTACCGATACGAGTGCTACGCGCGTAGCCTTGGCGTAGCTGTGCTACGAATTTCGTAGAGGGCGGCATAGGAAAGTTTTTTGTCGCGTTTCTAATATGTTTTCGGAATAAAAATGCACCTAGGGCTCTATCCCATTCATAACAGAGACAGGTCTTTTCTACAGTGAATGAGCGACTGCATCTGGCACAAAACAGAGAGTCTTCTGAGCTTATGACTTATTCATTGAGAAAGCGAAGCTTTGAACAGAATACGCAAGTAGATTTACCAGCAGCTCCTATGGTGAGCGGCATAAGTGCCAGAATGACACAAACAGGCAGGATTAGTTTTTTATGCCGGCCTTATATTATGCACGATTTCGCAAGGAAGAGGACTTGAAAAGTGCATTCGTGTACTGACTGACGTCCACATACGATAACTCTTATTTTTTTGTCGAAGAATAAAAATAATCACTTTTTATTTTTTCTAAAGCACTAACCCGTGCTAGGGAATAATTTAAACATCCTACTTATATTATAAATGCGAAAGTTTGTGAGTGAGTGAGTGAGTGAGTGAGTGAGTGTGTTTGTTACGTTATAACGCTGAATCCGCTGGACGGATTTGGATGAAATTTGGGATGTAGATAGCTGAGACATCAGAATAACATATAGGCTACATATTATCACGCTTTGGTGCTTAGGAGCAAAATAAACACACAAAGATTATCATATAGTGGCTATTTGTATAAAAGTGAACGACACAACCATTTACCAAAGACCCTCTGTCATCACGTAGCGTTGAGCTATTTAATTTCGTAAATCCATCGAAAACTGAATAACGGTGAATTTTAGTGCACCAAACAGGCCCAAATGTGCCGCAAAACTCAAACGATGAACAACCGTGAAGAAGTTGTTTTTAATTATCGCTGTCATCCGTCACTGTCACAAAAATGGTATATCAACAAAGCAATAAAGGAAAAATCTACAAGTTTAATTACTCAAAACAGGCAAAAAACATAAGTTCAGTGATAGCTACTTACAATCTGAAAGAGCCAATAAATCCTTACTTAAAAAACTCTGCATCCAGCAGTTTTATCAAAGCTCTTTACAAAGTTGCGGTTGCATCCTGAGATCTTTTGGCCAGAAGAGATGGGACGTCCGTTGAGTGCATTGCTGATTGCTGGTTATTCAGGGAAGAATAGGATGCACCAGACTTCGAAGATGGACGGATATTATGACCAAATCCACACAAAAACACCTGCATGAACTGATCCACATCGCGAGTCATAGAGCGCAATGAAGAACTCTTCTCTCTGCCCCCTTCAATGATGGTCACGATCCTCAGCATTGAGGGAACGACTGAATGGAATGGAGACCTCGAAGGAAAGTTAAGATACGATGTTCTGACCAAAAAAATCCGCTGTGTGTAGCTGTACTGTGCAAATGTGCAAAACATTATAGAGTCTTGAGCGACCATAGGCGCATAACATCAGTCATTGATGGTGTAACATGAGCACCATGACCGTTTCATTTCCATTAAGTACTTATTGAGTACCTAGAAGGACTGGACAGGTGAACTTTTACATAATTTCATTGTCGCCTATATATTCATTCTGGCATGTGAAAATCCCCGAACCGCCTGCGTGGTGGTGTTGCCGGCATGAAAGATATGTGAGGAATACATCCAGAAGAGGCAGATGCCGATGTTTCGTGCCAATCTTAACTGTACTGACTGACCTGATCATACCTGTCCTGATGCTCCACAGTGCAGCTGATAGGATCTCTCTAGAGGCGACCTCAGCGCGATCAAGTTAACGAGTTTCTGGGACAGCAAAGTGTGATGGTTTCAACACGAAAGAAGAATACGACTGACGATTTAAAACCGTTGTTTCAGACTATGGTATCGTAGACGCTAAGAATACGCGTTTGGTGTTTCAGAAGGGCCGCTCATAGAAAAAAAAACTACTCAATGTGATAGACATAATATTTTAAGTATCTCCTGATATTAACACATATTTTCTGGTGTCAGAACCCAATTATTATGATCGGCCTCTTTGATATAATATGATGCAAAATAAAAAATTAAAAAAACATACGGATTTTCAATTAGTTTTCTATAAGTGCCTATAATACGAGTAGGTAACGCTAACACAGAGCTATCTGTTGGAGATCTTTTACAGTTTTATAGAATTCCAGACAGATGTTGAGACCCCTTCAGCCAACCTGTAACGCAGCAAATGCTGATTATTCATTCACCCAACTGCGCAAGCTAAAGAGATGTATGTACTTGGGTTTCAAACTACCCATTAGGGCTCTCTAACATCGGGAGAGGCAGTGTCCACAAAGCCCACAGAGGCACGTAGTTTTTGCATAAAAATACTTAGAAGACTTGGAGCGAGACCAACTGAACAGAGAGAGAACCCAGCCTGAAAGTTTGCAGTCAGCAGCAGCAGATTAGCGGACTCTAAATTATGGGATAAGGCTAAAAAGAGAAGATAATCTTCAAGTTTGTCTTGAAATGCAGGTAAACCACGTTCAATCAGTTAGTCGCCGGTAACAGTAGGTATCTGCATCTTTACTCCGTTGAGGTTGGAAAAAGCAGATAACAACTCGTGGTCCATGGAAACCAAGTCTTGGGCCAACGCTTTGATAGCGCTGGGTGTAGGGTGGGGTTCATACTAGGTGGTCAAAAATATGCTAGGTACCATTGCTAATATCCTTTTTCTTTTATCCACGTAAATGAAGTCGCGGCCACAAGCTATAAACTATAAACTGCTATCTTTTCCCCTGACTGACGTCGATGGCGGGGGAAAATAGAGCTACAACTTTTTATCTTAGTCAGCGCGGACGTAGTCGCGGGCAAAAGCTATAATATTTTATTCGCGAAAGTTTTTAAGTATGGATGGATGGATGTTTGTTATTCTTTCACGCTGAAACGGCTGAACGGATGTGGATGAAATTTGGAATAAAAATAGCTTAGACATCAGAATAACACATAAGCTACATATTATCACGCTTTTACACTTAGGAGCAAAGTAAAGCATATTATCATTTTTCTGTAGTCCACGCGGACGAAGTCGCGGGCAAAAGCTAGTTTATAATAAGTTGAAAAAATTCACTCGGGACAGGACTTGAACCCGCAACCTCTCGCATACCGTGCAGGCGCTCTACCAATTGAGCTACCGAGTCAAGTAACTGTCGATGCCAATTTCTTCAACTAGTCTCCGTCTACTAGGGTTCAAGTCCTGTCCCGAGTGAATTTTTTCAACTTATTATAAATGTTTAAATAAAAATAATGTAAACGTGGTCTGTAACTTTACGTTACATAATATCTTCACGCCCATGTTCCTGAATGGATAACCAAGATAACATGAATTTTATGGGTATTCCTTACCAACAACGTAACAGAGTTATGGGAAGGTTCCGAAGCGAAAAGTTCAAATGTTTAGAATGGTTTCAATAAACCGGAAATCGAAAGATGACTTCGTCTATATTTCGTAGCCTTTTATCTGATACATGTCAAAAAGGGAAGACTCCGGTGTCGCACTGTCTGCCAGTCTGCATACCGTCCAAACGAGATTTACCCCCAAATTGGCATTGAAATTGGAATTTGCATCAACATTGTGTGAAAGCCGGATATGCCGGAAACGCCAAATAGAATGTTCTACGAGTACCAGTATTCTGCATTTATGTGGTTCTGCTATGTATGAATGTAGTCATTGGTTGAATAGATAAAGAAAAAGTTAATGTACACCTTTAATGAAAATATTTATTGAAACAAACCACCTGACTTGTTAATATTAGTGATTCCGAATTATTAGTTCAGCGTCCAATTTCAGAATAGCAAGGCGTATCTTTCATTTTATCCCGCAAAAGAGAAATTGCAGCCGTCTGCATCAAATATACGAGATCGTGTTCATATTTCATTCGATTTGCCTGTAGCAGTTGCACTGCTATGGTACCGCATTGTGGGACTCGAAATGGATATTGCATGCGAAGGCTAGGAATACGAAGCCTAGATACAAGTTTCACAAGACTACTCTTGTGTGCAAAAGTTAATAAGCTTTTACGTTTTTGTAGCAAAGTCGCATTTACATACCTGATGTGGAGTCGACGTGCTGATTGATACCTATACAGTCAGCGACACAAAAATAAAAACGTTTTTTCCGTCCAAATGTAGGTTATTTAATAGGCTTTCATTCGCTTTTGTTAGAAGCTGAGTAAAGCTGTCAAATTATTCAAGGGGCCTATTTTCCCGTTTGATGTCCCACGGTAATGCTGACACGAAAAAGGAAGCCGACGGAGAGCAAATGGCCTAATTTCCGCTTCACAATAAAATATCAAAAGGATACAGTCTTTCACACGAACAGGGTAATTTGACAAAATGTTGTAATATTATGCCTGTAACGGACATACATATAAATAAGTAATTTCTACGAGGAAAACGACAAAATTGACTGTTTGTTACATTGTATACTTTGAGGTGCCTATTACCTTATCTATCCTATAGTTAGCATCAAGTCTTGGATTTTTTTATTTTATCTTCTTTTTTTGGTATAATTTAAAACTTCTTTATCACCACAAACATAATGCATAAATGCCAGAGAGCTAGAGCAATGTGCGGTGTATTTCTCTGATGGCTGATGAACAATCTTTTGGCATGCGCCCCTCTCGGAAATAACGCCGCAATCTTGTTATCTTAGCCTGCAGGCAGCATATTCGCTAAAAAAATACAACTGACACAACTCGTTTGCAAGGTTTCCCTGAGGTTGCGCGCTCAAGTCCTGTCCTGACTTCCCGAGCGATTGTTAAAACCTTCTAATAATTAAATGTTTTTTGCCGGAAAATGGTTCTTATTGAAAGCAGCAATCATCTTTTGACATGATTTTGATTTGATAATGGGAAATAAGTGGATTTTTACCAAATAGGCCTGCTGGAAGTATCACATTCATAGCGAACAGCAAATGCGGCGAACTGTCATAAATTGGCCATTGAACAAAATTGCCGCATAATTTCCTAACAAGGTCACGTCGCAAAGGATTCTTGTCACCTTTCTTTTGACATTATTTTTATTAAGGGTAGGTATATTATAGTACTAGCTTTTGCCCGCGACTTCGTCCGCGCAGACTTAGTTTTTTTCCCGTTATCACAATAAAACATAGCCTATAGCACTCAGCAATAACGTAGCTTCCCATTAGTGAAGGATTTTTTATAATCGGATGAGTAGATTTGGAGATTACTCCCTATATACGTACACACTTACAAACTTTTCCTCTTTATAATATTAGTGTTGATAGCTAGTGCCCACGACTTCATTCACGTGGCTAAAAGAAAAAGGATAAACGTGGTGATTTTGCAAATTGTACCTAGCATATTTTTTGCCACCTAGTAGGTATGATGTACTTAAAACACACCCCCTGCACTATCAAAGCGTTGGCCCGAGATTTCGCTCCCGTGGACCACGCGTTGTTATCTGCTTCTTCCAAACTGAACGGAGCAAAGATGCAGATACCTACTGTTATAGGCGTCTAACTGATTTAACGGGGGTTACCTACATTTCAAGAAACACTCAAAGATTATCTTTTCTTTTTAGCCCTATCATATTATTTTGAGTCCGCTAATCTGCTACTCCTTATTGCAAACTTTCAGTCTGGGTTGTGTCTGTTCAGTTGGTCTCGCCCCAAGTCTTCGTGCCTTTGTGGCCTTTGTGGCCACTGTGGACACTGCCTCTACCGATGTTAGAAAGCCCTAATGCGTAGTTTGATACCCAAGTACATCTCGTTTGCTTGCGCTGTTTGGTGAATGAATATTTATCAGCATTCGCTGCAGTACGTCACAGGTCTCAACATTTCTCTGGCGTTCTATAAAATTGTAAAAGATCTCCAACAGAGCTAGTTAGCGTCACCTTAAGAAATTTTATTTTATTTTTTTATTTTGCATCATACTATTTCAAAGAGAACGATCATAATAAATGAGAACATAATAATTGGGTTCTGACACCAGAAAATATGTGACTTAACCATGTTATTTCTATCACATTGAATATTGTTTTTTTCTATGAGCTGCTCTTCTGAAACACCCATCACGTCTTCTTAGCATCTATGATACCATAGTCTGAAACAACTGTTTTGAATTGTCGGTCTTATTCTTCTTTCGTGTTGAAAGCGTCACACACACACGTCGCGCTGGGGTCGCCTCCAGGAAATCCTATAAGCTGCACTGTGGAGCATCAGGACAGGTATGACGACGCGAAGTTGTCGGTATGGTTTAAGATTGGCACAAAACACCTCTTTTGGATCTATTTCTCACATATCTTTCATGCGGGCAACACCACCACGCAGGCGGTTCAGGGATTTTCACATGCTCCAATCTTCTCGTCAGTCTGAAGTATGTGGAAAGCCTATCAGAGTTGTCAACAACGAATAGGCGACTATGATATTATGTAAAAGTGCACCTGCCCAGTGTCCAGTCCTAGGTACTTACTTAATGGAAATAAAGCGATCATGGTACTAATGTTACACCATCAATGGCTGATGTTATGCGCCTATGGTCGCTCGGGACTCTACAATGTTTTTTACACTTGCACAGTACGCACAGCTGACTTTTTTGGTCAGAACATCGTATCTTTATTTTTCTTCGAGGTCTGGTGCATCCTATTCTTCCCTGAATAACCAGCAATCAGCAATGCACTCAACGGACGTCCCATCTCGTCTAGCCAAAAGATCTCAGGATGCAACCGCAACTTTGTAAAGAGCTTTGATAAAACTGCTGGATGCAGAGTTTTTAAAGTAAGGATTTATTGGCTCTTTCAGATTGTAAGTAGCTATCACTGAACTTATGTGTTTTGCCTGTTTTGAGTAATTAAACTTGTATGTAGATTTTTCCTTTATTGCTTTGTTGATATACCATTTTTGTGACAGTGACGGATGACAGCAATAATTTAAAACAACTTCTTCACTGTTGTTCATCGTTTGAGTTTTGCGGCATATTGCGGCCTGTTTGGTGCATTAAAATTCACCGTTGTTCAGTTTTCGATGGAGTTACGAAAGTAAATAGCTCAACGCTACGTGATGACAGAGGGTCTTTGGTAAATGGTTTTGTCGTTCACTTTTATACAAATAGCCACTATATGATAATCTTTGTCTGTTTATTTTGCTCCTAAGCACCAAAGCGTGATAATATGTAGCCTATATGTTATTCTGATGTCTCAGCTATCTACATTCCAAATTTCATCCAAATCCGTCCAGCGGATTCACCGTTATAAGGTAACAAACACACTCACTCACTCACTCACTCACTCACTCACAAACTTTCGCATTTATAATATAAGTAGGAAGTAGGTTAGTTGTAAGTTGACGAAGCGTTTTGTGATTGTTTGTTTATTTTTGGGTTTCTTTTTTGGTTAGGTATATTTTGATTGTGTTTTGTTTGCTTGAATAAAGTGATCAAAAATTTTAATAAGGCGATAAAAAAATTAAAACTCTGTCACCTTGTAGTTGTAAGTTCTTCTGTGAGTTCTTATGTCGAGGTTCAGGGATAAAGTGGCGGGGCACTTTTGATGTCAGTGACTCCACGTACTGAAATAATATTCTTCAGGAATACGCTGGTAGAAGAGTATTTCCAGTAGAATCGCTCGCTCGCTACCCGTGGGTATAGTGTGGATTTAAATAAACTTACTGTATAAAGTGAAGGTACAGTCAGCCAAACGCTAGGATTCCCCTTTTTGTTCGATTGGCGCCCTTATGCCGCGCACGGTTAGCGCTGCCATGGGGTATCCTAGACTTTGTCCTACCGTACATAGATGAATATGTTCAACTAAGTACCTAATATGCAACGAAATTACTGACATGGTCTTTTGACCACGCAGGTAGGTAAGTAATAAGTTTTGACAATAGACGATTTTGTATTCTGTAAATGATTACGCAAGCTAAGTTCAGGAATTATAGACGACGGCGTCGTACAATTTTTTTTTTCGCCATGCGCTACTTAAAGTTGCCACTTTTCAGCTTGTTTTCCGTGAACGCTGTAGATGTGGAAGGAAATTAGTAATATCACACTAAAGTCAAACAAATTCCCTCACGAAAAATAAGTTAAGTTAGCAATCAGTTTCTTCAAGGGTTATTTGATTAACCCAGCTTATTCGAATCGTGTTTGTAGACGGAGCAGAGCAACCATAAAGACAAGGAGGACCATTGGCCCCGTTTTGTTTTGGCATTCGGGGCGGGAAAATGTTTGCCTGGGTTTCAGGAAATGCGGCGCCACCGCCCCTCCATAATGAAAATTTGTTTACGACATAGTTTATGTAGCGGCCAATGTTATACGTCCTCTTTTTTACGGGTCCACATTTACTTTGCACGCCCTTGTGCTTTTTTTTTATTTACTTTTTTACATCGTGATTATCTTTTCTTTTTCTACGGGATTTCGGCCAGCACGTAGGTTTTTAATGGCAGAAAGTTTGTCAAAAGATACTGCCTTTGTTTTTTTTTTTGTAACTATGTTTGTCCCTGCACGGGATAGGCAAAGGTCTTCAGACCGTACAGCCACGTCTTCAGTATGAATACTGCCTTTGTTATAGAATTTTTTCTTGCTCTAACTATTGCCGGCCAGGATTTTTAGCAACCAAATGCAAACATAACTGCTACAGGATAAAAAATACGGGATGACGGGATGCCTTTCAGTACCGAAATAAACAACTTGCAACTACTAACAAGAATTTGAAGTAGCAAGCAGCGCTCTTGGACAGGCCCCGAGCTAACGAGCTATTCCGAGGTGGGTGGATGGCGTTAAACCAAACTAGATAGCTTAAGGTGGGACGATAGCAACGTGGCGGGAAATTCAAAATTTTCACTGTTTTTTACATTTTTTAGCTAATCTGAGCTATTTTTGTTCAGCGATTTTTCGTTCGCGGCAATAACATACTATTCTTTTCATTATTGTAAACAATAGAACAACAATAATTCAGCCGATTATGTGTTCTGGTCTACGACAAGTTTTTTGGGCAGTGCCACTGCTTCGTAGACCAGAACACATAATCGGCTGAATTATTGTTGTATTGTTGAAAATGAAAATGAAAAATGAAAATGAAAAATATTTATTTTACAAAACACACGTTATATACAGCAGTAAAAGTATACAAACTATTTATTTTTACAAAAGAGGATGCAATATTTTAAATTCTGTACTCCTCACACTAGGCAAGCCTGTATCGTGAGGAGCTGATTATAATTTAACAAATAAAAGATTCGCCGTATGGTTGACATTCAAAAATTTTGTAATAACATTATATTTATAATTGCTGTAGGTATCTATTATTATTTATTGTTGTTTACAATAATGAAAATAATACTGTTCTATTGTCGCGAACGAAAAATCGCTGAACAAAAATAGCTCAGTTTAGCTACAACATGTAAAAAACTGTGAAAATTTTGAATTTCCCGCCACGTTGCTAACGTCGCACCTTAAGTTTAAGTCGTAGTCTAAGGCCGACTTGCACCACTTTCTTAAATGTGGTTTAAACAGCATTTAACTAAAATCTTCATGCAAAAGTCGATTTAAATGGCGACTTAATTAAGTCGCCATTTAATTGACATAGGCCGACTTGCTAAGACATACTCGGCTACTAAAAGTCGATTTAAATGGCGACTTAATTAAGTCGCCATTTAAATCGACTTTTGCATGAAGATTTTAGTTAAATGCTGCTTAAACCACATTTAAGAAAATGGTGCAAGTCGGCCTATGTCTTAGTTTGGCTTAGCTACATTCATTCATACGTATAGCATAGACTCGACGAAGGCCCATAGATGAAGCGGGAGATGAAGCTGAGATGATGATAGATGAAGCAAATGGAGAGGAGATCTAACGAGTGGCGGCAGAAAAGAATAAATAATTACCGCGAGTATTGCTCTTATTATAAAGCTGTTCGTTTCTGAGGCATTGTTAAGCTTTAGCACTGACTCTGATATAGTTTCTATAACAAATAGTCCTGGTATAAAATAAATAATAAAGCATTTTATCAAGTCAAAGGCCGTTTTCTTCATCGGAGAAACTCTCCCACGACTGCAGCAGACTGTTTTCGCTTATTTTCCCAACAAAGGCCTTGTCAAAGTTCAAAGGGTTCAATCTTCCAACAACAGAGGCAATAAGTTAATAGTCTTGCCCCTAGAGTGCCGCTTGCCCCGCACTGACCTAGCAAACAATGAATATAGGGCCTTTGTGCCTACGATGGCAAAGATCACTATTTGTTGTCGTAGGCAGAAACGAGAAAACGGGCTGCATTTTAACTAAATAATTATCAAATTGATAACTTTTTAGTGGTTCAACGATTGTTTTGCTTTTTATTCAATTCAGTATGCTTGGCTTATCTAGTGTGAGTGAAGGAAGGTGCCTCTGGACGCTGTATAAATAATTATCGAGTGATAGAGATTCTTGTATTATTGATGTATCTAGAGCAGAGAAGAACTTTCAAATACGTACTCAATTAGAATGAAATCCGTTTCATCAAGTTCATTTTGCTTACTCTGTTACTGCATGTGATTGTTAGAAAAGCATTGCTCTTTCTCTAGCACTGCACCAAATGTTGTTGTGTTTTTTTTAATGTGTTTATGACGTTTGATTCACCTGCACAACAATGTAAGATATTTTTTTAACTTGGCCGGGACTAGGAGTAAATATGAAACGGCAGAACGGCAGTGAAAAATAGAAGACTACTCCTCGTACCCACCGGTTTTGATCGGAACAAAATTGGATAGACAGAGTAATAACTCGTTACGAACGGAGCAATCGGATTTGAAGCAGGCCATCGCAGTATTTTCTATCTAGACTTTATATTGGTCGGTCGGGGTCCGGTAGACATCCTAACTCTTTTTACAGGGTGTAACCTACTGGTCATCAGGATGAAATTTTTTTATTATTTTATAACTTCAATTTTTTTTTGTATTACTTAGCTCAAATCTAAAAATATGTTTGTGTGTGCAGGTGCATTTGCATAGCTTCGGTGTTACAAAAGTACCTAACTCTTTTTACAGGGTGTAACCTACTGGTCAACAGAATGTCAAATCTGTAAAAAAAAGTTGAAAAAAACATTTTTTATTTAATAACCTCAAAATTGAAAATAAATCATAACTTTTTTGTTTTTGTTAATAGCTCAAATTTAAAAATATGTTTGTGCGTGTAGGTGCATTTACATAGCTTTGAGTTGTTACAACATTGATAAAGTCAAAGATAACAATATTTAAAAAATACTTTTCTCCCGCCACAGCGTTCACATTTTATTAATATAAAAATCAACGGAATGTCATAGAGCAAAAACATAATTGAACGAGCGAGCGAAGTTCTCCGAGTCTACTGGAATAATCCGGCGTTTGTATGTATGTATGTATGTATGTATGTATGTATGTATGTATGTATGTATGTTTGTATGTATGTTTGTATGTTTGTATGTTTGTATGTATGAATGTTCGTTCGACGATAACTTTAGTAAATTTGGTCGGATCGTTATGAAATTTGGGAGGCGGGTAAACGAAATTAAACGAATTTTTAAGTTCGAACATGAGCCAAATTGGTCGAGGGATTGCCGAGATATGGGGTTGTATAGTTTATATGCAAAGCGCGCGCGCGCCTGCGCGAATGGCGTAAGCAAAGTTACACATCTGTAACTGGGGTCGCGAGTTCATAGTTCGGAGCGAACCACTAGTTAAGGTTCTGATCCCTATCACCGGGTGCTATTTCCCTGTAAAAAAGTTAGGGTTTTTGTAACACCTTGTATTCGGACTATTTGAACTATACTGAGATAGTAAAGTTATAACTGAAGGGGAAGCAATACCAATAGCCAAACAGTCTGACAAACGACGCATAAACCAAAGCACTGAAAATAGTAGAAATTCTATGTTTGATTTCGTTCAAAACAAACAACAACAAAACATATAACTCACCTTTTAGGCTCTGCCGCAGTCGGGTTAAAAGTTTCAAACCGTTTTAAGAGTATTAAGAGTTTCCGGCGGGGCATGGATGGACTTAACCCCTCATTCCTATACCCAGCTTAAAAAGGTAAAGTTAAGGTGAATAATTATATGTATGTATAGGCACAACTAGCGCCGGCAATGAAAAATAAATCATATCTTCTGTTTGGATGCGTTTTTTGCTAAAAACGATGCATTAAATGATAATCCCTAGGCTTCACTATTTTTAGGACCTAAGGTTTAGATTCCAGATCCTAGAACCTAAGAATAAAACCCGCCGCTACCAAAAGTGGCCACTTTTGGCGGCGGCGGGTTTTATTCGTAGGTGTTCTACCTTGGAATCTAAACCTTAGGTCCTAAAAATAGTTAAGCCTAGGGATTATCATTTAATGCATCGTTTTTGCATCGTGTCGTTTTTAGCAAAAAAACGCATCCAAAAAGAAGATATGATTTTTTTTCCATTGGCGGCGCCAGTTGTGCCTAGGTTTGGGCCTTAAATCTATCTAGTAGGCGGTTTATGTAGTCATACAAATAACAGAAAATTACCAAAAATTTTAAAACCGACTTCATTGGTGAAAAGGTACACTGTTATTAAACTAGGCAACGCAAAATAAGCTCTTGGATAGGTACAGTCGGCCACAGTCTCAGATACCCCTTTTTGTTCGATTGGCGCCCTTATGCCGCGCGCGATAAGAGCTGCCATGGGGTATCTGAGATTGTGGCCGACCGTACTACCCGACTAAGCTGAGAGGACGGTACTACTTTTAAAACATGTCTCAGACGTGCTGCGTTCGATCGAGTGGTCACTTCACGTATCTACAGGGTGCACTCTAAGTCGATAGCGGAACTTTAAGTAGGCTATCTACTGATCAATACAAACAACTTGTACTAAATGGCGAAAAGAATGGAGTGAAAAAATATCACCTGTTCCATACAAAAGGTCGACTCAGTACTGCGCCAAATGTATGAAACAGCTGATATTTTTTTCGCTCATATTTTTTCGCCACCTAGTTCAAGTTGTTTGTATTCATCAGAAGAAAGCCTGCTTAAAGTTCCGCTATCGACTTAGAGTGCACCCTGTAGTGTTAGTGAAGACTCTAGCTAGAGACACAAATTCATATTCTTCAATATTATATGTTGAGACCCAAACTCTTCTACACTATATTTTGAGACCCAAACTGTTCAATATCATATTTTGAAACCAACTTTACAATATCATATTTTGAGACAAACTCTTTAACTCAATAGGTATCAAACTCTACAAAATCATATCTTAAGACCTTATCTACAATATCATATTTTGTGACCTAAACTCTACAATATCATATTTTTCTGCAGCGACTTGGCTGTGACGAGGCAGTTATCTTTGTAGGTCAAATGTCAGTTAGAAACGCTAAATGCGGGTGAAATGCTGAGGTAGAGAGACGTGGTCGTTGAATAATAACAGTCACCTGTAACCAACAGTTATTCGTGTTGGTGACTTCTAAACAAGTTAAATTGGACAAATGTTTCACGCCACGTAAATTGCTGCTTTAACCAGAACATTTAGGCCTACCTATATTTATTTTGTGGTATTCGATCACAAATTCAACAAAAAGGCAACTTTTAATACCTGATGTTTTGGCTAATGGTAGCATCAATTACCAAAACATAACAAAAGCTTGCTCGTTAACGTTTCGTAAACCGTAAACACGTCAACTTGATTCAATACACTTTTCTGCCTCGATGATGATATTGATTTTCTGTAAAATAACCTACCTTTGTTCCTACCTACGAAAACGAAAACGTACAGTGAGACTTAGGTAAAGTAATAAAGTAAGCAGTTATAGGTAGTTGGTGCTTAGGTAGGCATCCACTTAAACAGTAATAAATGTTGTCAGGTGTTTTTAGTTACCCTTCGCGATCATCAGCACAGCTTTCCTAAAGTTAAGTGATTACATAACTTCTCTATTTCTTTAATTTAACCGTAATCTAGCTTTTCCATGGACAGAGCATAACTACCTCAATACCTCGGGAATCAGCTAACGAGCAGATTAAAGAACTTCACAAGTTAGGCTTGCCGCACACTGAAATAACTCTACATTATTTATGCCCGACGAACGTGGTCGTTCTGAACTTTTTATTTACCTAAGTACCGTAAAAAGTTAACGAAAATTATTTTTCTGGACTTCGTATTAGATTTCATACTTTGAGCCTTGTTAGGGGCGTGAAAAAAAAATCTATGGACATTGAAACCTGAACATGGTGATTATTTTTTGGGTTTCTTTTAAGTAGACAGCAGATTATATTCACAATATGCATGCAATATGTATTCGTCTAAATATTCACTATCGAAATGCTATTTATTATGAGAATTTACGTTTATTTTCACAAAAGTAAGGAGTACCGAAAAGAAAAGCATTATCATGTGCTCAATAGATAGATAGAAGCACTATCAATGAAAAAGTACTAAAATATGGAGTAGGCGACATCTAGCGACATTTCGGACAAAGTGTCCGAAAATATTTTGTCCGAGATGTCGTCTACTCAAACTAAACGATAACGCCGTAAAAATATCACTTTTATGCATTTGCATATGCAAACATGCATATAATCCAATGTCTTCTTATTAGATTTTATGCTTTGAGCCTTGGTAGGGTAAACTGTGTTGTCATGGCAGATAAACATGTAAAAAAAAATTATGTCCTTTTTGATTCAAGAGAGAGATGGCGCGAGGGGAAAAAGGCCTATACCCAGCAGTGGGCAGCGGTGGGCTGATGATGATGATGATGATGATGATGATTCAAGATTCAAGATTCAAGATATTTATTTGCTTTGAACGTGGTAGGTACATTTCAAATGTTAAAATAGTTGATATTTAAAAGCTCAGCACATTCAACCTATTTAAGGCATACAAATCTTATGAGTACATAATGCAAAACAATATAATTAATAATAATGTCAGTAATTTTTAAAGATGTCAATAAATTTTAAGTCAACAGGAATATTAGATTCAACGGAATGTTTGATACAATTTATTTTACGTTTTACACGAATACTAGAGTCAATCTTACTATAAATACAAAAAATCTTACTGGGCAACAAACTAAATCAAATACACACAGATGTGAACTTACCCTAATAGAGGACGGGGATGTTCTCAAGCAACCAACCAGCTGAGGGTTATTAAAACTTTCAAAAGAAGTATCTTCAACTTGGTACTGCGTAGCAAAAGTATTCTCGTAACGAAGGATACGGTCAAACCTTTCGATTTCCCCGATGTTTCCCTTCATCCCAAAAAGATGTTCTTTAACTTTTTCTACTCGTATTTACATAGGTATGAAATCTTCTTTACAGTTTGTCTCAACGTCTAAATTGAAGAAGATACTTAATACTTATTTTAAAGTAAAAATACCTTTGATACGAATAGCAATAGAAATCAAATAGTAGGCATATCACGTTTGCCCAAATGTTGCCTTGATATTCGTGAAACGTAGCCCAGTGATAATTTAAGGTACAGTGCACGTGGACTAAGGGATAACAGAATTATCTATCTCACTAGTAATGTGTCTAGCTACAACATTCTATCTAGAATTTTTGATTTGACTTTATATTTTAATAGAATACCTAACAATTCTGCAGCAGTTTATTCAGATAAGCGACATAAAAGCGCACACGGGATGACGATGGAGATTAATTATTAAAACCAAGTGCTTCATTCGGGATCATTCACGACGCCATTAAAATGTTTTAAAACTTTGTTATACTCTGTTTCATCCCGCCGTAAGACCATCACAAATAAGGATATGCACAGAATGTCCAAATAGTAAAAAATCGTCGTAAAAAACTACTTTTGCATATGAACTGAAGAAAAACAAAGACAAAATAGCTTCCTATGGACTATAGGTAGAAGATACACTAAACGAATCGAGAAATATCGAGAAATAAATCGAATACACCTATAGGTATACCTTCTGCATGTCTACTTTCTGGTAATAATGTTTGTTGCCGTCTTGGCGACGACGTTTAATTCTATAAAGGAGTTTCATCATTACTTAAAAACCCGTTAATTAGCTTCCTTGTGAAGACATGCTAAGAATTTCCTACTTGAGAAACAAAGTTAGGATTCCCTTGTTTAAAAGGGTTTGGGGCTGAATGAATCTAATCATATAATTTTATCAGAAAAAAAATAGGTAAAAAAACTTTTTAAGTTAAACGGTTTTATGTTAAACATACATTGCAATGTTTAAGATAAATGTACCAAAAACCAAAAAATAATAAAATAGATACAGTCGTGGGACTTATAAACATATGCATAGACTAGACTAAAATAAAACCGTGGGGCACGTCAATTGTCTACAATCGTTGATTAAAATGTTTGTTTTGTAATGTTACACTATAATTAGGCAGTTGACGTGCCCCACGGTTTTATTTTAGTCTAGTCTATGCATATGTTTATAATTCCCACGACTGTATCTATTTTATTATTTTTTGGTTTTTACTACATTTATCTTAAACATTGCAATGTATGTTTAACATAAAACCGTTTAACTTAAAAAGTTTTTTTACCTATTTTTATTTTCTAGTTTTTAGTTTTTATTTCGCATTCTGTTTAATTCATATAGTACATTGTATTATACTGGTTGAGCACTTTCATTTGATACCCATATTGATGGGATCGATAAAACCTACGTTATCCGCCATTTTGTAGCGGCCGCCATCTTGTATTTCAATTTTTTTTATAGTATATTGTATTCTGCTTGTTGAGCCCTTTCATTTGATACCCATATTGATGGGATTGATAAAACCTACGTTATCCGCCATTTTGTAGCGGCCGCCATCTTGGATTTCAATTTTTTATAGTATATTGTATTCTGCTTGTTGAGCCCTTTCATTTGATACCCATATTGATGGGATTAATAAAACATAAATTATCCGCCATTTTGTAGCGGCGGCCATCTTGAATTTATAATGATAATGAATAAACATAATTGTATTGTCACCAAAATCCAAAGTGTATACAAAATTTCAGATTAATCGGTTGACAGGAAGAGGGTGGAATTTGAATTACTAAATTTGACCCAAGAAAGACTAAAGAATAAAAAAAAAAAAACAAACGGGGTGAGCTAAATAAAACCGTTTAATTACACTGTCAGATGTGATCTCATCCTACTGTGAGAGACAAATAAAGAGATTGGTCTTGATTGATTGACCACCACGCGTGCATAACTAACCACTGATGGTACTTCCACATAAAATTACGCCAATAAGGCCATTTTATTGTACAAGAAGAAATAAAAACAAAGTAAAGACGCCAGTTTATAAAGTGATTGATTCGTCCCACTTCACCCAAAGTGGCAGCAAATCTACATTTAACTAACAAATAGATCGGAAACTCATTTGAGGCACGGCCGCATTAGCAAACAATCAATAAACCATTAGGATGCCAGACGCGTAGGAGCCAAAGTCAATAATATAATAGAGGAGACTGGCTGCATGCTGAAATATTATGCCTTCGAATGGGTTGGGGCTTAAATGCCAACCTCAACGTAAATGGTGCACAAAGGAAGCTCTGGCGATCATTGAACCGGTCCTTGTCTTAGGATGATTTACACAGGGTCAGTTTCGGGTCAGCACCGACTTGCCTCGAATTTGAAGTCAGTAACGTATCCAGTGTAAACGAACCTAAGTTCAAGTACCGACTAGGCGACAGCATTGTCTTTGTGAGTTGGTTGCTCACCTACCCACCTGCCCAGGTCACTCCGGGTGATGTCTAAACTTAGGTCCTTGCTTCTAGGACAGGTGTATTATTCAGCGTCCAACAGCATCCCCACTCACACTAGATACTCGTGAAGCGACCACTCGGACGGTGCAATGTCTGAGACAAGTTTAGATGATGTCGATTTTATAATGAACACTTCAATAAGTTGTATTCTTATCGTGATCCTTGGTGGAGAATTACATAACGTGATCCCTAGTGTACATTGTACAAGATACAAGGCGTTTATTTGTTTTTTGGTAGTTACATTTCAGATGTTAAAGAGGTTGATATTTTAAAATCTCGGCCTATTAGATTTGGCAAAGTCGGGCTTGAGGGCTACTTTGATTAGGCGCCAGAAAAGTTGTATGGAATTTCATTAATGTCGTGTTTTGCTGCCTTAAAAATTTTATGAAAATGAATGTCGAGTTTTGTTTCAAAAATAGAACTCAAAAATCAGGCGTAAAGTATTTATTTAGAATTCGGTCTCGGCCTTCATTCCAGCTTGTCCATCAAGGGCTGCAATGCTGACCGCGCTGTGAAGGCCTTGAGCTGCGCTACGCTTTTCTATGTCGGCCATCAAAAGCGCGCCAGAAACGCACCCATTAAAGACCGCGGCAGTAATGTACTATTACAATTTACACGAATACTAGAGGCAAACGAACGATACAATAATAATTCCGATGTCATGGGATAATAATGTCAGATTTTTTAAGGATCAGGTATTCTTCTTCTTTAGAAAATCACTTTTCTATTAGCCATTTGTGCAGGTATTTTTTATCTTTACTGAAAGTTGCAGTTTGATGGAGCCATACTTTGAGTCTTCGTCGATCAAGATGACATCGTATCCTGGATTATTATGGCCAGAGCCGTATTTAGCGGTGGAATGGTGTCGGAAATTATTCCGCTTTGTTGCGGTAAAGAACAGAGACTGTACATATCCTGATTGTCATCTGCAGCGTCCAAGAAGCTTTCAGACTTCGCAATTTTCATCTCAAAGGGAGAATCTGTTTCGTAAAGTTGTCCAAGTGGTTGCCTGGAAGAAATTACTGTAAGCAATAAGGCCGTCAATTGTACCTTGATTTAGTTAAGTAACTTTTTCTTGTCTGTATATGTTTCTGTTTTGGTGTACACTAAAGAATATTTTATCTTTTTTTAGCTTTTATCCAAGTCTGTAAAAAACCCGACTGAGTGCAAGTCGGAGTCACGCACCGAGGGTTCCGTTCCACCATTGTGATAAGTATTAAGAAAAGAAAATCTGTATTCCGGTACGGAACCCTAACACTGAGGTTTTAGGTTTCATGCAGTACGACACTTCTCGTCACAATACCCGCTGCGATTTTCTCCGAGATATTTCCATAGCCACCCACGAAGAGAACTGTTTTATTCATGAACGGATCATAAAATATGTCACTGGCAATGGTGCGAACTAAAAGGCGTCTTATAATGCCGATATCAACCCGGAGAATCGCTTCGCCCTGGGAGTCCATCGTTTTATATCAGCGAAGATTTCAAATTCTATAATCAATTTATCACACTCCATATTAGCTCATTTCGTGCAACTAACTAGCGCGCTCAGTTATTCGGCGAATATCTAGCTTACTTTATTGGTTACAAAAAACCGTCTAATCTAAGGTACAAAATAAATCGACTTGCACCATCAATGTTATTTAAATGCAGTAACCATGAATAATATGGTAGTTAGTTTCCCTTGGTAATATTAAACTCCTAGAAACAACAGCCACTGGGTAAACAGAAAGATAGAGCTCTCAGATATGATGCAAATAAAACTAGTGGTTCGCCCCGAACTATGAACTCGCGACCCCATATCTCAGTAACCCCTCGACCGATTTGGCTCATGTTCGAACTTAAAAATTCTCTTGGCCTCATTTACCTGCCTACCAAATTTCATGACGATCCGACTAAATTTACTCAAGTTATCGTCGAACGAACATTCATACATACATACATACATACATACATACATACATACATACATACATACATACATACATACAAACGCCGGATTGTTCCAGTAGACTCGGAGAACTTCGCTCGCTTCGCTCGCTCGTTCAAATATATCGAGTTCCATAGTGAACATTACAGGGGTTATAGGACTGTCACTCTCACTCCTATAAACTAGTGGTTCGCCCCGAACTTTGAACTCGCGACCCCATATCTCAGCAACCCCTCGACCGATTTGGCTCATGTTCGAACTTAAAAATTCTCTTTGCCTCATTTACCTGCCTACCAAATTTCATGACGATCCGACAAAATTTACTCAAGTTATCGTCGAACGAACATTCATACATACATACATACATACATACATACATACATACCTACATACATACAAACGCCGGATTGTTCCAGTAGACTCGGAGAACTTCGCTCGCTTCGCTCGCTCGTTCAATAAGCTAAGAAAATCTTATCTCATCTTTGTCGGTTTTATGTAACTTTTTCTGAACTTTTGGGTGACAAATAAATTTGTTCCATATCTACATTATTTTTACATTTTCTTAGGTAACAATCATTGTTTGTTTGATGTTTGATTGTAAGAACTCTTTTAGATTAAATCAATATTTACATACATCCGCGATAGCGGTAGTAGTCACGAATAAAGTGGCAGATTCTCTTTCACTATTTTGGTGACTGACAGGGTCACCAACCTCAAATTATTTGTCCTCAGTCCTCACCAAAAAACTGCGACCAGAGTAGCTACCACGAGTGCGAAAAAGCTGTGCCGGACGTATGCCGGACGTCTGTCATGTATCCTAATACTATAGTAGTAAGATTGTTTATCCAACTTATCACTTGCAGTGACAGTGACAGTAAGCACTCGTGGTAGCTACTCAGTTTCAAATTTTGTATGATTTATATGATTAGCGGGCCTCAGAAGCTTTGCCTTACATGTTAGCAGCTGCTGTCAACAAACACAAACACCTGTCAAGGACAGCTTTTGATATGAAGGTAAATATGAGGACACTTTAGATATTATCGTCCAAAAAGAGATCAAAGGAGGACGGATCACATCTTTTTATAGCTTGACATCATTCGCTTATTGATCACTCACGATCACATCGCGATATCAAAGTGGTCTTCAAAATGCTTGATCGCAGCAAGTTTAACGCTCAATTAAAATAAATTCCTCGATTTCCATTCGTCTCGGCGCAAAGTTTGGAAAACTTCAGGCCTGAAAGACATGGTAATAACCAAATGGAGAATACCTAACTTTATTTAACTTTCCAAGGAAGACTTGGCCGAGTTATGAATTTAAGAATTTATAATGAAAGCGAGGTAGGCCGCAGACTAAAAAAATTCATATTTTATAAAATTATAATAACCATAGCTACCACTGTCAATATAAGTTAACTAAGGGTGGTATTCTAGAACGCTACTTAAACTCAGTTTAAACAGAGTTCAGACTGTCGATAAAGCAGTGCATGTTTTGATATGAAGGGAGGGATATTCAAATCAAAACATAACTGTTTTATCGACAGTCTACACTACTAAACTCTACTTAAACTGAGTTTAAACAGAGTTCAAGGAGCTTTCTAGTTTGAACTGAGTTTATACAGAGTTTTAGTAGCGTTCTAGTTTGAACTGAGTTTAAGTAGTGTTCTACCTCTAGAATACCACCCTGTGTCTGAGGTATAAAGATACCTACGTATTTTAGCTATTGAAATCCATACATGAGAGTGGGTCTGAACTGAACCGGTTTCTGTAAAGAGGTCGATAAGAAGCTCCTAAACGTGACTGAAAGAAAGTAAATACGAGGTGTTACAAAAGATCCTAACTCTTTTTACAGGGTAATAGCATCCGGTGTAGGGATCACAACCTAAATATTGTTTTTGCTCTATGAGGTTCCGTTGATTTTTTAATTAATAAAATGTGAACGCTGTGGCGGGAGAAAAGTAATTTTTAAATATTGTTTACATTGACTTTCACAATGTTTTAACAACACAAAGCTATGCAAATGCATCTACACACACACACAAACATATTTTTAAAAAGTTATAAAAAATTACAACTTCTAGGTTATAAAATAAACATAGTTTTTTTCAACTTTGTCGGTTACACCCTGTAAAAAGAGTTAGGATGTTTTGTAACACGTTGTATAGAACCCGGCTACCAATACAGTACGTATTGTGATATTTTATATTTTGCAGTTTGTTACCAGAATAGAAAAAGTAAAGGAACCCAGACAGTCAGAGACTATCGATTTTGCGACCGAAATAAAAGTAATTAGTTTTGGCTCTCGGCATTTATCTCCGAACGCAGTGACGATGTTTGTGGTCTATTTTAATTGAACAATAACAATAAAGCTCATTTTGATGTTTCAGTGAACTCAAATATTATCAGAACTCTCTTTGTTGCCACTCTGATTGATGGACAATTGGACAGTTGATAACAAACTTTATCACTCTACAATTACGGGCTAAAGTATCGTCGCTGATGATGCTCTGCTAAACAATAAATAAATGCTCTTCAATCCCTTTGTCATTAACAGGCGCTATCTCAAAATCTCATCGAATAGCATTTTAACGAGCAACTCTTTGAAAGCAAGTGATGCGGCTCCGGGTCAAGAGAATCTGATTATCGGAAAGTTGGAATAGCGATGTAGCCTATACACGTGCCATTAGCTTGGCAAAGGCGTTCAGTGTGCTTATACTGTAAAAAAACTGAACAGTTTCTAGTCCTCCAACCTGTTTATTTGCGGGAAAATAGCTCTTTTAAAAATAAACAATCTATAGATTTTTTTCCCGCAACTTTGTGAGGACTAGCATAGCAACTGTGCGGTTTTTTTTAAAGAATATGTACACTGAAACACTATGTATATGTACACGCGTGCTTGTGGATTGGCGATTTTGGCGTTTGAGATTATTATGCCTCAGACGTTTAGTTTTTCTCACCATTTTTTCCTTTATCGGTAGCGAGTAGTATGGATATTGCAAATTCACAACTTAACGTTGAAAATAAAGAAAAGTCACACCACAGGGACTAAGGCCTGGGCATCTCGCTTCCGAGTCCATTGTTCTACCCACTGGGCTAAACACCGCTCAGAAAGTTTGAAATCGAAAGAAAATCAAACCTGCATCATCAGGATCGGGAGGCCGATGTCTTTGTCGACCGTTCCACCAGCACCCACAGCATGGCATGTCTTCAATTCATTAGCACTTTACCAACTAAGTAGGTATTAGTCGAACATCACATTGTTGTTTGTTTTTCTTTTACATAACACAAGGAACTGTCAACTAACGAACGAACGTAGAGTCACATATTCGCTACGTTTGTGTAAAGAATTCTCAATCATACCTATAAATTCCACTGGTAAGCAAAGTATTTCATTGCCGCTTTCATAAATTAGTTTCAACTTTTCAAAACAAATTGCCGCACTTGAATTGCAAATTAAATGCAACGAACACTCTGCTTGAATAAACAATTCACAATTAAACATCAATTGTTGTTGCACTGATGCCCGAAGTTTTTCATTCGCGCTTTCAGAAATTAAAATTTCAACTTTTCAAAACGAAGTGCCGGGCTACTTGGATTACATCATAACTGCATTCATTACATTAAAAAAACACTTTTAATCTGCGGTTAGTTAGTAACCATTTAGTAATAACAATGACATTCGAGTAATAAGGAAAATTTAAGAATTTGGTTAAACTATAGCAGCGTGGCGAGAAATAATTAAATTCCACAGTTTTTTTAAATTTTGAATCCAAGCTGAGCTATTTTTGTTCAGCAATTTTTCGTACGCGGCAATAACATAGTATTTTTTTCATTATTGTAAACAACAGAACAACAATAACTCAGCTGATTATGTGTTCTGATCGACAAAGCAGTGGCACTGCCCAAAAAACTAGTTTATGAACAAAGAATACTATGTTATTGCCGCGAACGAAAAATCGCTAAGCAAAAATAGCTCAGTTTAGCTTCAAAATTAAAAAAACTGAAAATTTTGAATATTCTAATTTAAAAAAACTGGGAACATTTTGAATTTCCCGCTCGTTGCTATCGTCAAACCATAAATAAATTATGTTATCGGGAGTGTTTTCATAGCGAGCGAAGATACACGGGCGCGGACGGCCGCGCATCACCGCGACAGCCGACAGACTGCCGCATGCCGTAGCGGCGGATTTTCCGTTTTCCGAGATCCACGTTCCATTCTAACCCCCGTGGAAAGAGCTCCTCATTTATCGGCCCGACTGATTAAAGTGACAAACGTTTGACTGGGAATATTAAGGGTGGACGATAGTAACGTGGCGGGAAATTCAAAATGTTCACAGTTTTTTACATTTTGCAGCTAAACTGAGCTATTTTTGTTTAGCGATTTTTCGTTCGCGGCAATAACATAGTATTCTTTTAATTATTGTAAACAATAGA
Organism: Zelleria hepariella; assembly: GCA_949319315.1. NCBI lineage: Eukaryota > Metazoa > Arthropoda > Insecta > Lepidoptera > Yponomeutidae > Zelleria > Zelleria hepariella. The sequence goes on from OX439394.1 coordinate 7,744,848, forward strand.
ACAATAATAATTCAGCCGATTATGTGTTCTGATCGACAAAGCAGTGGCAAAAAGAGTGAAAATTTTGAATTTTCCGCCACGCTGCTATCTTCCAGCCTTAATGCATTCTGTAAGTTCTGCTTCTGGCCCTGTACTTTTGACGCTTTTTAATCCCCGCCCCAAAAAGAGCGGTGTTATAAGTTTGACTGCTATGTGTGTGTGTGTGTGTGTGTGCGCGAATTTATAGAGAATGTTTTTAAACATTTAGTCAATCTTGAATCAGTAGGGTTGAGGGTAGAAGGGCCGAACTAATTTGAATTCTTGAGTCGAGAGCGTGATATCATAATAATACAATTATGTCAATTCAACGCAGACAATGCCACCTTTTGTTGCAACAGGCCATTTATAATGACGTGAGACGATAATATTATTAAACCACTAAAGGTACCCATTTGTAAACCAGCAACAATGAATATTCATAAACAGGAGATCGCAAAGCGTCAGACAATAAATTATTTCCAAGACGCAACTTTCGTGCCGTACACTCGATGGCGCGTCAACTTGCAGTTTTGTTATAAAGTAGCCCGTAACGTAACCGAGTAAGGTGTCGACGTTTAAAGCTTGACGTGCTGTCAACTGTACAGCGTTCCCCTGGTGTAACCCGGCACGGAAGGAGACGCGGTCTGTAAGCGTTATGAATGGACAAAACTGCCATCCAAACTTTACCGTTTTAGGCAGTTTCACATCTGGGACATATACAGAGGAAGGCTGCTCTTAGAACAAAGAGTACAGCTGCTCCGTAAGCATTACTCATTCAGGTGCAATAAGACTTGGCAGCTGCTACTTCAAAGTGTTCTTCAAGTGCAATAAACACAGAAATCATGGCGTACTGACAGAGTTGTTTTATCTGGACAATAGGTGTGAAACTTGTGTGAAATCAACGTAAAACAAGAGCTAGTTTTACATTGCATCATTGCATGGATGTTCCCTTTAAAAATAATAATTATCAAGGCACTGGATCTTGGCTTCTAATAATCAGATAGTGCTGTCAAATAGCTTATAATGTTTTGTGGTGTAAGTACAATAAATAATATTATTATTTATTCTCTTTAGGGTAATTTTTAAATAGCTTTATTCCTCACACACCCCAACTTCTAAATGTGATTTCCAACAACTTTCGAGCTTTTCGAAAAGTCGTAGAACAAAAGTTGATGGAAATAACATATTTATTTTAGAAGTTGATGTGTTTCAGAAAAAAGGCAATTTAAAAATCGCCCTGTATACTTTGGGTCGTAAATGTGATGAAATCTTTTGTAGCCAGGAAGCTTTCAAACGACATAAAAAAGAAAGATGAACGGTAATCCCATAATCTTCAGATTACCTACTTTCGGGAAAAGATAGTCCGCAAGTTACTAAGTTATTCATTTTCCCCCAGAAAATGTATCAATATCGGTCGGTAGGTAAAGTTAAGCTGAGACTAGACTACTAAGCTGAGTTTGTCCAAATTATGACACAAAATATAATTTGTGTGACGCAGTGCGTGCTTAAAATCCGCTTTTATCTTCATTCTGAGATTAAATGTATTTTACCATCCATATACCTATTACAAATTTATCATAAGAAATATAACAAAGATATTATGTCTTCTGGGCAGATGACCAACTGTGGACTTGTAATTTCATTGTGCGTCTCATCTCATGTAAATTTATGATAAAAGATATCTACCTAACCACACAAACCCATTCCATTGTAACGAGACATGTTTGTAAACATGCTTAGAATGAGAACCGAAGAAAATATACATGGCGCATAAACTTTAAGTCTGACTCATTTTCAACTTTTATGTTTTCACGATCCCACTCTCTTATGAAGAGATGCTTTACAAAACTTTGCCAGTTTTCATAAGTAATCAATAATCAATATCTTGACAAAATACGAGTCGGGGCACGTGACCTCTGATACCGTGCCAACTGAGATATAAAAATGCCTCAACCAACATAATATAATTATTATCTTTGTGTTCCGCAGTTCGAGTTAGCGCTTCCGATAAAAAAAGGTAAACTCACTTCAAACTGTTCAAAAAGCGAATGAACAGAATAAAACATCTTCATACGTAATGGTTTAGCTTGGCATCGGCCTTCATTCACATACTGTTTCCACTGGGGATAAAGGAACACTTACCCGTGGCAGATCCCGAGTTGACCAGAGTCTGTGCAGGGCTCCCAGCGCGGCTGGCGGCCTCTTCCTCCGTGGATTTAGTCAGTGACGATTGCCGGGACCTCCCCAAGGACTTAGGCGAGGGAGGGGGCTGAGGAGACCCACCCAACCTGAAGGGCGTCGGGGAAGCAGGCAGAGACAGTGGCGAAGACAACCTCAAAGGAGAAGTGGGTGTGCCTAAATTCGAAGGAAGAGACAATTTCGACTCTGAGGATATGAAGGATTTGGTCTTAGGCGAATCCGGGGCGTCCATGGAAGTGTCGTGGCAAAGGACAGTAGGGAGAGTCATCTTGTATGTTCCATTTGGAGTTAGGCTTGGCTCGTCTGGTGTCAGAACCGTCGGTGGATCAGCCATTGTTTTCTGAAACAAAGACATCGACAGTCATTTGTTGATCTTGAGGTAATGACAGTTTTGGACAGACGTGTTCAAAGTTTGGACTTTGTTTTTTGTTTTCGATACTCGCGTAAACATAACGTCATCGTAATTTTACAAGTTTTTTTTAGATATCGTCATGGTGATTGTAAAATAATTGGTAACAAGGACAAATGTCAAAATAATGCGATAATAATATTCAATGAGGTGTACAAAATATTGTACAAGTGTACCTAAAATCAAGAAAGATAAAAAGAGCTGCCAACCAAATGTTTCAGCTATGAACCAGTCGATCAACACAATGAGTGACTGACTATAATTCATTCAATAGCATTCCGCAATTGCGTCACAAAAGACTGTACCAACAGGCTGCGTGCAGTTAATAGATAAATAATCCGTAGTCGTCTGGTCGCCTGCGCGCGGAGGCTGTCCTACCACCAAGCGAGGCTCCCACTATTAGTCAGTCCCACTGTCCCACTTCGCAGCTCGAAGCTGCTCGAAAGCCGGCCGGCGGAGTAGTGAGTGGCGGCACCTATCGCTGGACGAACCAAGAGCGAGACGCAAACAAAAATGACGTAACACAAACCAGCCGCCGTATACTTTATTCACTCGCACACTGTATCTAACAGTGTACGGTTCACGTCGCACTCCGTGACTATCGCGTCGTCGCCTATTCCCACGGCCGGATATCATTTGTGTGACCAATAATAATTGATAACACTTCCACAAAACAATACAGTTGTCTGTCAGTTTAACGTGTGCGCTCGATATGAGTTATACGCCGGTTGATGTGATCCCGGAGGGAAAAATTGGTCTTCATATCACCGTGTTCCATTATGTGAGACTATTCATCGCTTCCATAGCAAAGATAGTGTTTGGGTTGTACTATGGGACGGACGGCGAGAGGATACCGCCCATCACGGAAGCTATCCTGAAAGACTCGGCGACTGAAATCGCGAGGAAAATCAGAACTAAAGAGGTAAGTGCGACTTTTAGTTTATGTTTACTCAACTATTTCCTCGTTACGGGATGACTTAAATTGTTTGAGAGTTTCCGAGCCAACCGGCTTCCTACCAGACAGCTTGCTTCAGTTAGGAACGAAGTTTTATGTTTATCCGTACTTCTTTATAATTAACGTGGCTTCCGCCTTTACTTTTCTGTGGTTATATATTTTTTCTTTTTTTCTATATGGACGGACGATGTTTCGAAGTTCAGAGTAAAATGTAATATCGAAACTTGTGAGTTGTTTAGGTGTCTTAAATGTTACGGTTTGCGTTTGTGAGTTGTTTAGCTAACCGTACGTAATTCCATGTTATGGTTTGCCTTCACGGTGTTTTTTTAGAAATAAGAGTGTAACCTACCTACGTTATATGCATTGTATGGACTTTGCATTGCAATTTAACTAATCATGGGTTTGGTGATAAGATTTCGATTGAAAGAGCTGCCTGACACTTGAAAACGAGTGAACTTCATACAAACTAATACAAAGCGATTGCACCTACCAGCGGCGAAGGAAAATCCGCTCAAGTAAAGGTAGGGATTATTTTTTTCGCGCATTTTATAAAGTAACTCTAATTCACCATTAGAGGCCATTTTACACTTTTCAATTACTGAAATGTATCCGGTAACAACGTTAAGGCCCCAGTACACATTGGGCCAACATGGGCCAAGCCGTCATCACCATTGCGCGCCAATATCTGGGGCCTTAGCCTGTAACGCAATGGCGTGTCGATGACGTCCCAGCAGAAGGACAAAACCGGGGTTTCCCCGTTTTTCTCCTACAACCCGAGAACTAATCCTCTAGGATAAGAATCTGAATATTCTTTGCTGTACTACAAAAACATTAAAAGGACCGACTTGACCGAATTGAAGTCGTCAACTGGGAGCTCATTTTGGCACCATTGCGTTACAGACTAAGGCCCCTGGTTACGTATAACAATAACTGTATAGCTACCACGAGTGCGAAAAAGCTGTGCCGGACGTCCGCCGGACGTCTGTCATGTATCCTAATACTATAGTAGTAAGGTTGTTTATGCAACTTGTCACTTTCAGTGACATTGACAGTAAGCACTCGTGGTACCAGTACTGGTGGTAACGTTTGCTGACAACATTACAGCCCTTAGCATGCAGCATGCACGATCGATAAAGAGTCAACGCCGAAATGTCACTTTCTCGAGTTGAGTCATAGATTGTCTCTTAGATAACTTTACCCTTTACCCTTTACACTAGTGCGTTCATATTGACAAAGTTTTTTAATTAATTTATCTTTTAATTCGCATAGTCATGTTTTGATTTGCCTTCTTCGTAATGTTTATTCAAAGGTTGTTTTTGTACAATAAAAAAAATTGCTTCATTCTTGATCGTACATTCTATGGGGGCAGAACAGTAAAACCACCACCCCGACTTTACACTTTTTGGCACATGTTCTGACATAACTACCTACCAATATAAAAATTTCAAAAAACCCCCGACATTTTAACTTTAAATTAGAATATTGCACAAACGGCTGAACCGATTTTGATAAAATAATAATATGTAAGAACACTCCCAAGAATACCAGGGCCCTTAGCCTGTAACACAATGGTGCCAAAATGGGCTGTCAGGTGACGACTTCAATTACGATTTGCTAACGCTGTCTGTCCTTTTAATGTTTTTGTAGTACAGCAAAGAATATTTTGATTCTAATTCTAGAGGATTAGTTCTCTGGTTGTAGGAGAAAAACGAGGAGAGCCCGGTTTTGTCCTTCTGCCGGGATGCCATTGACCCGCCATTGCGTTACAGGCTAAGGGCCCTGTTTTCAAATAAAAAAAAAAACACATCCACATCGGTTTACCCGTTTAAGAAAAACGTACGGTGCCACAGATACACAGACACACCCTCATCCTCACACACCCTGTAACACACCCTCCCTCACCCTCACACACACTCATAGCGGTCAAACTTATAACACGGTACCCCTCTTTTTGGGTCGTTGGTTAATAAAATCGCCCATATTGACATTGTCTGGCAGACTAAGCTCAGAGGATGTCTAGAAAGAAATCAATGTTAATCTATAAATGGAAAACTGGTTTAGCTTGTGATTCAACGCCTTCACAGTTGATGCAGCCTGAGTGCCTGACTACCTCTACGATATTATTACAATAGGTAAGATAAAATTATACCTTAGCTCTGTGTGCATATTTTGTAAAAAAAAACGCACAGAAACTAGTCCTCAAAACCGGTTTATTTGCTCTTATCGAAATATAAAAGAAAAACTACTAATAATACAAAACAAAATCCAGAAAAAAAACGACAAAAAGATTCATATAAAAGTTTTGCTCACTGCTGTCGTCCTCTGGACTGTTCTGCGGTCAAACTTATAAGACCCCTCTTTTTTGGTCGGGTGTTAAAAATAAAAATAACAGCTTGCGTTCATTTACCAATGCGTTCGCCAAGTTTTCCACAGTGAGAAAGAAACAACCCTATATGAATCGGTGCCAAAACAACAAAGCTTTCCTGAAAGCTTTCATTGCTCTCCCGAAACCAAAACCTGTATCTATAACTTTGGCCTTTGCATCTACGTAATAAATAAGATGATTCACGTAGCGTCTAGTGGCACCTCCATTCACACTAGGTTGGTGAAGTGACCACTCAGACGCTGCAGTGCCAGAGTAGGCTTGCCTATCAAGAACTACAGGGTTTTCCGGAAATCTAAAAAAAACAGCTAATCTCTATTTAATTTCGATACCTACGGCACCCAATGTATGGAGCAGCAGATTTTTTTTCGAGATTTCACTTATTGGCCATACAGTAAAAGTGTCTTGAAGTATTGGTGAGTTAAGCGACCCCTTTCAGTGTCACAGGAGATTTCTGAAACACCCTGTATACTAACCCTCTCTGCTTAGTCTGCATAACCCACAGGGAAAAGTGAATATGCGTGGAGCCAACTAAGCCGCGGTATTCCTCGCAATGTGATCCTTCCCAGTTCGCGAAGCCTTAGAGTTTTGTACACACGAGAGCACGTCGACCCTTACACGCTAGCACTCTACTCGGTTACGTTACGGGCGACTTTACAACAAAAGTGTACACTCTGACGTGCTGTCGTGTGTGCCTAGGCAGCCTTTTAAAAGGCACATAAAGTAAAAAGCCCATTCATAGGTATCCGAACATTACCATAGGGAGCACTAGAATTAATTAAATTGGTTTCCATTGACTTTACACCGCCTTTTAGTGCTTTTAAATACAATGCCCAAAGCGCGAGTTTCACGTTGCGTATTATTCGATAAAATACCGTTTCTCTTTCTCTACATTAACTTTACTATCGTAATCCAATAGCTGAAGTTCCGAAACAGGGCTCTAATTTTGTAACTTCAACATAAATCACGAATCCTATCAATTTGACAAACATCAATCCCATTACTTGAAGACGAGCGATTGTGATGATAATAGTGAACTAGGTTTCGAAGGATATTGAGTGAATAAAATCGCTAATACGTTCAATCAATATTGTTCGACTTGTAGGTTTTGGCAAATTCTTTCGAGATTAAAATCATGTTGATTCCATTCTAAAGTCTATATCGCGATACTTTAGAAAGAGTTCTTGAACGTTGTCGCCGCACCTGATTTTCGTAAAGTAAAATTCGAGGGATGATCCCTCTGTACTCAGCTCGGCAAACACTTTCACCTTTATAAAAAATTCAGTCCCATTTTCAGGCTTCTATTTGCCTGCCTCGTTATGAATTCATGAATGGCTAGTTGGTAGTTAGACTGATAATTGCATATCCAAATTGTCTTTACTAATTAAGATAGGTAGGTACCACACGTTCATTAAAAACGTTATGTTTTTAATAATACGCCGCTCTAATCATCGCAGCTCTTAGTCGTTAAGATTTTGTAAATGGTTTTTTAAATTAGCAAAATGGATACGTATGTAGGTAAGTACCTAGTCTGGTAATTTACGTAATCAGCTGTTTCCTCGTCTTTCTGGGTCTGAATTCTGACGATCCATCCTACAACTACAACTGTGAATTAACTATTAGAAAACCAGTTTCGGCTGGCGTGCGATGCCCTCACGTGGATCCAGACTTAGAGGGATTAAAGGGATAGAGATCCGAACATAGTCAGAGGTATGCTCTATCTTTTCACGCCAACCTTGAGTACATTGAAAAAACCTTCAATGTAAGTATTTTATGCAGTTAAATGGTCACGACAATGTTACGTGCTGTAAAGCGATATCGTTCCTTTACGAAAACGTAGGTAGGTACAGTCGGCCACACGCTATGATACCCCTTTTTGTTCGATCGATTCGCTACGCTTCTGATTGGTGACTAATGCGTAGAATTGCTCACTGCTCACACATCGCACGTCGTAATGCAAAGGCAATACTTATTCAGGCATAGGCTTATTCAGTAATAGGTATGCCATGGTATAACTATAGAGGGTGTTTCAGAAATGTCCCGTGACACTGAAAATACGAAAAACTTTTACTATGGGGCCGAGTCACCTAATACATAGTACCTAATACATAGTACGTATATTAAAATCCAAAAATCAAAAAATAAATAAAACGTTAAAAGTTGCTTGTAAGGTGTATCATTAAATTGGAACCGTAAAACGTAGCGAGTTGAAATTATTTCGCATACAAATGATATTATGGCTTTAAATCTCGTTTATTTATAGAGGGTCGGTGCAACATACGTGAATATGTCACCCTAATCCACCCTATAGACGAATGTTGGCCGAGTGAATTTTTAAGAGGAAACGCGGGCGGCCGCTAAACATTTTTTCTAAAATAATTTATCCAGTGAGGAAACAGGTCTCCCTTTTTCTATGGAGCAGCGGCCGCCCGCGTTTATCCAAATGAATGAATGTTCGATACCTAGGGACTCAGGTGGGACTCCGTTCGGCGGTATTGTAAATGCAAATTCGAGCTCCGAGCTGAATTGGCTTGTTAATCCCTAGATGGGTCCACAAAGCGACGTGAATTGATCGTTATAATTCGCTTAGAGTTTAGAGTGATGGTTACTGCGTACCTACCTTAATAGAGGTTTATGCATAGGGTGAGATCGATCGCTTTGACAGTGGTTACCTACGTCTGGCACAGGATCTTGAGAGGTGGCTTGAGCATGAAGAAGAGCCTTTACTCAGACTGATGATGATGATGATGAGATGTCAAGATCTATCCATTGTGGTCTATTCTTATAATTGTGACCAAGAGATCTACTAAAATTAAGGCATTTGCATCCATAGTACATGATTCATACAGCGTCCAGTGGCACCTTAATTGTAGATAGATTGGTAGATGGGTGAAGTGTGCATTCGAGCACACAGATTAAACGAGTAGTTAAAAGACGCATTGTTATTATGCTCTGACTTTATTTACTTTCGTAGAGCATCGCAAACTAGGGTATGTTTAATTGTGCGTTATTCATAAAGATTGCAAGTGAGATATGATACCAGTCCTTATCCTATGTAGGTAGTCAGTCAGACTCGACTCTCCTTGATCCAAGCAACTCCATACATTAGAAAGAACGCGGAAAGTAGAACTCTGAACCCGGACCGCAGAACTCCGGGCGGTGTATACTACGGCGCGTTATGGTGACCATACACCATGCTTCCTATCGTCCAATCGGCATGACCCTGTGGGCTTGATCCAATCTCTAGTTCGTCAATATACACCACACATGATCAGTTTAAATTGTCCAATCGGTAGTGACGTTAAGGGCCCTTAGCCTGTAACGCAATGGTGACAAAATGGGCTCCCGGTTGATGGATTTAATTACCATTTATTAATGCTGTCGGTCCAGTGTCGGTCCTTTTAATGTTTTTGTAGTACAGCAAAGAATATTATGAGTCTAATTCTAGAGAATTAGTTCGCTTGTTGTAGGAGAACAACGAAAAAATCCCGGTTTTGTCCTTCTACCTGGGACGCCATTGTGTTACAGGCTAAGGCCCCTGTTGAAGCCATGGCGTCACCGGTGACAGACGATGATGTTGTAGCCGTTTTGGGCATTTTACTCGTAAAAATGAAACAAAAAAAAAAAAGATCGAGCAGTGTGATGCAAACAGATCGAGCAGTGTGGTGCCGTCTGGCACCCTTCGTTCGGGTACGGAACCCTCAAAGATACTCCGAGTAGGTATCTGGAAAGACTTCCTATAAAGCTGTTTATTTATACCGGATAGTGGTGTCTTAGTAGATGTTGCTTTTACTTTCTCCTTTCAAGTGCATTCACCGTGAAGTTGCATGGAACGAGAAAAGCGAACGCGAATAGCATCAGCAAGATCAAAGAAAGCTACCTTCACTTTAAACAAAAAGAAACAAATACGCTTCAAATGAAATGTAGCTGTCAATAACAATGTGTAACGTAAATAGGGAAAACAAGTTTCCATCACCTAGTTACAGTGCAGTAATATTACGTTACTGTCGTACGTATAAATTGAATAGTTCAGTGAAGACGCGTGAGAAGCACCTTGGGGTGGGTGTAGGTGAGCAGGTGAACGAAACAAATTGAATGTGTGTTCTGAACATAAACCAAACAGAACTTCAGCTCACGATGAACTTTTAGTAATTCAGGCGCTATAGGAAATTGAAAAACCTCTACAATTTTCTACATAAACTAGTATTTTCTATCTCAAATTAATCTCAGAAGAACCTAGAAACTGTTCATAACCACCTACTTTTTACAACTTTTAGAAATCTTTAGAACCATTTCGCTCCTTTAGATCCCCATTTAGAACGTCTATCTATGCTATGCGGTGCTTTATCTTTCAACAAACGGCAAAGGAGCTGTTCTTCTTTGCTACTCTTTTTGCGTTGTCGTTTGGTGTAGCTGAAGCACTATTATTAACACCCAGGGGCGTAGCAAGGTACCTACCTACTATTCGTTTCTGGAAGAGTTTGAGAGATCTGTGTACTTATTCCGTAAAAAAATCCGCACAGTTGCTAGTCCTCAAAACCGGTTTATTAGCAGGAAAAAAAAAATCGGTCTGAGCAAGTATTTTTCCGCAAATATAGGAACTGTGCGGTTTTTTTTACAGAATACTTATTAAGGCTTTAATAAGGGCTAACCAATGATTTAAAATAACATATATTTTTTTATAACCCCCTTTTAAAAAAAGTTAAACAACAGAGTTTTCTATATTACTAATAGCAATTTTAAAAACCATCAGCCCAGAGCCGAGACCCAGGAATCCTGGCTACAATTTCGTTTATGCCAAAAACGGCCGTTTCAGCCAAAAGTTAAATTGTAGCCTAGATTCCTGGGTCTCGGCTCGAACTCTCTCTCTGAGAGAAGGCCTTTGCCCAGCTAGTGGGTTATGTACAATTGTACTGAGGCGTTTGCATCTACGTAATGAGATGATTTATACAGCGTCCAGTGGCACCATCACTCACACTAGATGGGTGAAGAGACCACTCGGCGCTGCAGTGCCTGGGTCATTGTTTTTTTCAATTGTACAGGCTACATCTTACTTATGTCACTAGAGTGAGCTCTTTCTGGAAAGTGTTGAGCTTAGTTGAATTAGTTAGCTCGTAAAATAATCTTCTCCTGAGCTCGCCCTGTAAAGTTTTAATAGAGGCACTATCTTTTTTTTTCCTTCAAGTTGTGTAACTCAGAAGTTAGAAGTCGACAGAACAATGTGCTCGACGATTGTGCCAATGACGAAACGATATTATGTAGAGACAATAAGACAAAAAAAAAGCGCATGTACCCCCAAAACATGGCCCTGAGTCCGCCTACGTCGCTACCTCGCAGGTCGGTGCTAAGTGCTAACAATCGATGTCTTCATTTGTTTTAGGTGTCGAGCGTCGAAGTCCTAGAGGCCTTCATTAGACGGATCAAAGATGTGAACTCAGCCCTCAATTGCTTCGTCGAAGACCGCTTCGAGGAAGCTCTGAAGGAAGCCAAAGAGGCTGATGAGCTGGTGAAGAGTGGGAAGTTGACCGTGGAGCAGCTGGCTAAGGAAAAGCCGTTTCTTGGGGTCCCGTTCACTACAAAAGACTGTATCGCTGTTAAAGGTAGGATTTTTGTTCAGCAAATATAAACTAAGGCCTTTGCATCTACGTAATGAGATGATTTATACAGCGTCCAGTGGCACCTTCACTCACACTAGATGGGTGAAGATCGAGCGCTGCAGTGCCTGGGACATTGTTTTAGATGGAGTAGGCTTGCCCAGCACCTATACCTTAGCTTAGTCAACCTAGCCCACAGGAAGGACAGGTCAATACGTGTGGAGCCAACTGAGCCGCGGGTTTCCTCACGATGTTTTCCTTCACCGTTAGCGAGTGGTATTGCTACTACAAATTCACAAATGTACGTAACGTAATTAAACAAAGTCATAGATACATGCCCGCACTGGGAATCGAACCGGGTACCTCTTGCTTCAGAGTGCACTGTTCTACCCACTAGACCACCACCGCTAGCATAGCAAATATTAGAGCAGTATGATTTCACTTGGGCCTAGAATTAAACACGGTCAACCACTTATTCTACAAAGTTGGGAAGCGAAACGGAAGGAAGCATTTTTATTATTACACTTTCGAATTCTTTTTCGCCCGCTTTAAGTACCTGTAGTGTCTGGGGCTACAGACGTCTGACTTCACATTGATTGATAGTTGAAGAGGGCTCAGTTTGTTTCTCCCGAAGCAGCGCAACAGCCTTGAAGCTTATTTGTCTGTCTCTCTTGTCTGTGGCATTTTATTGTGTGCAACGTATTACGTAGCTGGACATTATGAGGCCAAACTGATCAGACAAACCTGCGTCAGTCCTTCGGGTCAGGCCGATGTGATTGCATTGCCTTGGCAAGCGCGTTGACCTATTGAGGCCAAAGGTCGAAACTAAACAAACCTCTAAAATTTTTTAATAAGTTGAAAAATTTCACTCAGGACAGGACTTGAACCCGCAATTTCTCGCATACCGAACAAACATCCTCATGTATGGTAGATTCTATGTATGATGTAATAGGTTTGGTCATAGTTTGGCTGCTTTTCTTCTTCTTCTAGATCGGTCCCACAATTCTGAGGATCGTGATTCGTGACCATATAGGTACACAATGGCCATGGGCGCGATGGGATGCGTGATGGATGGATCCCTCGGCTACCTTCTTTAGGGCATCGGACCAATGCATGTGTTTTGCTTCTCGCCCGTCTGCCTTCCAACTGGCCCAAAATTATCTGTTTTTCTAGACTATGACCTGGTGACAGCACAATATGCCCAAAAAAATTCCTTCAATCTCAGTAGATCCATTGACCAGATCCATTATGAATCTAGTGAGATATTTTTTTCTTGGTAGATCTATTTTTGACGAAACTGGATCTGATGAGATTTTTTATTGCCTTCAATCTCAGTAGATCCATTGACCAGATCCATTAGGTTTTAACTAATTCTAAATTCAAACTTCCAGGTCTCCACCACACGGCGGGCGTGGTCCTTCGCAGGGACGTGATCGCGGAGAGGGACAGCGACGTGGTGGCCCTTTTGAGGGCAAAGGGAGCTGTCATCATTGGCATCACCAATGTGCCTGAACTGTGCATGTGGTAAGTGTTGGCTTGGAAATCAGAATGGTGTACAAACCAATAAATAAGCAAATGGTTGCAGACTGACTGAGAAACCGAAATTCTCGGTCCGTATTTTCTAAAATAATCATCCTAGATATACCCGTTTTAAAAAGTTAATAAAAGGTCGACGACGGGTGAGTGGCTATACGCACTATAAACCCAACCAACCCAAGCCTCAAGTATGTTTTTCGATGGTAAGAAAAAAGACTGTCTCTATGGCGCGCGCTCGAAAATACAGGTCGAGACTGAGAGCATTGGTAGCGCAATCTTGTTGGCCGAGAGGGCGTAAACTGCAACGCAATGAAAACAAGTGTTTTTTACAACTTTGATCACACCGAACAGTAGGTAGGTACCGACATATTCGAGGTCCAGCGATCTCTCCCGTAGAAGGCAGCTAAAGATAGTGAGATAGAGTCCATTTTATCATGCTTTTGAACAGCAGGTAAGTACAGAATGACAGTGAGCTCAATAGCCGGGTGCACAGCAGACGATCCAGCGCGCTCCGAGCCTCCGTTCGCGCGCGGCAGGACAAATCCATAATATTTTTATGTAAAATGTTGCCAAGACGAGACCATACACCTCGCACAGTCAAAAAGCTATCAGATCTTACGTAGAGCCAAGCCTTTAACTCTACACGTCCTAACTTCACAAACTCTACACCTTAGTCAAATTATGTGACTTGACAGTTTCGTAACCAAAAGAACTTTTAATAACAGAAAAGTAATGAACAGTGAATATTTTTTTCGCCTTACGCCCATATGACGGTAACGAAATGGCAAAGACTATGTCTTCGCGATCGGAACTCGCTGGATAGTCCGGTGTGGACAAGGCTATTTGACTCATCTGTCTGACGATGACTTATTACCTACCGGAATAATTGCATCCTATTTAATAGAACAGAACGTGCGCAGTGTGCGTGCCAGCAAGCAATAAAACTCGCTTACCTACTACGCTTTTTTTATAAGTAACGCGATTTTGTGTCTCACCTTTAGATCTACGGATAAAGTCCAAGAGATAAAATATGCACATAATTTGGTACCATTAGGTCTTTCCACGTCTAAACGAATGCCTACGATGTTATGAGGCATGTGCGTCGTTACTTGCTAGGTTGACTAGAAAATATTATAACTGTCTACGGCAGTAAAAAGTATCATTCCAACGAAAAGGTTATAGACCGTAGATGAATAAACCAACCCACTATTTAGCCAAACTTATTCGGAACACTCCTGCTCTGCTCACACAATCTGAGGATTTTTTTTTTCTAAAATAAGCTGTTCTCGGGCGAGTGAGCCGACTGAAAACCCAATTTACTAACTACAAGGAAGTGTTCCTAAAGTACCTAATAGTGTCATGCATGTCTGTTTCATTTGATTACACTATTAGTGGTTTACGAGTACTTTTTAGTTTTTTAGCCTCTGTAAAGTGTCCCACCCACTAGATCAGGAACACCACGCTAATGGCTAGGCATAAAACCTCCCTCTTTTCAAAGTAAGCCAGCCGTTTCTCGTTAGGTTCAAAGTTGGTGTGTCTGTAAGCCAGCCGCAAAAGTCCCTAAAATTTTGATCATTTTCTATTAAAGCAGCCTTTTTTCCTACAACTTTGAACACTTTGAACCTATCGTCTTAAAGACCAAGGGCCGAACAATAAAACCATTCTCCCACTCAAAGGGTTCCCTATCTCTAATTTTCCAGGTGGGAAACCCACAACCACATCCACGGACGGACCAATAACCCGTACAACACCACTAGAATCGTTGGAGGATCTTCGGGAGGAGAAGGCTGCATACAGGCAGCAGCCGGAAGCGCATTTGGAATCGGTATGTATGGAATACATCCATCAATTCATTATTTAGGAATTGCAGGGCTATCAAGAGCTAAACTCGAGGGTTTCCTTGCGATATATTCCCTCCACTCGTTATGACTAAGCTTAGGTACGGAGGCTGAGAACACGTAATGATGGGCACAGACGCTGAGGTAGGGAAAGGACCCGTTTTCTAAACGTAAGAAAATAATTAAAACAATGTGGCCGGTCCGTACCTACCTATTTAATGTTTCGTATTATTTTCACGTAGTGGTTCCTAACCTTTACAATCTTATTACACCTTTGCTTCAAGGAAAACTTCTAATGCCTCTTTTATTAAGTCTTAAGTAGGTATACAATTTAATATAAATTTACCGCTAAACCATGTAAGAACCATTTTCTTTGGAAAACAACATAATTTTCTGAAACTTGTACAAGAAATAAGCGCGCCCGAAAAATATAAACATCTATCTAGGTAAATTGATTGTCAGAAAGCGCGCGGGGCTCGTAGCATTTGCTACTTCTGCTACGTGGCTAATCCGCCAGTGATTTAATTAATGTCGCAACCAAAACTATCATTATTTTAAGGAAGGACACTATTAGGTGCCTGTCCGAATTCTGAAAATGGTACCCTACTAACTATTAAATTAATTTTGCCTTGTTACAGGTTCAGACATCGGAGGGTCGATAAGAATGCCGTGCTTTTTTAACGGCATCTTCGGTCACAAACCTTCAAGGCACATAGTGTCTAACATGGGGCAATATCCTGAGCCGGCTTCCGAAATTCACGATTCATTTTTAGGTAAGCTTGTTTGTGGGACATTCTCCTACAGACCTACTTACACGGTTTAAGGCTACCTTGGCACACCATAGAAATATTTTCTAGTGAGATACAATAGGTACCTACCTCCCGGTTATCTTATCACCACCTCACGCGCCCTTGAGGCAACGCGCTTAGTTGATTTGCACGTTCGATCTATATAATTAAAGTACAGTTTCTAATACTCCTATTTAATTGCGTTTTCAGGTATCGGTCCCATGGTCAGACACGCCGAGGACCTAAAGCCGCTCTTGAAAATCATCTCGGGACAAAACTGCTCAAAACTAGACTTGGACGAGCCTGTGGACGTCGGCAAACTGAAGTTCTACTTCCAGATAAACAACAACGCGCCTTTGACAGACCCCGTCGACGAAGACATAGTAGCAGCCATGAAGAAAGTCGTAGAGATGCTACAGATGAAGTACCAAATCAAGGCGGAGGAGAAAGAAATTACTCGTCTACGGAAATCCATACCGATCTGGCTGACGCTAATGAAGGATGGCAAGAAGACCTTCGCTGAGAGGATCATGGGCAGAGACGGCATAGGGACTCTTCTCTTCGAGTTGCTCAAGAACTTAATCGGCTGCTCCGGCAATACGCTCATCGGTATCGTGACTGGTCTGGTCGACCGCGGGGGCGTCAAAGTCGGCAGCGCAAAGTACAACCACTACCTCGACGTCCGCAAAGATCTGGAGAATACATTCAAGGAAATGCTGGGAAGCGACGGAGTGTTCCTATACCCGACGCACCCAACACCTGCCCCGTACCACAACGAACCCCTAGTGAGGCCAATGAACTTCTGTTACACTTCCATTATCAATTGCTTAGGCTTCCCGGCGACCAATATTCCCTTAGGACTCAGCAAGGACGGTCTACCAATAGGTATCCAAGTGATTGCCAATCACAATAATGACAGGCTGTGCTTGGCTGTGGCTGAGGAGCTAGACAAAGCTTTTGGCGGATGGATCGAACCACAAAAATAAGCACAGGAATTTAACAAAATCACATTTATGCATCACATTTTTTTACAGTTGGTATTTACAAATACATCATAATTATATTACTTGTGTAAGTGTCTAATAATAAGTTATTTTGTAAAATAAATTGCCTTGGAAACATACCTTTAGTTACCACTTATTTTAAAACACAACAACAACTGATTTTAAAATCAGGAAAATGATTATAAAATTAATATTATTAAGAGTCAATCATACAATACAACAATAAGCATAAGGGTGTGTTCCTTGTGTTAGATAGTTTATTTACAATAAATTAAATAACATATCATTCAATACATAAAAGTAAAATAAAGCTACAAGCAGCACAGGCAACATTTATTAACTATCTTTAGCCAGATCTTTGATGATACTCTACCCTGTTCAAGCCAGATTTATGCTATCTCTAGATCCCCAATTTGTCTCATATTCATCAGTTCAATGACACTATTGGGAGAACCACACAATAATTATTATGCCATTTTTAGAAGTGTAATAAAAATGTAACTATATTACAACAAAAATGTTAGTCTTCAGAACAATATTAAATTGACTTGGGCAAGAGCCCATAATATCTTGCATGCATTACCTGTTCCCCATGACCATTATGCCTACAAAAAACTAAGGAACATTTGTCGCCAAGGTTTGTATTATCTTCAGTATCTCTTTCCTTTTGGAGCTGGCATCTACTTGGACCTCCACGTCACACATGCCAATGACACCATGGTTGGTGGCCCACTCCGCCAGTCTCTCTGTGTTCAGAATCAAGTGCACACCGCAGTCGTATCCATTGGTTTGCTGCATACAGTCCTTGTTGATGAAGTTTACAGATCCTGAAATAGAATC
The DNA here is from genome assembly GCA_949319315.1 of Zelleria hepariella. NCBI lineage: Eukaryota > Metazoa > Arthropoda > Insecta > Lepidoptera > Yponomeutidae > Zelleria > Zelleria hepariella. The sequence goes on from OX439394.1 coordinate 7,762,412, forward strand.
AATGAGAGTATAAATGAAATTTCAAGCCGATTTACATTAGGTAAGTGAATCAACCACTGAATAGATACCTGAGACTGTCTTTTTCGGCTTAATTCAGGAGAGTTATTAAATAAACAATCTGACTCTCAGAATAAGAAGACAATAGAAAAACAATGGCTGCCTGGACAAATTTGTCCATCTAGGTGGTAAACAATGAGAAGTTCTTACCAGTTCTAGCAAAGTATGACATCAAATGGCTCGCAAATTCCCATGCAACATCATGATTGTGTCCTTTGGAAGAGTCGAGATGGTAGAAGCAGGCCTCGGGGTTAGAATACACGAGCAAGCTCCAGTGCGAGCCTCCAGCGGTGTCCGGTGAATCATTGTCATTCAAGGCAAAGAATAAAAAGTTCTTGCTTGCAATCTGAAGAGGTTCAAGAAACGTCCCGATCTCATCAGCTGGAACCATCTTGATGCACTGTGTCACTTCTGGTGATACGAACAGTAGCTCGGAAGCATTATTGAACATGACTTTTTCGAGGTATTCGAAATAAAACGATATTATGGTGTCATTCAACCAATATGGTCCAGTCAAGAGTGCAACGTCTGACTGCCGCAGGAGTATCTCGTAAAAGCTCAACACAACTGAAGGCTTGGCCATGGTAATTAAATGTTTGATATTATTGTTGGCACTTTGCGTTCGATCGTCACAATATCTGATAGGAGAAATCAAGAAAAACCATAAAATAACTGTAGTTTTGTTTAGGAACTTCATAGATAGTTTATGTTAGTTTGATTATGGATGCTTCTAATCGAGGAAAAAGTGGGCTACGACAAAGATATTCATAGGCTACAACGCTGTTAGGTAAGGGTCCTATAAATAGAAGTTTTAACGTGTTTATGGGTGAATTAGGGCCACCAACCAGTTACAAAGTGTAGTACGTTTTTAAACCGGGCCTTACTCAACAATCTTGTAAGTATGGTCAGAATAGTAAAACAGCAAATAACTTACCAAATAAACTCGACACAGCCGTTTTGATTTAATTTTATAATCACGAGATTTCACAGCACTCAATTGCCAGTACTGATACAGGTACAATACATATTGTGACAAATATTTTATGTGGTCTTAATTTGCATTGAATAAACTCACTATTTTTATAGTCCAAATAATTTCTAAAAAACAAATATAAAATTCGCATTGCTCGTCGCCACTTGTCAATGTCAAACTGAATCACAGACTAGCTAGCTAGACCACCATTGCGAAAAAAACAACTGTCATTATTTTTATCACAGAGCAAAACCAAATATGACAGCTTTGACTACACGATCAATCATATTAGGATTTGGTCAGACCGCAGACTTCATCATAAAACCGGCTAAGCTTCGTTCATGTACACACACACGACACAGCACGTAGACGCTAACACGCGTGCACTCTATTCGCTTAAATTATGGGCGACTTTGCAGCGAAAGAAAGTGTAAGTGTCTACATGATGTCGTTTGTATACCTTTTTATTATTTCACGTGCTAAAGCTACTTTGGATTGATCGTCTACTTACTCTTTATATTAGGCAGTTTATAAAGAGTCTTAGCAAAAAAATACAATGGTCATAGACAATTCCGAGTTACCAACGTAACAAACCAAGGTCATACACGTCTGCCAATCGACAAAACTAAACCCAACTTCCTTTTCCTCCGACCAACGGGGTAAACAGAGGCACCCACCCACAGGCCGAGAAGCAACAATGGCATTGGTTTTGGAGAATGTCCGTTGTTGCTGCCTACTTTGTTTGCTCCATGGAGGATTACAACACCCAGAATGGGGCTAAGGTACACACGACAACAGCACGTCAGAGTGTACAATTTTGTTGTTTTAAAGTCTCCCGTAACCTAAACGAGTAGAGTGCTAGAATGTAAAGGTCGACGTGCTGTCGTGTGTACAAACATGTAATCCGCACTCAAGGTGCCGCGCCGCGAGTTGTGTACCCCTGTATGTAGCCAACCGCCATACATTGAAAACCTGGGGCCTTAGCTTTTAACACAATGGCGTATCAATGGTAGAAGGACAAAACCGGGTTTTTTTCGTTGTTCTCCTACAACCAGCGAACTAATCCTCTAGAATTAGACTCATAATATTCTTTGCTGTACCACAAAAACATTAAAAGGACCGACAGCATTAATAAATCGTAATTGAAACCGTCAACCGGGAGCCCATAATGGCACCATTGCGTTACAGGCTAAGGGCCCTGCGCAACGCGCAGCACTTCAGAGCGGACTACAGGGTGCACTCTAAGTCGATAGCGGACCTTTAAGTAGGCTGTCTACTGATCAATAGAAACAACTTGTACAGTTGTACTAGGTGGCGAAAATACTGCAGCGAAAAATTTTTCTGCCGTTCCATACAAAAGGTCGACTCAGACTGCGCCAAATGTATGAAACAGCTGATAATTTTTTCGCTCCATTTTTTTCGCCACCTAGTACAAGTTGTATGCAGGTAGTCAGTCTACTCAAAGTTCCGCTATCGACTTAGAGTGCACCCTGTAGATGTTTGGCGCGATGTGTAGCAGCTCTAACCCTCGCGCAGGTACTTTTCTAATCTACAAAGAATAGAATAGCTTAAAGTTGTAACATTTTAATAGGTAAACTTTCATTAAAGTAAAATATCATTATTGGTAACAGTTTGTACGACATTTATCAGAATTCATTCACCTTAAATGAAAACCTTAGATGTTATATCAATAATTTATTAACATTAAAATCACTCACACATTTCTGATGCGCAACATTGAATGTACAGGCGAGGCAACGTCTATTCAACGGTTCAGAATAAATAATGTATCTATGCACTACAATGATGTCATGTAATCTATTGTAACATGAGTTATTGTGTCATTACTTACGTAATTACCACATAAGGTACATAATTGTTAATGATACTGATTGGGCTAAAAATATTGGGCTATTTGTACAGTGTAACAATGGAGATCCCTACTTCAAGCCCTATGTCCCTGATAAGGGACAAAAGGATATCATCATCAACACGGTAGCACTGCCCAGTATTTTGTGTAATTTGTCCTAAAGATGAATAGTTTTACTTAGTGGCTGCCTTGAGGTAGGCGATGAGGTCTGCCCTCTCATTTGCCTTCTTCAGGCCGGCGAACACCATCTTGGTTCCAGGGATGTATTTCTTGGGGTTCTCCAGGTACTCGAAGAGGGTGTCTTCATTCCATGTGATGCCTGAAGTGAAAGAAAAAACAATTATTAGAGTAATTAATTAATTATGCAGAGAATGATGATGATATCCTTTTATCCCTTATCAGGGACATAGGGCTCGAAGGGATCTCCATTTTTCGTGGTCTTGTGCGGCAGCCTCTAGCTCCTTCCAGCCGAGTCCAGTCGATGCAGCGTCTTTGTCAACTAAGCGCCTCCAGGTTGTATGGGGGCGGCCCGGCAGAGAATAGGTAGGTATGACTTATGAGGTACTGGCCACCCATGCAGAGATTAATTTTATTAATATGGAATAAAAGAAAAGTGGAAGGTATGTCAGGTTCAGACAAACTACTGTCTCTGCCTACCCCTTTGGCATACAGCGGAAATTCTCTGGTGGTAGTCAGGTGATGTGTTGCTGAAGTGTTGCCAAGTTTCTATTAAATTTCTAGAGCCTAAATTATTTTTAAGTAGGTACCTAAAGAATAATAACGCCATGACCGTGGCGACCGATCACATGACCAACAGCGTGACCAAGATAAGTCGTAATTAGTGTAAGTCGACGTCTTCGCATTCTTTACCTACACTATAGCGTCATACATGCCATTTCTATTTATCTTCAACCTGCTAAAAATATAGTAAGTAGTTAGGTAAGTAATACTTAAATTCTAATATAATATGTATTATTATACCGTAACTAGTCGGCTAAACCGACATAAATACAACCAACTTAGAAAACTGTGTGGATTTAGGTCTTGGATGTATGACACAGTACCTCCATATAAAATTATTTCTATTGTACAATAAAGAGTTACTTACTTACTTACTTACTCCATGGTTTGCTATCAGACAAGGTCACCACATACAGGGACAACAATGTACAACAAAATCACATACTTACCTACATTGGCAATGAATGTCTATCTTGTCTTATCTTCGTGACATTGATTGTGTAAGTGGAATGTAAGGAAGTAGGTTTACAGTATTAACTAATCAAATCACACACTAAATTATTGATTGTGAAATGGGCAGGCAAGTTCCTATTACACACTCAACCAATTTCAATTCACCAAGCAAGACGGGTAAACACTATAACAATATAAATAAACTGCATAAACAATGTCTAAATAGCCAGTATTTTGCTATGGGGAAAATATACTACTGGCACTGTTGTTTAATTCTCTGAAGACTGTTATCATCATCATCATCATCATCAGCCCACCTCTGCCCACTGTTGGGTATAGGCCTTTTTCCCCTCGCGCCACTTCTCACGATCCCTAGCCATCCGCATCCATGGACCCGTTATACGACCCATGGAAGACTGTTATATGCATTTATATTCACAACCATCAGAGTACCTTATGCTTGGCCCCAATCCAATTCAATGACACAAATTATGACTTGGGATATTCTATTCTACAAGTCAATGGTAAACTAACAGCAGTAAAAAAAATATTTACTAAAGGACCGCGCTTGTAAATTACTGGCACACCTTGTTGCAATGCAACAGGATGTCAGCCAGCTTTATCTGGCTATAACAGACAGTATAATTCACATGTTAGAAGGCTGAAAGTCAAGCCATGCTTTCTGTAAGTTCATTGTTCAATAAAAGGTCTTATACCTTGAAAGATGTATTGTTGTGATAGAATTAGTGTTTAGAAGCAGGCTGTGTGAAATATGCCCAGTCTTTTTTATTAGTATGAGTCAAGAACTAATACTAATATAACAAAAAAGACTGTCATTAGACATTTTGAGCATACACAATGCCATTAGCAAAATAAATAAATTCTTGTGTCTGCCTTTTAGGGTTCCAGATTATTTAGTACTACTTTCAACCTATCAAACAACAGTGTCCTTAAAACTTGACTATATGTTGAAAAAAAAAAAAATTGACCAGGTTTACTTGCCTTTGGCCTTGTTGGCATCTGAGTAGGAGAAGCCGGCCGCCTGGCCAGTCTTGCGGCCAAAGAAGCCGTTTAGGTTGGGGCCGACCTTGTGTTTGCCGCCAGCTTCAACCTGAGAAAAAAAGTTTCCTTGTAAAAACTGACCAAACTTTTATAGGTACTTTTCTCTCGTTTCTATTTGTATTCCGGGTCCTAATCAGTATTTTTTTTTTTACAATACTTTTCTTTGCTTTTTCATCTTCAGCATTATATCTTCAGTATTCATCCACCGCTGGACATAATTTTATGCCTCTTCATTTGTAATTTCATAATGTGAGCAGGAATTACTAGGTAAGTAGGTATGGTCGGCCACAGCCTACCCTTAAGGATACCCTTGGTAGCTCTTACCGCGGGCGGCACTGGGGCGCCAATCGAACAAAATGGGGTATCCTAGCATGTGGCCGACTGCACCAACCTAGGAAACTTGGGAAGAGTAAACTAAATGAAAGCCCAACACAAAAGAGGGCTAGTTTTGAAGAGATTTATAGGTAGGTTAGTTGACCATGTGGTAATTTGCATTGTGAGCTCATTATAATACTTAGTGCATAAATAGGTAATTAAATTTAACAAACATTATAACAATCCTCTAATAAGCCATCTAAACCGCAGTAAAACTGTTATGTCACTGTTATGATTCAAGGGGAAATCAAACTGGAATTCCCCAAAATTAAAATGCATTACGTGCAACTTACTGTGTGGCACTGGGCACATCTTTGGACGAAGATCTTCTTGCCGTTTTCAGCGTTACCAGCGGGGATACCCATGTTTATCTGAAAAGGTTACAGTTGGAAATATTTATAATTTTACAAGGAAAAAGGTTTCAAAAATTAAAAATGTTAGCAAGCGTTCAGCTTGCCAAGTTCAGTTTTCCAATGACCTTGACCAAAGGTGCTTTAGCTAAGAGTTGGTCAGTTTTAACCAGATTATAAGGTGTTTTATGTCATAGGCTTAGTCTAAGTAAAGCGTGGAAAACGGTTTTAGGTCAGGATCAATGTCACTGAGCCATGGCACTAGGACAAAGTTCTATGACGACATAGTTACGTAATTCAGAAATTCAGAGATTTGAAGTCAAATGCACTTAGATAATCACAGAAAATGCAATAAACATAACTAAGAATAACAGTCTATTGCGTTTAACACAAAATAAAAAGAACACACGATTTTTTTTACGTAAAAGTTAGGTTAGTCCTTGCCGTCGCGCCAACTGGTTTGCATATTTTTATTATAACTAATACTACGAATGAAACATATATTTACAGAGATATTATAATAAAAAAAATACTCACATTTTAATAAATACGAAGGAGAAAATTCTAAACGAACGTCTTGCAATGTCGCAAATCCGCCAAAATTATTTCGGCTCGTTCCGATTCGTACGCTGTCGGGCTGAGCTGTCACACGACTGAAAACGAGGTTACACGAAGTGAGTCACGGCAAAATTCGATAAAGTAAAGCTTAGTGCACATGATCAATCAATCACTCTTGTAAAATAGTGGCAGAAAAAAGCTTTGAGCATATAATACACGGCTAGCGTAGCATAAAAGCAAGAAGCTTATGGATTTATAAAACTCTAGGTATCTCACTTTTTTTTTAGGTAGAGTGGGATGACCCATGCATACGCGTACGCGCTCTATCTAACCCAAAATTTATGCTACGCTTCTACCTACTTACGAGTTTTGCATACCCAATAATATTCATAGAATATTTCTTGGGTATTCTTATTATTTACTAGGCTAGCGGCTGTTTAGCTCATTGACTCACACCCACCCACACATTCAGTGCGACCAAAAAACAATAACTTCGGTTCCGTTTTAACAGCGGCAATGTTCAAACGCTTTGTTGTTTATTTCCACTACTTACTTCCACTTTCACGGACCTGTTTTTTTTTTTCAGGTAAGTACGTGTTTTGTTTAACGAACTATTCGGTTACATCTAATGCCTCAGCAAGCCTATTATCCTAACAGAGTTTACTTAGTTTTGTGTCTACAATCCTACTTTTCCTTTTGTAACTTTCGTTAAACCATATAACTAGTGGTTCGCTCCGAACTATGAACTCGCGACCCCAGTTACAAATGTGTAACTTTACTTACGCCATTCGCGCAGGCGCGCGCGCGCTTTGCATATAAACTAAACAACCCCATATCTCGGCAACCCCTCGACCGATTTGGCTCATGTTCGAACTTAAAAATTCTTTTAATTTCGTTTACCCGCCTACCAAATTTCATAACGATCCGACCAAATTTACTCAAGTTATCGTCGAACGAACATTCATACATACAAACATACAAACATACAAACATACAAACATACATACATACATACATACAAACGCCGGATTGTTCCAGTAGACTCGGAGAACTTCGCTCGCTTCGCTCGCTCGTTCAACTACCTACTTACACTTAAGGGTAGACGTTAGCTGTCAATTTCCATACTAACTTTCGTAGACCAGAACTAAGAAACTAAACCGAATTTCTTCAGAATTTTGATACATTCTGTCTTATCATATCATACCATTGCCGCGAAATTCACAAAATTCCTCGATGATCATCACAGAGCCACAATACAGACAGAGTGTTAGTTTGAACATTTTATACAGGTGAATAATAAATATTATTATATTCGTACAAACTGGACCTACAAACATTTAGTTTCCTACTTTTTGTAAGTTTGAAAACGGGCCATTTTGAAAAGCTCTAATGAAGGCCATGGCGTCGCCACACTCGCGTTTCTGCGATTTCGCGTTTTTACGCTATTGACTCTACAAGTCTACCCACAGACGCATTTCGGCGATTTTGTGGATTCTGATTGCGCTTTGATGGGATGAAAACGACCAATCAGAAGCTTTGATGACGCGCGTACCTACTTTGACTGTGAAAAGGTCCTTCCTTCACATAGCGTGATAATATTGAGTCAAACGCGAAAATGCGTCTGTGTTGGGGGCCTTTAATCCATCTGGCAGATTTATCCGTAGGTATAAAGGGAAGGTCTCAAAGTACGGACCTCCTATCCTAACACATCGTTCGGCCAGCATTGTAGGAACTTAATTGCGCGTCAAACAGCCAGGCCTAAGCCCGAACCCTTATTTAGGATTTACCTCGATCCCAGGGGCCTGAGTCTGTAACTGGTGCCTCAACAGGCTCCCAGTTGTACGCTTCAATTACGATTTATTAATGCTGTCTGTTTTTTTTTCAAATGTTTTTGTAGTAGGTATATTATTATTATTATTAAATTCTTTATTGCACAAAATAAAAATAGTGTACAAAGGCGAACTTAATGCTAAGTAGCATTTTCTACCACTGAACCTTTGTATACAGCAAAAGAATATTCTGATTCTAATTCTAGAGGATAGTTCCCTGATTGTAGGCGAAAACGAGGAAAACCCGGTTGGGTCCTTCCACTGGGGACCTATCAACATGCCATTACTTTACAGACTCATTCAAGCCCTCAACCCCTGAAAAATTAATTTTACCTATTATTCTGCTAAAGATAGGCGAGGAATTTCTGAAATTAACAGTACAATGACTTATGTAGGTACCTTGTAAATTGCATTTTACTGACCCTGACCACACTATATTTTTAATTTTTTCTCGCGTAGGTCAGAGTTTTCTTCCCATTTTCTTCCTATTAGTTGCCGTTTTGTCATTTAACCAGTTTTCGCTTTCGTAAAGTAAGAGTGGTAATCTGGTAACCCATAAACAGGCCACAGTCTAGGATACCCCATGGTAGCTCTTACAGCGCGCGGCATAAGGGCGCCCATTGAACAAAAACGGATATCCTAGCGTGTGGCCGACTGTACCTTATCTTTCGTAGTAAATATTTTCTAACAAGAGTCTTTTTAACTGTCCGCTGATTTCCCTCAGGCCTTCGGTTTTCTCTTGATTGAAAGATTGCCTCCAAGAAGTTTATTTCTTTTCAGAAAACACTTCTGAACTCTGGGACACGTTTTTTTCCTGTGCCACAGCCTCCTTTGATTTTTACGCGAATCTGTGTAGCTAGAGAGCGACCTACTTTCCTAATCTACCTACTTACTAGATTTTCTCTAAGTACCTACCTACCTTGACTATCACGGGCTTTAGATTTAGATAGAGTCCGGTTATAAAACTTTAGCTAGCTCTTGTAGGTAAACGTGACAGCACATCAGAGTCTACACTTTTGTTGTAAAGTCGCCCGTAACACAACTGAGTAGAGTGCTAGCGTGCAAGCGTCGACGTGCTGTCTTGTGTAGGTACTCTACTTATCGATGCTTGCTTATACAAATGTATTTTTTTGTAAATATTAAACCGTGCAGTCCCCTAGTAAACCATATTTTGAAAATAAAACTATTCCGTAAAATTATCTGATGAGATCTAATACGTACGGTCGGCAACGGTCACAGATACCCCATCCAATGGCAGGATTTGTGAGATGAAAGTCACTTTCGCGATTCGACACATGAGATGTTCTCCACTTTAGTACCTAAGAAGCCACATTAGATATCGGGGATCTTCTGTATGAGCCACGTTATTGTGTTGTCGCATACTACGTATACATAGGGAAGAGCATAAAATTGACACTAGAGCAGCAGTTTCCCACATTTTTCATAGGTAGGTTCCCCAAGTAGGTACCTAGTTTGAATCCTTTCACCCCAGATAAAGAGATGATCTACTTTTCAGTTCCTGCTCCGGCTAAATCATCATGACAAGGTTGTCTTTTCTAAGAAGCGACCTCAAAACGCCGGTTGTTATCTTGATTTATCGTGTGTTCGCCTATTCATAGACTGATGTCTAACTTCACTAATACAATATGAGAGATTCATTATCTTTTTAAACTTTTTTTTTTCTATTTGTGTTATTCAACCTGGGAGATTTTTTAGCTATTTCAATACGGTTTGGTGTCAGGGTCCGATGGGGCCCCCTCAGCTTGGGGGCCCCGGGCAATTTTGTAATTTTTTTTATGCCGGGTTCGCAGACTCATTTCGGTTCTAAAATAAAAGTAGTAAATCGATTGAAATGAAAAAATAAATAAAAATAACCATTGGCGGCGAGTCTACACAGTAGATACAGGCCCGGTTTCTGAGTTGAGAATTTTGCTAAGCAAATGGGTAAGTATCGTGACTGTGGCCGACTGTACCTACAGTGACTGGTACCTAAAACTGAATGATGAGGCTTTTTTTGTGTGCATGGATGGGTTACTTTGGTTTACAATAAAGAGTTATTTAATCTAATCTAAGTACTCAAGAAAGAAATAATATTAAATTATGTACCTATCATCTAATAAACTACTAAATTCAAAATTGAAAAACCTTCCAACGTTTTAATTTTACAATAACGTCTGAACCGATTTTGATAAAGCATGTCTAAGAACATTCGCTAGAAAACCGGCTTTCAAATAAAATAAAAACTGCATCCAAATCGGTTTACCCGTTTAAGAGCTATACGGTGCCACAGACAGACAGTCTGACAGTCTGACAGACAGACAGACTTTTTGGGTCGGGGGTTAAAAACATAGGTAGGTATTACCAAAAATCCAAAAATCTTGTACAGTGACGCTTGTAGTGATACCTAGAAGATAAGATGGGCTGGCTTTGAACTAAGCACATGACAACGTGATGTAAAAAAATATAATTTGACGTTTTTATAATAAGTTCCTCAGTTGTGCCAGCGAAGTAGCTAGTCATGTTCTATTATTGTAACAGAAATATATGGGTCTCCCTTTGCCGCCCTAAATAACCGGCTACATAAAAGACGTCCACTTTTACGAAGATCTATTGAAACATATTTCTTCTCAACGCCCTAAATTAATTGTTGTCTTATTACTGTGGCAAATTGAAATAAGGTGCCCCGCCCACGCCCCGCCTTACGAGTATTACTTATTCGATGTAATTTTGCCGATGCGTTTTTTACACAGGGAATCTTTTTTGCGAGACGATTAGATCGCCCAGATTTGGCCCAGATAATTTCGTAGGGCGGGGGCATGTCAAGTTGTCATGTGTCAAGTTATCACTTGTCAAGTTGTCACTTGTCACACATATTTTTCAGTGGCGGAGCTACATAGGGACCAAGCGGGACAATGTCCCGGGGCCCCCAAGCTGAGAGGGCCCCCTCGGACCCTAAGACCAAACCGTATTGAACTAGCTAAACATTCTCCCAGATTGGATGGCAGTAATAGAGACAAATATAAAAAAAAGTCTTCTTTTAGACCACCCTTTATACCTATATTTTATTATATCTATATTTGACTTGACGAAACCGTTTAGTGGGACCCCTTTTTTTTGCCCCAGGGTGACCTACGCCACTGATATTATTATACCTACATACCTTGTATCTCCCAGGGCATAGGCTTTATTCCCCTCGCGCCACCTCACACGATCTCTCGCCAACGTCATCTATGGACCCTCCGCCGATACCACGATATCGGTTTGTTGGTCTTCCCACCGATCACCATACAGTTCGCCAATCTGTCACTGCCCTTCTCCACCAGTCATCTTCCCGCCTCGCCACCTGTCCTGCCCATTTCCATGAAAATACATTTTATTTGTAACATAATTTTTTGTTTCCGCTATTAGGTAAGCTCTACATAGAGCTACTACTCCGCGAACATGAAGCTCTAAATACAGTCTAGGTACCTAATATGGTAAGTTATAGCTTATCCCTTCGAGGATAGGAGCGTTTGTGTTAGGAAGGTGTATTATTTAAACTCATTCAGCTCAAGATTAAATCCTTCGCATCCCAGCGTAAGCCTTTCTCAAGCCTTCGCACTTTTATCACAGCTTAAACGTACTTGTTTCTAACTCAACTTAAATAAGCTTTTACTTAGTTTTATTTTCTTCGTTAACCCTAGCGCAGCGACCGATAAGAATACCTAATAACAGCGGGGTTGTTGCCAAGTAATTAAGAGGTTTTATTTTAAGCAGACATTACAAAAAGGTTCTGTCATACCGAAAAGTGAATTTATCTTATAAGGATTTATTTTTATTATGGGGTTGAAATCTTTAAAAAATATCAGCTTTCTGCATAAGTACCTAGGTATCTACATTTGTATGCAGTAGGTACCTAGGTATTATCGATTTTTTTATGGAACAGCATTTGTTTGATGTACCTATCTATCTATTTTTTCGAGACTTCGCAGTTAACTCTCAAAAAGGTGCTTTTACTTCATTACGACAACCTTTTTGCAACACGCCATATATAAAGAAAAGAAAAACTCGCACACCCAAATACTTTGCAACTTCTTCCTCCAGTGTTTGCTATCGGAGGTTTTAACTTGGGCTTTACGATCATGGATCGGCTGATAATGGCCTGCAGTAAATTCGCTTTCGCTTGTTATCTGTTTAATATTGTTCCCTTTAATTGTTTTAGAGCCTCCGCGGAATTACGAATTAAAGCTTCAGCCTGAATTCTGGGGCGAATTCGGCAATACATTTTTGTTGCGCTGTAATAAGTTTCACTTTGATCTACGCGCTTGAATAAATCCCCCTGAATAGTAAAGTTACCGATAACCATTGTAAAGGACTCTACACATTCACGCACGCCGTGAAGCCCCGTGAAAGGGTGCAAACATGAGTGTTGATGGGTTTTGTGCCTGTTCGAGGGGGCGTTTTGCATAGAAAAGTTTACAGCGTGAATGTGGAGAGGTTTTAAGGTTTTGTACTCACTGCTTTATAAACTCACGCCTGCTTTGTAAATATTATTATGTAGGTACCTTAGATCTTTGTCTTTTATTTCTCTCTCTATATTCTCTCTTTATTCATAAGTCGTAACGTTTATGTACATTCAAAATGCTCTCCGATATTTTGGTGTTATTGTATTTTTAGAGAGCATAAACTGAGTGCGACAGACACAGACAGTTGTTCATAATATTTTCATTAAAAATACAAGAGAGATATGAAAGGACACGAAAAGGTCAAAAAGCTTTTGTCGATCGCGAGTTATTTAAGTGAGGCTCTTGAAGAGCTTATCTGTATTTTTTTTACCTTACGAATAAACTTCTCTTGGTGGGTTGCGGCGGCCATGAAAGTGATTATTAAAACATACTTACTTTAGGCTAGGAAATTGCCAATATGTGAGCAAGACCTAGGATCGGGGGTTCTTGTCTTTTGACTTTGAGTTTTTTCTACGGGTAGCAGCGTACTCCATTGGAGCCTACGCAACTTTTGGTAGGGCTTGCATCGATACAATGCGATTTGTAATACACTTCGACTCTATGCCAATTTTAGACTATTTATCGAATCATTTATGTTGTTCGGTTTTAATCAGACTTTACTCTGCCTCAACTTTGGTTAAACCTAACAAAAGAAAAATGTCGATGCAAGATTTGTACTTAGGTTTCAAGATTTGTACACTTTTCGCAACTTCTAGAAAAGTAAGCAAAAGTAATTGAAACCGAAAACTTCTAGAATCACCAGGTTGTTCCAACTCTTTTCAAACTTGAACTTAGTTTTCAATCTTTGTAAAGTATGAAGTACCTACCTATGTATACGTTGCTTTATTTTATACGAGACGTTTTTCCGGGATTTTACCTTTGGTCGTCGTTCTACATCAAGGTAGTTAGTTGCATGCAACCTCTTTTAAACTTCCGTCAGGGGAGCTCTCAGGTTGCATGCTGGAACTTAGCAGCACAAACTCGGCACTAAGGCAGATTATGTGCTGCGCTGCTTGCTCAAGGCGGATTCAATTCTTAGAGGTAGTGCCACAAAGTGAATGTATCGAGTTCCACGGAATACAGAAGATGCAAGTAAGAATTGGAAAGCCGTGCTAGCTTCGGCTTACATCGATATTGTTGGTTTTCCTAAAATAAAGATATTTAGGTAGATAGATAGATAGAGAACAATTACATAGTCACACACATACTTACATAGTTATTTATCACATAGTCACGTACCTACCACTCTACACGGTATTGCAATTATAGGTACTTATTAGTCGACGTATTAGTCGACCACGAGTAACTAGCTGTTACAGGTGTACAGGTCCCACTAGCTGGGCAAAGACCTACTCTTAAGCCTTATCACACTGTAAGCGAGTTGAAAGCGAAGAGAATCCGCGGCAATTTTGTATAATTACTTATGCATCGTGGTACGAGTACCTATCTACTGGTGGAGGTGGTCATTGTCCACTGGTGGATTAGACTTTATGCTTAGAAAATCATAACTTTCAGTCAAAAAGTCTTTCGATCCAACTTTCATCTTTCGTCAAATTTTCTCCACCCCATATCATGTAACATAGATCTAAGCCGAGTCCAACTTCTCTTCATACCACTTTTGTAGCAGTGTACTCCAAACACATTCCCGGTGTTATTTGGCTTTAGTGCGCGACTCACGAAGGGTTTTATGCGCAAATCCCTTTAGAGACCACACCGGAGATCGGCACTAACTTTTATTGTATTTCATATTGAAGGAGGAGAGAACGCGCGGCCTCAAATAAATCGTCGTCTGACATAATCCGCTAAGAAATGGATTAGGTCGACACAGTGATTTGGAGATGGCTAAAACATTGTAAGTAAAAAAAAGTAAGATGCTTGTACGATTGTACATGTCCCAATAGCTGGGCAAAGGAATTCTCTCAGGGAGAGTGTTCACCACGCGTGCTCAATGTGGGTGAAATCCCGAAAGCTAGAGTACCGTCCACATATTGGGTAACAACAAGTAGGTTTACAAGGCAAGATATCAGGCAGACGGAGACCGGAAGACACAAGAAAAGTACTGGCTATATGGTTCGTTTGACGGCTTCGAAAGACGAGGTAGCCAAACTGATCGCCAACATCCTAATAGGAGACGGCACAGAAAGAAGAAGAAAAATAACGTTAATTCATCGTTGCAATAAAACCCGTGCAAGTAAAATGAACTGATTATAATTTAGTACCTGGGCGACCGAGCTTCGCTCGAATGCTAAGAGATGGCGCCCCTAATATTTTTTTTGCATAACAGCCTTTGAATGAAACTACGAGAATCAATAACTCAATAACGAGTATCAATAAATATTAGGGGGGGGGCTCTGCCCCCCTAAACCCTCGTCTGCTGTGCGCAGCTGGCCTTTGGTGACCTTATAACTCTGTGTAAGCAGGAGTATATTTTATGTTTATTAGGGGGGCGCTCCAACCCCCCGTCTGCTGTGCGCAGCTGGCCTTTGGTGACCTTATAACTCTGGGTAAGCAGAAGTATATTTTATGTTTTTTAGGGGGGGGGGGCTCCGCCCTCCCAACCCCCCGTCTGCTGTGCGCAGCTGGTCTTTGGTGACCTTATAACTCTGTGTAAGCAGAAGTATATTTTTTGTTTTTTAGGGGGGGGGCTCCGCCCCCCCAACCCCCCGTCTGCTGAGCGCAGCTGGTCTTTGGTGACCTTATAACTCTGTGTAAGCAGAAGTATATTTTTTGTTTTTTAGGGGGGGGGGGCTCCGCCCCCCCAACCCCCCGTCTGCTATGCGCAGCTGGTCTTTGGTGACCTTATAACTCTGTGTAAGCAGAAGTATATTTTTTGTTTTTTAGGGGGGGGCTCCGCCCCCCCGACCCCCCGCCTGCTGTGCGCAGCTAGCCTCTGGTGACCTTATAACTCTGTGTAAGCAGAAGTATATTTTTTGTTTTTTAGGGGGGGGGGCTCCGCCCCCCCAACCCCCCGTCTGCTATGCGCAGCTGGTCTTTGGTGACCTTATAACTCTGTGTAAGCAGAAGTATATTTTTTGTTTTTTAGGGGGGGGCTCCGCCCCCCCGACCCCCCGTCTGCTGTGC